>OY751319.1:26318177-26888177 GCA_963564615.1 Rhorus exstirpatorius
ATGAAAAAGGCATAAGAAAAATTTTTAGAGGCACAGTATACTTCCCGAGCAGAAATTCATTCAGGCTGCCTGATGATTCATCAGGGCCTGATCAGGTATCAATAAGGGGTGCCTGATCCGGCGTGCCTTATTAATGCCAGATAAGGGCCTGATTAGGTACCAATAAGGCGTGCCTGATCCGGCGTGCCTAATTTGTGTCAGATAAGGGCCTGAGCAGGTATGAATAAGGCGTGCTTGATCAGGCGTGCCTTATTTATGTCAAATATGGACCTGATCAGGTATTAAGAAGACACGCCTGATCTGGCGTGCCTTATTTGTGTCAGATAAGGGCCTGAGCAGGTATGAATAAGATGTGCCTGATCCGGCGTGCCTTATTTATGTCAAATATGGACCTGATCAGGTATTAAAAAGGCACGCCTGATCTGGCGTGCCTTATTTGTGTCAGATAAGGGCCTGAGCAGGTATGAATAAGGCGTGTCTGATCCGGCGTGCCTTATTTATGTCAAATATGGACCTTATCAGGTATTAAGAAGGCGTGCCTAATCTGGCGTGCCTTATTTGTGTCAGATAAGGGCCTGAGAAGGTATGAATAAGACGTGCTTGATCCGGCGTGCCTTATTTATGTCAAATATGGACCTGATCAGGTATTAAGAAGGCGTGCCTGATCTGGCGTGCCTTATTTGTGTCAGATAAGGGCCTGATCACGTATCGATAAGGCATGCCTGATTCGTAGTGCCTTATTTATGTAAAAAATTACTGTGTATTATTGTGTTTACGCAGTCACGTTGTTCTATCCAGCCCGTTGAGACAGCGACTTTTCATCAGAACTCATATACTAATGTCATTTAAATACAAGAAAATAATAAGGAACTAATAGCGTAGTGGTAACGTGTCAGTCGTTAGGTAGGTCATTAGGTAGGTCTCAGGTAAAATCTTAGGTAGGCTCAAAATTAATTTCGACGGAAAAACGTCCGGACTATGAAGCCGGAAACCCTCGTAAAAAAAATAATCTCCAAATTTTTAATTTTTTTTTTAAATGATTATTTAAGAATCGAAAGTGCTGAATTCGTCGATTGGAGGGTAGTGGGATCAAATCCCGGTCAATGACTTTTTTTTTTTTTTTTTTTTAATTTACAGGGTTTCCAAAAATAATGGAATGTAACAGCTTCAAATTCATTCATCGATCATTCCTAATTGCTAATTTAAAAATAATTATATCTATAGCCGGACGAAATTTCTACTCGGGCTTTATCAGGTCCAGATAAGGCGTTTTATCAGGGCCGGATGAAGCGCCTGATCAGGGCCGAACGAGGCGCCTGATCAGGGCCGGATTTACCAATGCGTTACACCCCTGATCAGGGCCGAAGTTATTTAGCCTGATCCGGGCCGGATTTGGTATTGTGGCAACCTGATCAGGGCCGGATTTCTCCCTGATTAAATTTCTGCTCGGGTTGTTTGACCTGCCCGAATCATTGAACCTTCCTCAATCCATAATGCACTGTCCATACGACACTGCATGGGCTATAGGATTGACGAATGAAATAATGCAAGTCCCTAATTCATAAAAGTAGATCAACCGTCGCTTATGTTGTCCGTGTTGAATTGTCCTTGTCTTGAGAGTCAAAAACGAAATGAAAGAAGAATTTCGAATGTAAACCAGATTTCTTAATCAGATACTGGGGGCAAAGCTCGCGCTCCTTTCGCGATGTTTCTTCGTCTTGATTTTCGTGTTTACTTTACGAGAATTTGGCATCTCCGCTCACAAGTTGTGGACATTGATCGATGACTCTATAAAAACGAGATGATGTATCGTGTCGTTTTGCAGATAGGAGAATTTACGTTCAGGTGGGAAAAAAAAAAAAATTAAAAAAAAATGGAATAAAATAAATTAAGCAAGTTATACCGGAACCCGGAAAGTGTCACTAAAAGCGAACACTCGTTCGATCAAGTTCACCATAATATTCCTTGACGCGGCTTGACATTTGGAATCTTGCTGCTGTTCGCATGTCCTTCGTGGTGTCGTTTCTCTCATTACGGAAGTTTGTAACGGTGCTATTTTTCGTGTCCTTGAATATACACGTGTGTACGATGACACAGACTGGTTAATTCACGAAATATTTGAGTTACAAGGCCCGAAATTTGCATACTGATTCTATGATGAGATTAAACTTTTTTTTTTCAATCGTATTCATGGCTTCCCTTGTATACGAAATATTAATTCTCCTCAACGCTAAAATGGAATGAAATAATTTTTTTCCGAGCGTATTCCAGGAAAAAATTTTGAAAGATAAACAAATCGCCATTGTTATCTGACTTGGCGATGATGTATGGCGACAAAAAGAAAACACGGCAAATAATATATATGAGCAATGTGCTTGTATAGCGCGAGTTGTAAGCATATATACGGATTGCTCGTCGGAGCATTAAAAAACGATGTGGGTGATATTCATAAAGCGTAAACCCTCTCCACCGTGATAGTTTATCCAGAAATATTGTATCATTACAGCTAATAGAATCCCAAGGGGTCTCTCGGAAACTTCCAGGAAGTCCGCGGAAGGTCTGCGCGCGAGACCTCTGATATGGGAATGAAAATATGGAAATCGCTGCGTAAACGAGAACTTATTTATATGAGAGAGGGTTCAAAATTACCAGATATGCGTTCCGCCATATAGCAAGTAACCCACATACAGGCCTTGGCGTGAATCAGCGAAGGAGAATAAATTATCACAGGATAAAGTATAAGCCTGTAAAAAAAAAAAAAAAAGAAAAGAAATGGAGTCAGCGAGAAAGTGCGTTGCCGCAAGCAGTTTGCTATTGTTTCGGTAATTAAAGAATCGCGTTTCCTACGATCGTCGCTTTATCGCTGCTGTATCTTCGTTAAAAATTAAAAAAAAACTTGTAATTACTGGGAAAACCTCTATAGTGTTCGCGCTCTTCTATCTCCGGAGCATTGTGATTTTCAAATTCACTCGAAAATATAAAGCTGTCAAATTCTACGTCCTTTTTAATTACGCGAATGAGCCATTACCCAAATTAACCGGTGAAACAAATGAGTAACGCGGTATAGTACACGCCGCGGCATTATTCAAGTGCGATATGTGTATTATATTTCTTTCACACTCTGCTGTAGTCGTTCCCGTGGCTGATTGTTCGCGAGCTTCGGTACGGCGTTATCGCACGCGCGCGGCAGAAAACAATTCCATGCAAGTTCTCCTGTCTCTCATAAATACTCCTTCGCAAACTCACTGCCGTCATTATTATTTTCTCCTTTTTAATTGTGTGCGCGCATATAGCACTGGCGTTAACTTCAGACTTCAACTGGCTGGCTGTTTGCTGTCTGTATCATTGCACCCACCTACTTGGCTCTATATGTGCCGTACTGCACGTTGAACTCGTTGCTTCTCCCTTTCGGGCGAGGAGTCTCGATGAATTTGGTGGCTTCTCTCTCGGCTTACCGTCTGAATTTGTGCTTCTCCATCCTTACCCCCCCCCCCCTTCTCTATGTACATTTATATATATATATATATATATATATATATATGCATCCTCGGCTGGGTGCGAATGCCACCAAGCTATATAGAGCGGTACTTAGAAAACTTTGCGTAATTGTAATCATACTAATGCGTCTCTCACGGAGAATTGCACCCTTCGAGGCATGATTGTGATGAACACCTGAACCCTCGTTTCCATGTTACATGACGTGTAAACGATGGTAGACCAATCTTGTTTACGAGCTCACGTATATATACATACGGACACGAGCACAGGTCTATGAATTCGGTGGGACGAGAGACAGCGGGAGGGTGGTGTTCGAAGATCGACGTTTTTCACTCCGAGAGATGTAAAAACGAACACTGAAGTCGTTTAGCATACTTTTTTTAAATACAAATAAAATATGACAATAATTATACGTCATTATTATATATATAGATGATTGAGGGAGATGTGCAGAGCAGTGCGCCTGACGTCAAGTGATCGATAGACAGTTTCTACGGATTCTGCGGCACTCACGAATATCACAAATTAGTATTTCCTTATGAAATTGTTGTTCCTAAAGTACGACGACAAGTGGCAAGCATCCCGCGGCATTGTAAAGTTATCGGAATGATATAAGAAGAAGTTAAAGATTTTTCAAGTCGATAGATAATGTAACGATCATTGCATGAGCCAGTTCATCCATTCAATTGTCACCTCTGTCATTTATAATGTCGTAACGGCTTAATTATTGGATATTAAGCCCACGTTGAGACGAACAAGTATCTTGCACAATACACGTGTACTTATATAGTGAACAGGGATGCGCGCGGTAGTCGTTTACCACGTACTATGCCGGTAACTGAGGGGCCAGAGTCATTATCACCATCGCCATCAGCATTATCATCGTAGCACCTACTTATATGCGCCATGAGCAAGCACAGATTATGATAAAAGTACGCACGGATAAACGAGGAGGCTGAGCGTATACTGCATCTCTCGCTTTTTCCCTTTCAGCCTCCCTGCGTCACCCTCGAGTCTCTTCGCTTTGCTTGTATGGCATCGTAGTGTATTATACCGTGGAGCAGGCATATACAACGAATGAAGTCATCTTCGCTAATGCATCGATGCTTATCCCCCCACACACCATAACACCTCCCGCGCTCCGGCACACTATTTACGACATTATGTTACGTGTGGCAATGTAGGAACGTTCTTCACCCGGGACGCATCTCGAGACACGACATATCGTCCTGGTATAAGCATTACTGGCTACGAGCAAATATGTTTTTCAGCCCAGAAGAGGAACCTCGCCAACGGCATTGTCCTTATTGTGTTTTAGAGCTTTCCCATTCATCAGGATCGTTTCTCCGCAAAAGAGAACTTTTCACGAATAGCCTTTTTACGTCGCTCCATTGCAATGACATAATAGGCACCACGATCAATGTACAAGCTCTCGTTTCAATCTACTCATGTCACTCCCTTTTCTACGCTTCCAGTCGTTATGATCCTAGGCATCAATGCAACAGAGCCATACACTAAAAATTATTCAACGTCTACGGCTCGGGCTTGTTGCAGAAATATTCTTCGGAGAAAATGCTACTGCATCAACTCTGGCCTCACATTCAGCTCTGCCTCTGAGATGTATTGCAGATATGCGCATCAGGCTTCTATGGGCAAACCGAAGAGATGAGAGGAGCGAGAGGGTTATTGAACAGGAAGAAACGTGGGAGCGGTGCAATAGGATTTCCTCTCGCTGTGTTAGCGGAGTCATTGACGACCCACGCGCTTTTGCAGCAATAGTATATATAATGCATGTACTTGCGAGTATACAGCCGTCATATAAAGGTATTCCGAAAGAAACACACGTGACTTTATGGTATTGCCAGATTCAGCGATGTTTTTTTTTTACCCCGTGATCGGTCTTCAAAGTGTGCTGCATGTCGGAGTACGGCAATGACGCTTTTAGAGACATGTCTGATCTTGGTTTCAACTTTTTCTACCGCTTGCTTGAGTATAAAGCCGCGATGTAAACGTGTAGGACGGAGGGAACCCAGCTCATTCGTTGGCTAGTGATGCTCGCAAAAACGAGTCTACGAGTACGTGAAACTAACCAGGTGTGACTTTTTTTTTAACCCGACCAACGATTCTACCTCGGATTACAGTGAACGTCGCGATCGTGCATCAATGCGTGTTGAAAACTTCCAATGGTTCATCAAAGGCATTCTACAAAAAGAGGAATAGGGAATATTTCCTTTCGATAGGAAATCGAGAATCCTCATGTTCTGCGTGTATATAGATCGACGATTCGGAACGCGATGTGAAACTTCAAAAGACGATTGCCATCATTACTCAAGGCAATAAGTTGCGTACTCGCAAATCCGTTCACGTTATGCGATCAGCCGTGTTACAGGGCAAACACGAATTCACGAAATAAAAGAAAAACCGCGCACTCCCGAAGGCGTGCAACATTAAGAGGAGGAAATCTCTCACGGAGAAACGAGGACAAGATCACCTACCGAACGAGTTTACATCATAACGTCGTCCCTCGGGCTCTACCGGAGCCAACGACGATCAGCTCTACACCGAAGATAACAAGAGTGACTATCCTCGATGCGGTGAGAGAAGAGCACTCTTGCGATCCTATCGCGCGGATAATGAAGACGTACGTCATCGTTGAATTACTATGATTAAGCTTTAACCCGCGCAAGAATCACAGCCGCGGGTACTCCTTACCGGATGAAAAATCGACTAGACCATTACGCCGGAAATTCTTACAACCTCTTTCGTCTCGTGTTTTTTTTTTTTTTTTTTTTTTTTCATCACAACTCCAGTTAGTTCGTTCGCTTCCTTTCCTCTCTTTCCTCGCGCCGTTTTGGTATGTGAAATCGCGATCGAGCCAAAGCCTCCGAGGCCTTAGCAAGAATAAATGTTCACAAGATACATGACTTAAGAATTCTTTATTGCCATCATGGAGAATAATCAGCGATGGAGAACAAGGTTTATAGTGACAACGGAGGTCCATGTCTGATATAATGTCAAGTAATATTCAGCAAGGACTGTGCAAAAGAAGAAAAAACACGTATTTTTCTAGTTGCATTTTATTTACAATTTTTTTTTTATGGCCCGTTTTTCTTCGATAACCTTCAAATCCAGGACTCAAGTTCTTTAGACTAAAACAACTGGTTTGCATTGGTCGTCGTGAGCTTAATCTAAGATTACGAAAACATTAGGTGATAAAAGTATCATCTGAGTTTGTAAAATATATTTACGACTGCAACTGCTCAATAAAACTGAAAATATATAATTCCACTGTATATGAAAATAGTCGTTTGACGAGAAGATCGCGATAACGTTCGGCGATCTCCACAGTTAAGCAGTACTGGTCTCGGGCAATACACTGAGGGAAGAGAATAGTCAAATCAAATAAATAAATTCGGTTGATGTGTAGTTGGTTCACTCAAGATGACCGTAGTCTGGATTGATGAATATTTATTAAAGCTGACAATATAAAGGGTTGAGTATACAAATTGAAATAGGTCGACGCATTCAGTTGAGTCAACCTGTCGCGGATTGTCTGGAATGAATCGAATAATTGTTGTTGCCCGACTGCTGTTGGCGCAACTCAAGTCAGAGATTCCCAACATCAGTCGGAATTTTCGGTAACATCCCTATACTTAATTGTCATTTAGTTCGTGTTGGCCCGCTTAAAAATGAAGGGTCGAAAAATAGCTGCGCAATTGCTCAACCAGCACAACCTAAGCATGTAAAAGACGTGTTGATAAACGAAATCTCACAACAGTCGATCATAGACAGGGTTAGCGACGTAACGATTATGCGCACAAACGAGTAAATAAAAATCGATTCCCCGCGAAATTAAAAATGAGGTCGAATCCTTAATGCGCGAAATCATCAATCGCGTGATATTGATGATACCTGTTGAACTATACGAGACAAAAAAAAAGTTTGCAGTCAACAGAAATAGATATTGTATAATATTCACGTTTGTCCGAGAAAACCATTGCGCGAGCCTTATTTCGCTGCCGGGATGAAAAACAATTCAGCATAGAAAAAACGGTAGCAGCTGTATAGGAACTTCGAAAAATTGTCGAATTAATGAGGCGCCAGAGAAGTCGTGTCACTCATCGCATTTCATCTGGTGCAACGAGTCGCGGTGTGTGTTAACCATTATCCAGGATCAAAACTCGACATGGACACCTCGTATGTAATTTTTGCTAGCGTGGACGAGACCTGCGAGTCCCGTCACACAGCAAGTTTTATAGGACCCTTTATATACCGGTCTTCTTGAGTTTGCCATGTGTATATGCGTAATATGTATAATGTATATACACGGATATGTGGTAGGTTGCGTGCACTCGTGGACACGGTAAACGTTGACTTGTGGGGGCCACATAGCAAGCCGAGAAGCTTTGGGTATCGGGGCACATGCACCTGTACCGATCCATCAAGGAAGCCACGGAGAAGGGTGATGCGTTGAAGATAGGGCCCCGCGTGGACATCGTCTCGCTAACCCATACCGCAAGCCAGAGTTGACTGATGCCAGTACGAAAGTGAACCTTTCGTGCTCGGTCGCTTCGGATCGTCGTGCTCCCGACAACTCATCCACAGGCCTCGGTTTATACAGCGACAGCGATAAATTCGTTGCTCTCATTATCACCAAAGCTCCATTTAACGATGAGTCGCTTGATTTTGTGACACACGCGTGTGCTGGGAGAGTCAACGTCTGACAGTGTATGCATTCAAACTGATATGGTGCCGACAACATCGAATTAACCAAACGCCCAGTTTCGTCTCGAGGTTAATTTGCATTTTGCACGTGGCAGACTCGATCGGGATCGACGATCCATGCGTTCTGAATAGTTGCATGATAATGAATCGGGAACGCTTGTTGGGGTAAAATTTTATGAAAATTATTCATATTTTTCTGATGGCGCAAAGGCTCAAAGTTATCACGAAGAATAGGAGTGCGTTGATATTTAATATAAAGAATGGACAGGACACTATTGCCCGAGCATAAATTCATTCAGAGTGTGAAATCCGGCCTGATCAGGTTGCCACAATACCAAATCTGGCCCAGATCAGGCTAAATAACTCCGGCCCATATCAGATCAGGCATCCCTTATTGATACCTGATCAGGCCTTGATGAAACATCAGGCAGCCTGAATGAATTTCTGGAACATTGGACATTTCATTGCCAATAATCCCCCTTGCGTATTTCATTTCACACAAACATTTTATTTCTTTTATTCGTCTAGCCTGGTTGGATTTTCGTTGCTGATAAATACCGAAGTGCAAAATGTTATTTAAAAAAATAAGCACGATGCTCTTGCTTGTCTGTCGGATACTGCGTTTTCATAATTTAGATGGGACATGTATTATATTGTAAGGTAGATTTATAATAGTAATTTAACGAGCTATTATTCGGTTTCAACCGAATGTATACTTCAGCGAACGTCATGTCGAAAAAGCAAAAGTCCAACGAATTCGAGATTGTACATGGCCAGGTGAAAAAAAGTGTAATTTAATTGATTCTTGCTAATGAACTATTAAATACTTGAGGCTAGGTCCAGTGTAATATATGCATATAGCCCTTGGCACCGGAAACCGCGGAACGAGTTACAAAGGTAACGTCGAAAATTCGTGATAAACAGGTAGAACAGACGAGCTCCGGAAATTAGTGACTTCTTCATCTCGATCACTCGAAATGGAAAACGAACCAGCCACTATTCCTATCGAAGCATCATGATCGAAATTGCATTGGTATCCCGAGAACTCGCTCTGGTCTTGATTTGCTACCGTCTTGTAGAACAAGCAGCAACACCTTCCCTAATAATCCGAGGAGGAGTATGATCGTGTGCGCGTGAGAAGAAACCCTCGAGTGCGAAGAGCAAGGGATATTGCGGTTGGTATAGGATGGGCGAAAAAGTGAGAAGCGAGAGATAAACAAACGGCTATCATAAAATTCTTTACGAGCCAGGGCACACCTCTGTCTGCCAGCCCTTTTTTTTTCTCATATTTTATCATACGTATATAGCCACACCATAATATGTAATACGCGTACGATACATTATATGGTATTTCGCGACCACTTCCACCCTTGCAAGAGACGGGGCGACGATCCGTACCAGCTGCTGGACACAGTAGCCAGCAGGACGTACATTAATGTATCTCATAACGATCTTAATTTAACTCGAGCGAAAATCTCTTGTCTCAACGACAAGATCTTGCAGCTTCGAGATATATACGTTGAAAACGCGTTACTATACGAGAACGAGAACGAATATTTTTCGCATGGAATTATTTATCATCGTCTCAGTAGCAAAGTTGAGGATAGACTATACAGTGTCTCTTTGATATTCAAAATATTCAATGACTTTCAATTGCCAAATAACTTTTGTTACTTCCTCATCGCGTGCAAAGTTCACAGCAGAGAATGAGAAGCTAGCCATGCCAATTTGTTTCATCATTTCAACCTAAAACCTCACAAGAGCTGGAAAAGTTGAACATATAAGTTGTAAAAAAAAATATTTTAGTAAGCAAAATTTATTTATTACTTATATACGGTTTGAGTAGAGTTTAACAAAGTTCCAAAATTTCATACATCCGACCGCATCAAAGTTTGATTTTCATCATTTTTATTGAACAACTTGTGGCATCCTTAAAACACCAGCTGCCGATTTTCTTCATTTCTCATATAATTTTCCATCAGATTTCACTGCCTTTGACATTCTCATGATACATATTGGGAAAACTTATATATAGGCAGCTTGAGCGTTACAATAGAACATTTATTCTCGGCTGTTCTTCCGATGCCGACCACTCATAACTTCCTAGCAGATCCGTTATGGCTCGGGGGATTCGTGAGATCAAACTATTTAATCCGGGACGAACGATATATTCTCATTAATTAAAACGTAATTAATTGATTTCGTTGCCTCGAGATATTTATTATATCGAGAGATGTGGCTTCGTACTATTTCGCCTTTGTTAAGATGCTGGATTTACTACTCATTAGTTGCGGAGAGTAATCGAGGATTTAGTTATACATCAAGCATTGTGTATGCATTTTTTTTTCTTTTAAAGAATATATATATCTAGGATATACAGCTCGAGTATTCGTGTGTATGGCATAATCATTGCTCAACACGTACTGCCCGAAGGTCTCGTCCTGATCCGTCTTTATTTATATCCTTGCTCGCTCCAGACACGATTCAACAATTCTTTAGATTTCCTTCATCGTTCATAACGGTTATGAAAGATTGATTAATGACCATGCCTCCGGTACTTACGACGTTAGCTCGTTGAATTCATTCGCCCACGTAAAATAATATCGTACGTTAGAATGATGCATGATTCGAAAAACTGGTAAAACATAATGATAAATAATAATTGCGAAAAATTAATTTTCGAACAGGAATGTATTACGATATCAGCTGACAAAAAAAAATAAACTGACGTCATTCGTATCCTCACGATACAAAAGTAACGACAGATCAATATCGTCACTACAATTAGAGAGCAATGATAACGGTTCGCAATCACCATTCCCACTCTGTTCACAATCACTATTCGTTACCATTGAACAATAGATAAATTAGACAATAAATTAGACAATAGATAAATTAAATATCAATATGAGCCGATGAAAGCGGTTCAGTTGCCTTATTTCTGTGCTATTTGTCACTCATTCTGCGTCCATGTTATTATTTTCAACTTTTTAGAGTCAGAATTTTTTTCGGTCGAGGCTTTTATTGATAACAATGCGGCACTTAAAAATTATTGATTTTAATTACATTGCACTTTATCATTAAAAAAATCAATTTTGGAGATCGAGGATATAATTTTATATTATTTCATTTTTAGTTGAGGTTTAACAAGTTAATTGGAACAACCGGGAATTTCTTTATTCGACGATTTATTCGATTGAACTTGCCCAGTTTTGTTTCTCCGTGCAGAGTATTTCATATAAATTATATTTCTAATTTTATTTCTCTCTTTAATTCAAGTATGAGGCACATTTGTGGGAAGTCTGTAAACGAATACGCGAATAAAAAAATTGACGAGAAAAAAGTTGAAAGGAAATTGCTGAACCAGGAATCGAGCAACGAGTTACGCGAATAAAATCATTTTAAATTATGCAACCAACGTGAATAATATCATAAACACAATATTTTATATGAATCCTCGGTATGCCTCGTTTGATGGCCAATATTCGCGTGAGAGACTGCACGTTTAATATCTATAAATGCCTAAGACGCATTTCCCACACCCATAAACGATATATCTCGCAACGTCGGAGGGCGGAAGGACTATCCACTGAGGAACACGATCCTCCTGTACGACCTTACACTTGGTTATTTACAACATTGCCATATGTACGAATAGTGAAAGAGGTCCACCTCCATAAAATTCCCTCGGATCAAACATACACGGCCCCACAACGATCATACATCAAGCGCAAAAAGAGGTAAAAAATCATTGACCATTTGGAAAAAAAAAAAATTTATATACTTCTTCGACGTTTGAACTCTTTGCGAAAAAAAATCTTAGGCTTCCTGGAGTATTCCTGGATTCATTGCGGACAAGTTTATATTACGGCAGATGAGATAGACGCCTCTCGGTACTTTTTATAAACGGGTCAGAGTAAATTTGATCAAGTTTTTTATTTTTCTGCAATCAATTCCATATTAAATATTTTACTCAATCAAAACTGCATATTTTGTATATTTGAATTTTTTGTACAAAATAAAAAAGTTTTACTTTTTATCATAAACTTCTATGAACAACGTTGCTTTAAAATTTTTGTAGCGCTTCGCCTAGAAGTGAAGAAAAACGTGTTTTTTTTTTTTTCTTCTAAATGTGGTAGAGTTTTTCTTGAAAAGTTCCATAAATTTCTAATAAAATTCCTCCACGGTTTTTATCACACATAATCAGAGATCTTCTAGGATATATCTATAATCCTCGTTATTTTTTTTATATCGATCATGATGTTCTCGCCGGAGCATTTTAAGTGCCTGTGAGTGAAAATGTTCCTGTCTATATATCTACGATTTTCGAGGAATGTGTATTCTTTATTAGGTATATAATATAAACGATGTGATAAATAAACAATAAATACTATTTGAAAGTGGCGAAAGATGGTCAACCTTGTTTACAAGTCACGTATGTACAAGCCTTATCAAAGCTTCCATCATATCAGAAATGTCCACTGTGCTAATACTGGGAAAGGCATGTGCTCCATCCTCTCTGTTTTTTTCCCACCGTTCATCCGTATCTCGTTGGAAGAAGAAGAACATTGTGAGGATCGGAGCGCCCACAAATAAAAATCATTCTTACGCCCCTGGTCGTTCTTCCGAATTCGAGAACATTCTTATTTTGACGCGCCGAATCAGTAGATCATCGACGGATCTATAAATACGCCGCTCTCGGTACACAGGCTCTCTTTCGCTCCGGGGACATCATCGTGGTCAGTCGCTTTATATCATTATTCGTCGGGTGCACTGATCAAGCCAAAAGGAATCGAACGTATTTTATATTGTGTTATTTCGTGATTTGTATTATATTGTCCGCACGTTCGATTATATTGGCATCCGGTTCCCCGGAGACACACGAGAGAGCTTCGTTTCGTATATTTACGTTTGTTATAAGCTAAGTAAACCGAAAATCATTTTTCTTTTGACCGTTATGTATTGATATATGTGTGTGTTTGCGAAAAGAAATTATTTAATGCTTTCATCTGTATATTATCGCATCGTCATATTGAAACGTATTCCTGAATATATACGCAAATCAGCTATTCCATTTTCATTCATTTCATCGCGTATTTTATCCCTTCATTCGCCATCGAACTCGAAAACACACTTCCACTCCAAAAAATACTCATAAATGGCGCCCAACGTAGAGGCCCGATAAAGTAGCGAAATTAAATTAATTCGTTGCCATTGTCGCGAACCTTAAAATAAAATAAAAGATTGAGTGTGGAGAGGAAATGTTGAGGGTGTATGGGGGATGAAAGAGGAATTGTGTATGTAACAAAATCGGGTAGGACAGTGAAACAAAAATTTACGAGCTATAATTTTACAGCAAAGCGTGATAAAAATCAATTAATAGAAATGCCGATAATGCAAGACCTGCTGTTAGACGAGGAGAGACCGAACAATTCGGAGCAGTTAAGAGAGCGCGATATGGAAAGAGAGAGAGAGAGTCTAAACCGGCAACGAGAACAGCTGGAAAGAGACCTTCAAGCGTTCGAGGCTTTAAAGCGCGCTCAACAACAATCAACACAGACGGGCGAGACGACCCAAGGCCAAACACGGGCCAGCACCGAGGAGATTGCGGCGATTATAAGTAAGGTACAAAATTTTGAATTCGATATTAAAATGCCCAGATTCAAAGACGAATTCGAGTCAAATCCCGTACAATTTCTCGAGGAGGTGGAGAAATTCTTTAAGATAAAGAATATTCAGGCAGAGAGGCAATTATTATTCGTGCAACATGCTTTAGGCGGGCGGGCAAGCATATGGATGGATTTGAAAGAAGATATCGGAAGTTATCGCGAGTTCAAGGTACAATTTCTTGACGAATTTTACTCAGTCCCGGTTAGAGTGAAATTCAAGAGTGAGTGGATGGAAAGACGATATGACTCGAGTAAAGAATCCATGCAGACGTATTTCTATCGGCAAAGACGTGAAACTAAATATTTTGTCCCCTCAATAACCGACTATGAAATCAACTACGAAATCACGAGACAATATCCGACGTGGGTTAAGGAAACGTTGGCCACGATCGATAAAAAGAACACAAATTTAATTGGTCAAACGTTAGCCGAGTTAGACGAGATTCGGAGAGAGCGTGGCCGCGAAAAGAAAAGTTCTCGGGAAGGGATAAACCGGGAGTATCAACAGACGGGTCCAAAAATAAAACAAATAATATGCGAGGACGCGAACGATATTGACAGGCATAGGGATTATGGCCGGCAGTATTACAGACGAGACACAAACAGATATTATAATTCGAATTCCTCGAACTATCAGAATTATCGTTCCCGGGGAAATTCGCCCGTTCGGCTGCCCGATACTCGCTTTCCTCCGCCGCCCGCGACTCATAATAATCATGGTGGTCGACGCTCATATTCTAACGAAAGCCAGAATAGTAATTATCAATCCCGCGATAAGAATCATTTAAACTGAGAAGCGGCGCGTTGCAGATCGATCCCTCATCGCGCTGTAGGGGCTTTGACTTTGTGGACGAATTGGCTGCGGGAGTTGAAGGAGAAAGGGATCGGGTAGAAAAAGACGAGGTCAAACGATTGGCCAAGAGTCCGCACGTGCAAATGAATCTCGGTACGCGACGGGTATTAGCTCTTGTAGATACAGGTAGTCAGGTTACGGCCATCTCGGAAGACTTGTATAAGGAAATGATGACACAGAACTCGTTAAGTGAATTACCGGTAAATAATATCATGGTTTCAACGGCAATAGGGAAAAAAGCGACGTCGATCAAGCGTCAGGTTCTTGTTGACATAGAGATCGAGGATAGCAAAATCGAATCGACACTGTTGGTAATCCCACACTTGACCTCAGACGTTATCCTGGGCCATGACTGGCTTTCCAAGAATCGCGTTATAATAGATTATGATAAGAACGTGATTCAAATTCGGGGAAAATGCCTCTCGGGATCATCCGTGGTATTTGAGCGAAGTGCCTCCGAGACGATGATATGTTCCCAGAAAAATGACATGACGTACGTTTTCGTTATTAATGCTCGCAAAATGACCGAGGACGATTCTCCAAATATCTCAGACGAAACAATTTCAGCGACAGAGACAGTAGGAGAGAATAAAATTTGTAGCGGAAGAGCGCATTATAAACCGGACAAAAAGAAACGGAGCCAAAAGAAGCAGAGTAATAATAAGTCACGACCGGGAATTGAGAAATCTAACGAGGCTCCAGCTCAAATCATAATAAAGGACAGCGACAAAAACGAGGATCGAAATTATGATAATGTCAACGACGATAATGCTTTGCACGAAATTGAAAAGATTATTGAAAAGAAAAGTCGAGAGTGGATGAAGGATATGCTGAGTAGAGATCGCGCTCGAATTGGAAACAAACATAAGATATTGAAAAATAATATAAATCCAAGATTGAAGGGGGGAGAATCTAAGAATCGTGAAGAAAGTAAATTGAATCTTGAGACAATAACGGACGACGCGATCGAGATAAATGTTCAGGAAAATATAATAACGGACGAAGGCGACAGTGGGAATATGTTGTCGCTCTCGGGGGATTCTCCGTCGATTACGGTAGAGTTAGGAGCACTTGAAGAGCCGCAAAAACAAATTTTTCAGAAAATATTGAAAGAAAATGCCTCTTTGTTTTCGGATAAGGCGGGGTGTGCAAAAGGTTACGAGCATCGTCTCAAGCTAACCACCGACCGACCAAATATTCGCCATACGTATCCAATTCCATATAAATTACGAGAAGCGACGGCTCAAACCATCGAAAAAATGATTCGTGATGGCATTATCGAGAGGAGTATTAGTCCGTTTTGTAATCCCCTCCGCATTGTGAGCAAGGAAGATGGGAGTGTAAGAGTGTGTCTCGACGCAAGATTTGTCAATAAAGTCATAGAAGACGATCAGGAATCCCCACCGTTGATAGCGGAGTTGGTGCAAAAATTCCACGGCGCTAAATTCTTTTCCAAGCTCGATTTGACCAACGGATATTGGCAGGTCCCCCTGCATAAAGATTCAAGGCCATTTACCTCATTTTTGTTCGACTCACATACATATCAATTTTGTCGCGTTCCATTCGGAATAAAAACGGCCGGCAGCGGCTTCATCCGAGCCTTGAGTTTTGCTTTGCAGGATGATTTCAATAAAAATACGTCGTGTTACATCGACGATATATTAATCGGCACCGAATCGTTTAAAGAACACATTCAAGTGTTGTCAGAATTGTTTAAAAGATTGGTAGAATACAACTTTACGTTAAAACTGTCAAAGTGCGTATTTTTCCAAGAGTCAGTACAGTTCTTGGGCTATGAAATATCGTCGGGAGGCGTGAGACCCTCACCGCGAAAATTAAACGTGATTCTTAATTTCGAGGAACCCAAAAATAAAAGACAGTTGCAACAATTTCTGGGAGTATGTAATTATTATCGGAAATTCAACGCGCGACATAGTAATACAGTCGATCCGCTTCGGGAATTATTAACGAAAAATAAAGTATGGGAATGGACGCCGGTTCACAGAAGCGCATTTGAGTCGATGAAACGAGACTTCAGCCAATGCGTGAGTCTTAGACACGTTCTCCCAGGGACCTCGTTACGAGTACAGACAGATGCGAGCGACCGCGGTATCGCGGGAATTTTATATCAGGTTGACGAACAGGGAGATCATAACATCCTCGACATCGTGAGTCGATGTTTAAATTCATGCGAAATAAAGTACACCACCACTGAAAAAGAGTTGCTAGCCATAGTATATGCGATGGGGAAATTCCGGACTTATCTCATAGGGGAACAATTTGAAATTGTAACAGACCACAAGAGCCTTACGTTTTTACAGACTGCTCAATTTCAAAGTTCTCGGATAGCTCGTTGGGTTTTGCTGTTGCAGCAATATTCATTTACTGTTCGACATTGTAGAGGGATCGATAATATTGTGGCAGACTTTTTTAGCCGTCATCCAGATGGAAAATTCGCGGAGGAATCTAACAATCGACTCGTCATATCATCGTTGCATAATTGTTTGTCTCTGAGCGGGGGTGAGCCCGATATTCCGTTGAGTCTCATGGCCATGTGCGAATATAACGGCGAGTTGAAAAGGAATTTCGAGAAACTGGGGGAATGGCAGCTTGAGGATTCACGGTTGAAATCGATTATTGACATGTGTAAGAATGTAGGGGGGGATCCTCACTTTACCGTATATAAAGATATTTTGTTTCACCGAGAGAAAGAGGGGACAACATGGAGAATTGTCATACCGGGAAATTTACAAGCACAGCTGATCGAGGCAATACATGTTAAACTGGGTCACCCGGGAGTTTACAAGACCGTGATGTACTTGAAACAATATTATTATTGGCGTGGGATGACGAAACAGGTAAAAGGCTTCGTTCTAAATTGTGATCTTTGCCAGAGGGTCAAATATTTGACGATATCCATGGAGGGTAAATTTAATCTTGTAGAATCAAGCGGACCGAACGAACTTATCACTGTCGATTTTTATGGACCCCTTCCAACGAGCAGGGGGGGCGTACAATACATTTTCGTATTAATGGACGCGTTTTCAAAATATGTCAGCTTATACCCGGTGAAGAAGGCCACGGCACGAGTTTGCCTGAACAAGATTTTTGATGTTTTTATCCCCAAATTCGGGAAACCGAAGCGAATATTGTCCGATCACGGGAGTCAATTTACGTCAGGGTTATGGAGAACGCGTTTAGAGGAGGCAGGAATCAAGGTATTATTCAGTTCGATACGACACCCCCAATCGAACCCAACAGAACGGGTTATGCGCGAGTTAGGAAGGCTATTTCGTACACTATGTGCCGAGAGACACACGCGATGGGCCGAATGTGTACCGCAAATCGAGAAAATCTTAAATATCGTCGTCCATCAGAGCACGGGTTTGACTCCTCACGAGTTACAGTTTGGCGAGCCGGTTCGAGACAAAGTCCTTGAACTCGTTGAATTTCCGCAGAATAAAAAGATGCCTCATGACGTTCTCATACTTTTGGCAAAGGAAAATATAAAGAAAAGTTTTCTTAGACGAGGAAAGGAACAAAAGAATATTTCAAAGGTTCGTTTGAATGTGGGGGATTTGGTATTGTTGCGCGTGAGGCACTTGTCCAATGCTCTCGATAAAGTCACGCACAAGTTTTTCCACCTCTTCGAGGGCCCGTACAGGATCTCCCGTTGCATCGGAGAAAATGCATTTGTGTTGGTTGATCCCGAAGATGAAAAATTAGAAATCGGAACTTATAATCGCCTCAATCTTCGGAAATATTATGTAAAGAAAGATTAAAGAAAGAGGGGGAAATGCTGGGAGCCGTTGTCGGCTCACACTCTCTCTCTTCCTCCTTCTCTCTGGTCTGGGAGGAGCGATAATTTGTAAATACGCGTTTAATTTCTTATTTATATTGTGTATATATATGACGGATGAGAATTGAAGTATCTCACGATTAGAGCAATGCCAAAGATATTGCATTATTTTTATGTTTGTATGTAAATGTTATGACGTGCGTAAGGTGGTTTGCGTGAGAGGAACAATTGACGTATGGCGTCGAGTATTAATAAGATTATATAAGAAGAAGAGTAATAATAATCACGACGAGAATTTGAGAATGCGTTAAGACATGCGTATATATATGGTAGAGAATGTGCGATATTTTACGTAATATACGTCTCTATTATAATGTGGAATCCTTCGATCTGGAGTGTCTCTTGTACCGAAAGCAAGCGAATTAATCAGTGAGAAGAACGACCTATATTAACGTCGTTTATGCAGTTATTTTTTTAATTGAACCGCATAAAAGGGGGGGCATTGTGAGGATCGGAGCGCCCACAAATAAAAATCATTCTTACGCCCCTGGTCGTTCTTCCGAATTCGAGAACATTCTTATTTTGACGCGCCGAATCAGTAGATCATCGACGGATCTATAAATACGCCGCTCTCGGTACACAGGCTCTCTTTCGCTCCGGGGACATCATCGTGGTCAGTCGCTTTATATCATTATTCGTCGGGTGCACTGATCAAGCCAAAAGGAATCGAACGTATTTTATATTGTGTTATTTCGTGATTTGTATTATATTGTCCGCACGTTCGATTATATTGGCATCCGGTTCCCCGGAGACACACGAGAGAGCTTCGTTTCGTATATTTACGTTTGTTATAAGCTAAGTAAACCGAAAATCATTTTTCTTTTGACCGTTATGTATTGATATATGTGTGTGTTTGCGAAAAGAAATTATTTAATGCTTTCATCTGTATATTATCGCATCGTCATATTGAAACGTATTCCTGAATATATACGCAAATCAGCTATTCCATTTTCATTCATTTCATCGCGTATTTTATCCCTTCATTCGCCATCGAACTCGAAAACACACTTCCACTCCAAAAAATACTCATAACATATAAAGCGAGTAGCGTGTAATGAATACCGCGGTCTTTTATAGCTACTATCGTAATCCGGACGCAACGTAAGTTCATACGGCACGAAATCACCGGGCGAAAGGTCACTATTCCGATATACCAATACGCTATTATAATAATAATAATAATGCACATGTGCTGTGGCCATACTGCTTTACGACCAATTGATGGTTTAATGGCTGGTATGTCCAAGCAGGCCGTATAGAAGTAATTTCAGTATGGAAACTACGCTAGGCGATCAAACGTATGAGAGGATCTTTGCACTTTTCTACTCATTTATAGCTCGTTAAATAACCCACCTGGTATTTTATACCATTCGTACCGCGTACACGTTTGAAATTTGTAAAAAGAAATTTATCAGCTTCGGTTTAATATATGCATATTAGAAGGACCGCGGAATAAATTGCCAGATGAATAATGGAAAAATATGAACTATGTATATCGTTTTCTATTATTAAAAAGTCGGATATTTCAAGTTTGTGAAAAACTTGAATGACAATGCAACCATATTTGACTATACTTCAGTACCGATACAACATTAATTTTCATACAATAATTAGAATACGTGGCATTATCTATTCGAGACTTCAACAAGTCTTTCAAGACAAGCCGATATTCCGTTATTCAGGCATATACCAAAATATTCCGGATGTCCAGGTGGTGGTGAATCGGTTGGAGGAATATCTTTTAGCAAGATCAATATTCCTCACAGTGTTCCGAGACCCTTTTTCTTTCTCAATTATCCACCTTCATATCCTAAAAGTATTAGCATAAAACCGATGTATCGATAATGACAAATATCAACTGCCCTGTACGACATCGATAAATTTTAACCGTTAAAGATCTTACTCTACTACTGACATCATGTCGATCGGTAATGATCTCTTCCTCCCTCATGTCCTTCCTGCATTTACGTTTTTATCATACTACATTCCACTCCATGTTTTTTTTCCCCCCCGCTATAAAGAAAAGTCAGGTGTCCCGGCGATGCTGTAGGTGGATGTAATGAGTTTGTGGTCAATTTATCGTTGTGTAAGGATCGGCTAAGGGCATCAGAGGAAGAAAAAGGTGAAAAAGAAGAGGAAGAAGAAGAAGAAGAAGAAGAGGAAAAACAAGAGTACAAAGAAAGAGAGGATGTAGGAATGTATCAGAAACGCGTGGACTGACCCACATATTTTTCGCACTGGCTATACCGCCACCGCCCGTTGGTGATGGATGGGCATTGAAACGGACGGTGGACAGTCACCTGCCACCGCAATGGACACTCCATAAATGGTCGTGAAATGACCACAACTCACTGAACGATACGTTGCTGTTGAACTTATCCCAAGCTATTGGAAAAGCAAGAGCACCAGCGTGTAATTCGCTCTGTCCAGTTGAAAAAAAAAAGATTTCCTACAAGATAATCTGTAGTGTAGAAAATTATAGAATACTAGAAAAGATGGATATTTCTTTTTTTTTTCACTTACAATGAATTAGGTTAATGAACTACGTGAGCGAGAATATACGTATTGACTTCGTGAATTAACCTGCAAGGTAGACGGATGCAACTTTTTTCATTTCCATTTTCTCACTTTGATTATCGATGTTCTCTGGATCGATTTATCAATTGGTACGCATAACAACGTATACTTTGGTTATTTGCACAAAAAGGTTAACATTTTTTTAATTCCAAGCTCTGACAATTAGAAAGTTCGGAATTATTCCAGGTGTGGAGTCATTCCACTCACGGTAAAAAAAAAATGGCTCAACGGTATTTGAGATGCAATCCTCGAGGCCCGGATTTACGGTAGAATTATTTTTGAGATTCTACTCGAGGATAGCCATGTTATGAAACTATTTCCTATCCACATAACAATCAAAAGATGATGAACCGCATGTACATTTCGCGAGATCGAATCAACCGTAACCGCGGGTTTTCAATTCTCAGAGACCCAAGAACGCTATAATGGCATCTGAGAATTTATAAGAGCACGCTGATTGCTCTGACGGATGTCATAAATTAAACGCCTAGTACAGAATCACGCTTCATCCACGAAACAAGCCAGCGTCATATAAATTCGATCTTCTGATAAATTACTACGAATAATTTTGAGGCTAATAGATCGCAGAATATAAAACAGTGCTTGCCTTTGGAGCCACATGGTGCACTTTTACGATATAGATATAGCCTCAATCTCGAATATTCGTGTTTACTCTTCATCGTTGAAGACAAAAAGTGTACCATTTATCTCAGGAGTGTAATTTGTAATTTTATTTTTTTTATTCATAATGAAAAAAAAAAATTGAACGTTTTGGCGAGTAAATTCTCTCTGTGGATGGTTTTCAATGCAACAGGTAAATTCACAATAAACCGACCCTACGCGGCTACGAATAAGTAATGGATAAGCGAGTATAATATAACTCGTATTATACTTATCACATGCATCGCGAGAATACAAGTCTTTCGTATAATGTGCAGCATACTAGAGAAGTTCACAGCATAAAACAGTCTCGGTATGAGGATACGTGACCAGCATACAACCAAAGGCAAACTAACTTGCCCTCGGTCATAATTATTATAATATAATTGTCCCCAAGTTGATTCTATAGCGGCGAGAAACGAGGTAGATTTGCTCACTTGGAATAACTAATTGACTATTCCAATCAGCTTAATTTCTCAATTATTTATTCTCATACTATGAAACTGGTTGGTCATGGTTAAATTTTTAACGCATCGAAGAAGGGAGAAAATGCAGTATATGCGAGGATCGAACGAGAGTGAAATGAGGGAAGACCACCGACACTTTGTGCATCATAGTTTAGCAGGTATACTGTACTGATGACGTTGCTTATTGCACTGGACTGTAATTATATAAACTATTTAGCTGTCGTATATATAGTTGCTACTGCAAATTTACGACGGCAAATAACTCGTTAAAGCTGGACACTAATTATCGATGATATTGCTCAATAATGCAATTCCTGCGTTGTAAAATTATTTATTATTTAATTGCTGAATGTTCATTGAGAAGAGAAATCTCCGAAGGGCGTTTTTCTTTTAGTAATGTGCGGATAAGAATAAAAGTGCGGAGAATATTCGTTAGTAAAGGATAGCATCTCCACGAATTATGCATTAACACTTTCCCCTGGCAAATGTTTCGCGTATGGTTCTTTAGAGAGTTAATTTGTACTCTACAGGTGCATAAATTAGTTTATCTAAAAATCCCCCTTTGAATTGTCTAAAGATCATTCACTAACTCGTTAGCAGTACATTTGCTTAGACATACTATTATAGATACCGGATTGGATAGTTCACCTTTCACTTCATTAAAAAACCACATTGCTATATGGATTTGAATCTCTTGGCTATAACCCTTATTCAGTCTCAATTCGACACCTGAACACTGGCAGTTGAAGTAAAGTCTTAAGAGTAAGTGCCTAGCACAACTTGTTGTGAAACACTCGTTCAGTGATTTTATAGAAATAAGATCACTGTCGTAATGAATGAATAAATAAATTCGAGGTTGTACAAGCATTCGATCGATCAATTTGAGGAGTTTGTCTTGTTACTAGAGGTATTAGATCTAGTAACATTGAAATATTTTCGAAAATCGAATATTCCACAGTACTAATGTGAAATCTCAGGACCTCTTACCGAACTTTTTGGCAAAAAATTCAATCCCTAAAACTGAGAATTTAACATACGATCGTATGGGAGAGCTACAGCTTCAGCTTTTCAAACGCATCTTTGACACATTTCGATAATTAGATCGCTCCGATAAACAAAGTTGCTATTTGTGCATTAGATTTTAAGGATTCAAACGATCCCAAAAAACTTCGTGTCACCGCTTATTTGGCAAATAAACTTGACGAAAACTATCGCAGAAACAGAGCAATCCAAGTGACTCACTCGCACGCGGAGGCTCTCACGGCAATACCGAATACTCTGCACTACACGAAACAATAAATTTGTGAGTGGCACTTTCATTCCCATACGTTTCGAATTCGTCTCGAGCCAGGGCTATGGATTTCAATTCTTCTACGTATGATAATAAATGCATAATAATTAGTCTATTTATATAGTGACCGAAAAACTGAATCGTTCATTAGATCAGATTATATTTGCACATACGTATATATATACTGCAATTAGTATAACCATTTCGATTTTCCTTGATATTCTATGGCAACGTATATCTAACCGTAAATATCGAATGTTGTGTCGATTCATTTGACAGCCAGTCAATTTGCAGATTAAGACCGTTCATACGAACCATACGAACTGACTTGTGCACACAAAAAATGTGCTATTGCCAAGTGATGCACTCAACCATACGTCTTTGTGAAAATTTATATCGGCAGCTTTTCATACTCCGATAATGTTAAATGAAATCAGTAACCAAAAATACAACCATCGTAAAATTTATATATATTTCAACCATTTTTTATGAGTGGGCATATACCTTAATCAGTAAAATTGTTTTTAGAATGTTAAAAGCATTGATATCAATTAGTCTTAACTGATTGATGATTGGACGCTCATTTGACCTCGATACCACGAGAAAGCCTCCTTAAGTACTCAAATTCAAGATAAAATGAAAGGCGTGTAAAATAACGGTAGCGTAGAACCTTGCTGCCAAAAATTGTGTTGTGAGAAAGGAATTTGGTCGCATATGATTGAAGGTTTTCAGTGACACAATAATTTTCGAGCTTTGTCCTTGTTTGAAATGGCATGCCCGGAACTTTAGATAGCTACATTCACAGTAATTTTTACTCAACGACTCTCAACTAAATCCCACACAAATAGAATATTTCATTGGAATTATCAAAAAATCTCTGCTGCGCTGACTCTTCGCATAGAACACTGAAACTAACAAATCAAAGCTATAGTAATGATTTTTGTGGGAGAGAGCCAAATCAAAACCCTCCAAACAATCGAAATTAATCAATTCAAGACGCAGTTCGTAGAAGATTGTATCGAAAATTTTCTTCTACGTTATAATTTGATATTTGAGACAGTAATCAACGTTGACGCTCCAACCAATCAATCCAATACAACTCGATCTTGGATGAAACTATATACAACCGTGTTGCAAATAGTTCGACAGGCTTAAAATTTTGAAATTTTCATCCCTTCGCATTTTTTTTAACGTGTGTGGTTAATGGTTCAAAAAGAACCGATTCTCGTTCCCTCATTTACTCTCGTCATGATTATTCGACTCACGATTATCGTGTCACTCAAAGCATAATGAAGAAAATAGTTGAGCTCCAACGGCGAACAATTTGCATGTGTTAGCCTTTACAATAATATTATATCTCGCGAGCGCGTCCAATGACAAGGAAAAGAATACGACATGGAATTGAATTTATTTGCTACCGTAAATGTCCCGGTATGGACTATAGAACCGTGTATATCGCGACAACGAGCACAGTGATAAACCGCTCGGGTACCTGCTAATTGCGTAATTAAAAAAATTCTGCGCGGTAAATGCTTCACCCGTTGATCTCGGAGTATATCCGAGACGCAGGAAGAGATGATTGTAAACTGGAATGTTAACGGCATTTTACCAACGAAGAACTGACAAACGCTAGGAAATGGGCAGCCAAGAGGCAAGTATTTTGCTCAGTGACGTCCAGTGTTGTACGTTGCAAAAATCTTTTCATGTGAAATCCAACAACTGTGCGTACTGCATGCTACCCCAGCATTATATTTCTAGGAATCTCAACTTTCCGCGCTGTGATGATAGTTTGCCACGGTTTCTCCAGTGACTCGAGTATTTCTCTCTCTCTCTTTCTCTCTCTCTCTCTCTCTCTCTCTCTTTATAAATATATATATTCCTTTTGTAAATGTTTCTTACCTCTCTTAGATGCCCTTTTCGCGCTTGTTTTTCCCTGGGAAGATCGTCTTATGGATCCCGAAGGATTAACGACTCGGTAGTGTAATAATTTAACGTGTAATTCCACGTGTTTTCTTCAACATTTTCGTTATGTGCATTGGCAAATTTCTTTCGAGATACGTAACGAGTGACTCGCCCCGATTAGTCCAGCGCCATACTCCGCGTGAGAGCATAATAATGACCAATTGAAATAAGCGCACGAACGCGGAACTCTGATATTGAAAAGACGAGTCTGCCCAATCTCAAATTGTCTGCATATCTTGAGAATGGTTGAGCCAGGAATCCCGAAATAATCGCACCGGTGAAAGACGAGTCGAAGAAATTTCGTATTATAATCGTATACTTATGTAGATACGAATAATATTCGTTGGTAAAAAAAAATCGTTAGTGCGCAATGGGGATTAACCGAAGTTTGGTATATGCACAAGCATCGAACCCGGGGAAGAATGTTTTGGAACAAAATATGAAAAAAGAATAGTTGGATTTGTCGAAATAATCGGTAAATGACCGCAGGTACTGTCGAATGAAAATTAAAGGTTATAATGACCACTGCAAAAATTCCGGCCGATCAGAAGTACTAAATTTTGGCACAGGATAGAATTTTTTTTTTTTGTTTACGCCACAAAGTATCATTTCAAAATTTATTTTACGCATAAAATGTGGTAGAATGACTATTTCGTACGTCGAAATGTTACAGAAATAAATGATGGCTGTATAAATGTTTTTGTTTTATAAAAACTAAGTCAGTAGTTTCATGGAAAATTCATCACTGCCGAAAAATGTTAAATTTGCTAAAAAAATTCTGCATTCTCACAATTCGGCTGCCTATTATTTTTTTTACGGTAGGTACACTATTAGATAGCATCTCTATCTCTGTTTTAACGTGAAGGACCCATTTACTGACTATAACACCATTAGCCCTTAAGAACGATACATCTCGTAAGATAACTTCAAATCCATTAATTTAGGTGAAGGAGTGAATAATTTTTACGAATTCGGCTCGTTCAATTTATTTTATTAATTCGATCGACTGAATTTATTTGTTTAATGCGATTGTAGGAAAAGAACGTTGAGATCAGAGGTCAGTAAGCTAAAAGGTCAATAATAATTGCCTCACAAAAGTCAAAGATGTAAAATGCAATAAAATGAATACGACAGCAAATTTCGTCGAAGGTTACTGATCCTGCTCAAAACGGGCATCCAAGGCATCTCAAAACGGGGGTTCCATCGTCTTGTCAATTAAATCAATACTTTCTGTCAAAATAGAAACAGTGATTTACTGGTAGTCAGTCACTCACTGCTGAACCCAGGTTCTAATTAGTAGTATTGTTACAAAATTACAAATTCTTTTGAAGTTTTTGTGCTTTTGCGAGAGTTCTAAATTAAATGGAATACCTCTTATATATTCAGCCGTGCATCCAGTGAGTTGGGTTTGTTTTATTTTGTTTTTTTTTTTTTTTGTTGCGTACGTAAATACAGCATTCAAACGCCATAGAATCGCATCCTTAAACTTCGAAGAAAAAAAAAAACGCATAGAAATGCATCGAAGTTTCGTGAGGCTTTTCAGCTGCTGTTGCTGGAATCTCCTCGATAAATGCATAACGCGTCGATTAATGAAACGCCAATAAAACAAAGAGCTCATATAACATATATATACATGCAGGGAATCGACCGCGCGCCGATCCGTTTAAGTACTTCCTCGCGCTCGCGCTTTGCTTTCCTCGAGCTGCAACGTGCCCATATTTACGGTATCGCCAGAGTCGGCGTCATTGTCGCTCGTTATGGCGAACGAGCTACAAAACGTTTCGACGCCTTTATAATTCATCGGGTTAAACAGTTTATACACGCATAAACCGACAATGCCGCGTATGTACGTGAGATCGTAAACCGAAATGCGAATCGCATCATTGTTTAAAATTTATTTCACGATCGAAGTGCGAGGATTGAATAGAAAAAGAACGTTCAACTAGCACAGTCAAATTAAAAAAATAAAAAAAAAAAAAGAACTATAATTTGTATGGACAAAACAATTGAAAACATCGTGTACGAACTTTGAAAATGTGAGAAAAATGAATCATAGCTTGCTTGGAGATCCTCGACATAGAAAATAGAAAATGGAAAATTTTTGAAATTGCTGAACCATTTTTATTCGATTTTTACTCACAGAAAACTTTGTTTTTGAAAAAAAATCTTGAACGTGAAAAGGACAAACTTCTCGAACTCAAAAATGATTCGAGGTATTTATTTGAAATTTCACGTTTTTTATTTTATTTTATTCTATTTTTTTATAATTCTATTTACTCAAAATCGAAATGTTTCGATATTTTACAGACAAGCCCAATTATGAAACTATATGATTTTCTCTTGGCTCGAGTGCATTTCTGGGACCGTCCCTAACTATTTCTTCAAGTATTTCAATGAGTCGCGATTGTACTCGACAGGCATTAGGGAATGCCTACCGCGTAATTTACACACACGCATACACGTATATTTCAGCAAACGCATATACATTTCGGTCTCGTGCCACCTGCATAATTAGAGACCGCAGCTATAAGAGCCAAAGAGAAATGTAGGTACGCATACAGTACACATATATATTGTATACTACTGAGCGTACATCTATATACCAACATGCGATTGCCGCTATCCGAGTATAAACGACATACACCTCTCTGGGCACTGAACCGCGAGACTTTTAATTGCTCGGTGCGTATGGGCGCAAATAATTATCCGTGACGTGGACAACTTCGGCGCTTCCTAAAAGGCTTCCATTGTAAGCGACGAGTACGTAAAAAGGAAGTTGAAACCACGTTTCACTTATCCGTGCGTTCTTTCTCTCTCTCATTTATCGAGAGTTAAAAGGCTACTTTTGTGTACTGAGTAAAATATATACTGGCGTCAAAGCAAATTCAAATATTTCAACCGTTTTCGTTGAATGTCGAAAATCCCAGTATGTTGGAACAAAAATAATTTTAAAAAATGTCCCCATTGCTTGGGAACTTTTTTCCCAAATCCAAGAGAACAATTGAACCAATAACCATTTTGTTGATGCAAACGAGAGGTTGGGTGCAGCACATCAAAATTACATTTCTAAATAAAGTTCTATTGGAGTTAATTGAAAATTTATGGATAATGTCGGCGATTTATCGACCTCGAATGACTAAGTAATTTTCATTTTCTTTCTAATCCGCATATAGATAGCGATAAATCCGGAAATCCGTATGCCAAAACTATTCAGGCCAACTTTGTCCAGACGATCATCGATCTTCGAGAGTCCGCTGTGTGGACTTTCGATCGTCGAGCCTGTATGCGCCAACGCCGGCATGTCACCCTTCGCTATTGTCCACACCGGGAAATTTTATCAATCGAGAAATCTGCCATTACCATCGAGGATAAGCGCTACCGCGGTTGACTCCCACACCTGGCGAGTTTGATTCGTTCTCTTTGCCACACTGCCATAAACGGATAAAGAACTTTCATCCGCCATGATAATATGCCTGTTCTCGTATACGTATTCTCTCTCGAGATTTCCAGGATTATTGATCAAAACGATTCGATTGAAAAATGAGAAATACGAGCGTAAAGGTCGGATATTGATATTTACGTCGAAGTGATTTTAACGTTCCAGATCCCGATGGTTTACGAAAACTGCCTATACTTTCCGCGATCTTAAGATTGTGTGTTTTTTTTTTTTAACATTTCTTTAAGGATGTATGAGCACCAGCTTCACGATCATATAAAAATCTGAATTTTTTATATGGTGTAGCAGAAGTTTATAGGATAAAACCTGAAAAATTTCAAAGTGGGTCAACGACTCTTTACGCGAGTAATTAATTCGTGAAATCAAGATATTTATCCCACACCATATACGAATTCTGGGCTGACGCAACTTTGAAACAGATATTCGTATCTTTCACGATCAGATGCAATCAATATTAAAACTGTTAAATGTTCAGAAAACTATCACGATTACATACGTACCATAAAAAATGGGGGTTGACGAACCTTTTGGCATACAATTATCGATTTTAAGGAAATTTTTCGCGTAGGTCGGATAATGAGCGGTCCGACTCTCTCTTGTTTCATGCGAGCCCCTCGCTCACCGCGCTCACCCGTGCCCACGTTTTCGCTTATTCCCCACCACCTTGTGCTCATACATCCTTAAGGCATACGGAAAAAACACTAAATCGACGTTTATGTTGCGTCCGGTAAAAAATAATTTAGGCTGATGCGAAAGAGTCCGATTTAATATTGAAGTAAGCTGACATGACAGGGGACAATTTCAAAAAAGGAGGCGTTGGTAATTGCTATAGCACCATGAGATTGTTATCCAGCCCGTCCTAATACATTCTTTGAGACATTATAGTTATTTACTCGAAAAAAAGGTTCCAGCGTAAGTATTTTTTCTAATGTTTTTTGCCGATACTTTATTTTTCAACCGCTTCGCGTAACTTTTATGTTCCCTGCAATGGAAAATGTCATCCTGGCAAATAATTAAATCAATTATACTATTCAACAATTGATACAACAATCCCTTCCTATTTACCGATGTATGAATAATCCTATTAAAAGCTGCATCCAATTTTTATGAACGATTTTGCGACATGGCTTGCACAGCCATTTAAATCTCATTTTTTTGTGCTCCAAAAGACTGTCCCCGCGGTAATAGTGACAATTGCAACGCCGTTGTGACATCCGTTAACCCTTTGGTATACTTTTCTATATTGTTAAATCAGCTCATCGAAAATCTAAGATGTTTCTCGTAGCAAATCACAGAACACAAAATAACCCTTGTATAATTCGCACAAATTGTACAAATCCTTGCTCAATTCGCGCATTACTTGCAAAAATACCCCAACAAATCACCCTGCAAAAATAAGAAACATCTTATAATAACATCCAGCATCGATCGAGAAGAATATGCCACCAAAACTTGACAGTTATTTTAATTCTGGTCGAAAGAATAAAATTATGATAATTGTGATCGAAAGAATATGATGAAAAATTCGTTTATGTTTCATGAAGAATTGGAATAATCGTGAAACAAGCAATGCTTCTTCGGTCACATCAATGACAGGAGCAATGATCAGGAATTTTGATGGAAGGAAAAACAGTTTACCTAAATGCGATGTAACATAACCCTCTGATCTATTGACCCAAAGTTATAATATAGTGAAGGTTTCAAATCGATAAAAATATGTTCCTAAAATGATAACAACTGGTATTGAGGACAACCAAAGATCGGGCTTAATCAAGTTATTGATCGTATGCATCTCACCGATTTTATATGGCACGATCTCTGTTCACGAAACATCGGGAACTATGACTTTGTAAAATGATAACATTAACGTTTAACTTCCATGATGAGCTACAAGCAAAAGAAAAAAAGCGTCCTTGTCGATTAGCAATGATCTAGTCAGGATATTACGAATCCCATAATTGGATTCATCAGCCAATCGCGTAGATACGAGCATGGTGGTTACAAGGGGCGTTCAATCTGCGATCCTCTTGCCCACCTAGACAGTGCACTGGATATCAAGGAAAACATACGGAAAGGAAAAAGCGATATATGCAATAATAATTCAGATTGCTGACAATCGGGTTTTAAGCTCGCAAGCACGAACATTATACAACCGTCCAATCCAAAGTCTCGCTTCGTTGCTCTTACCCCTTGGGTATGCGCCGTGCTCTCAGCTCGAGGATCGATTCCATATCACCGAAGTGGCAATCACGGTGGGCTCATAGCTTTTTTTTTCTCAATTCTCCTCTGTATCCTCCTCCCCTTCGTTTCCATTCGAATATGGAATGAGGAACACAAGGTCAGCTTGTATTTCATTCCGTGGCATCAGCCTAGCCACCCTTCGTTTTACTTATGACCGGACGGCCCAATTAGGCCGCCATTGTGATCGAATCAGGAAGGCAAATCGTCCCAAGTCCCCAGGCCCGTATATCCTTTATACCTTTATATACCTTTCTACCTTCTATACTCTCATTTCTCGCTGCTCCTTGCGTTTTTACCCCGGCAATGAAATCGATCTTGGGTTCAATCTCAGGGAACAGTAGAAGGATCGGAGGGGGGAGAGGGTAATGTCGAGAAAAAAATAACTCGGGAGCTAATCAGTCGTGCCGCTCTTACCGTTTCTCAACACGAAGGTTCCTCATGGGCGAATGATCCCTCACTATCGGGGGACTGGTCTTCACTTATGGAACGTGAAAACAAATTGTTGCGTGACAGTTTTTTCTTATTGGAATTCGTCCGGTTTCAAATAATAAATAGTAATAAATAGATTAGTGATAACTAAGTCAACGACTGCGAGATCGATTTGAATGTTGTTCTAAAAATATCCGCTCGAAAGTTACATCAGTCGCCAAGCTCTGCTTCGAGTCACTTTTCAGACATTTGACTCCAAAATACACCGAGCGGGAGATCATTTTGAAAAAAAATATATATGAAATGCACATCAATGCATATATTTTACTTGTTAAAAATTATTTTTGACCCGGTTAAAATGATAATGTCTTGATAGAAAATTACTGAAACATATTTTCTAGGCACCGAAAAATTTTATCTTCATACCAACCAATGTTGATTATCATAATTTTAATAACGGATCGACTTTAACAAATTATTGTCAGGCTTGCTTCGATACGCAAAAGCAATATTTGATGTCCATTATAAACATTTTATTCAAGTCTAAATATTCTTATCACAAAATATCCCTCGCACATACACACAACTATAGTTATCACTCCGATACTTGTCATCACTGCAATTTCTCGGTTATCTTTTGTGTTCCGTCGGAGTATCAAGAAAAAACGGACCTTTCCGCAATTGCTTAACTTCATACGTATGGGACTGAAAAAATCTAGTTATCGTTTCTTTCTGGACAGTATTCGACAGATTCAATTTTGCTGTAGGATTTATAGATCGAGATAAGGTCAACCGTGGGATCTAGCTGACCCGGATGAAAGCGTGAGGAGAGAATTTTTTATACCCAGATGCGAATTTTTTTTTTTTTTTTTTTACGACACATTTGAACCGGAAGTTTTAACCAGGAACAAAGAATTCAGCGCAGGAAGTTCTCGTCGCCATCGTTGCGCTTTCAGCGAGCACCGTGCGGCCTTGGCTCATTGTGTCCCATTGCGCGATTTTTTTTTTTTCCATTTTATTTTCATTATCAAGATACTTGCCCTTTTTGTTTTCTGTTTCTTCAACTGCTACCACGATTTCCGGTATACAATGAGCAAATTTCAGCTTGACGCACTGAGATCGTCCAGAAGACCTTTATTCCCCCCTCTCCCCTTTTCGCGAGAGCCTAGAATCGCAATAGCCGTTTTTTTTTGCAGACAATTATCTCATACAAAAGTTTTATGAAGTACGTAGAGAATTTTCGCAGGACGTTCGAGTGAGATTCTTTGCTTGACCCGCTTCCCGTGAAACCATGAATTTGCAATGGCAACGCTTTGATCGCCAATATAATATCGTGTAATTGCTGAGAAAAATCGCGATACAATATACGATGAAAAACGTTACATTTTTTTTCAACTTACTGAAAAATAAAACACGATAAGTTTATTATCATTTCATCGAATGATACGTTGAACACGTAAAATGGTGAATTATGTCCAGCAAGATATCGATGATTAAATTCCATAGAGGCGTATAAGCTATGCTTATACATGACCGATACGCTCCTTTGGTATTAGTTCATCGATATACTTCGAGTTTTAATAATATTTTACGCGTTTTCCACGATTTGTCTAAAATTTTCGCCAATTAAGCGTAAAATTAAAAATAAAAATCAATCAAGGATAAAATTAATCCTCCAATCGCAACTATACACGAATGTGAGCTCTTTCTGCTGCTTCCTTTTCATCCACTCTCGCGCTATCGAACGAGACACACGTTTGTACAAAACGCAGTGCACGGACTGTTTTCTCCTGTTTTTTATTCATTAATCGAAGCTTTTTATTTTACAACGCACTGCGACTGGGCATGTGCACTGTCTGTTTGGTTGTGTTTGATTCGCAAAAACCCTTGACAGAAAGCATTGCAGAGAGAGAGAAGAGAGAGAGAGAGAGAGAGAGAGAGAGAGAGAGAGAGAGAGAGAGAGAGAGAGAGAGAGAGAGAGAGAGAGAGAGAGAGAGAGAGAGAGAGAGAGAGAGAGTAAGTGAGTGAGTGAGTGAGAGAAACAGAGGCATTGCTGGACCAGGCTGCTGGGTGCCAAAGCGAGACTGAGACAATGACTATATGATTGTGGGATCGGAGAGTGAGAACGAAAACGCGAAAAAGCATACTCTCGAAGCACCGAGAGCACCATAGGAGCAAGCTCGAATGGCAGGGAAAAAAAAGAAGGAGAGAAAACAGAAGATGAAAAAAGAAACCGTGTAAAAAAAAAGCTCCATGGGGAGGAGAGCGAAAGCAACGAATGGACAGACGCGTATAGAGAGGAGGTAACGAAGGGAGTAAAATAAAAATCGTTGAAAAAAGAAAAGGAGCGAGAGTGATGCGAGTACTTTGAAGTACTGCCAACTGCACCAGCATTCTGTATACATTAGAGCGACATATATACATAGACATATATATATATATATGTGTGTATGAAATCTCATGTATGTGTTCACCTATCGGTATATAATACAGCCCTTATACATTCATGACTCACGTACAACTGGCAGTGAGACGGAAAGGTGCTCACAATGACCGGTAGCCGAACAATGGTCACTCGTTTTGACGGGAATGAATTCGAACCGGGAGTTCTTATAAATCCTATAATAGATATTAATGAAACCTATCCGAGATTGCGTGATCCGTGGTTCACCAAAGACACAAAATGTATATGCATGGATATCGGGGCAATTTGAAATAGAAACGCAGTTTTGGAATCGTGGCTTTCTGAAAAGAGAAGGACTCGAATGCTTCAACTTGTTCAATTTCGAAGCTATCGAGCTAAAATTTTCTATTCAGATAGAAAAAGTTGCCTAAGATTTTTGGTATTGCCTTAATGGACAATATTAGATAAAAGGCTCGAAATACCATGGATTGCGGAATGTTTTAAAAAATACTTCAAGTGCTCGTACTCAAACAAACATCGTTGTCGAGTCTCTGAATCTTTTTGCATCGATAAATAAACACATAACACTCATATATTTCGCATGATCGAGCTTAGAGGAAATACGAAATAATACAAATTAGAACATTTCACGTTGTGTTCTCCCATGCGTCTCTTACCCGTGAGGCTTTCTCTTCGTACAGTAAAGAACAATTTGTAAGAAAAAGAACGAAAATGTTGAAAGCGGTGTGGAAATTTTTTTTTTTTTCTTTACGAAATTGTGTGGTACATGGAAAATATTTATTTGCAAGCGCCCATAAGTGAAAAGAGTATAAAATAAATATCGTCGACGATTCGCTTATCGTCAACTAGAATTTAGAATCCAATTACACCGAATTTATGGCCCGAGCGAACAATGGAATTGTCGAGATAATAACGTTTTAATGGATTGAAATATAATGGACAGTTGAAAATAATCGTCCGTATGGTGGGTTCGATAGGACGTGAGGATAAGCCGTGGCAAAAGTCGCGCAATTAGGGAGAAAATGGACGAGATTGCCGTCGCCGGCGGCGCGAGAGAAGCAAAAGCGTGAGGAACGCGACGGGACTAAATCAGCACTCGACGACGTTCACAGTTTCGACGATTACGCGCCATGAGAATTGGCGAGAAAAATTTTCCTCGTATAATCACCTCTCGGTCTAACGCTAATGGAAACTATAGAGCTTTATTGTCATGTCACCGATGCTATGTTAGAGAATAAATGACGAATCAATTGATAAAATATATAGAGTGCAATGTTACCTCGTGACCGAATCGATAGATAGGAAGAAAATGGCCGTTCAAAGATTGACAGAGAATAAAAAAGCATGCGAATGAGAAATTTGCGCATTGCTTCCTCCATTATTTTATCTCGCTCACAAAGATCCTCCCATGAACAAATGGATTTTCGCAACTTGACTTTCTCGTGGAGGAAGCTTTGCGAGTAAGATAAAATTATGAGGGAAGAATTATGCAAACTTCTAATTTGCACGCTTTTTTTTTTAATTTCATTTCAATAGCAATACAATAAGGAACACAAATTTTTCAATTACATTTTAAACTGTGGCGATAGTTTTTTGAAAATTTAAAAATTTTTTACAATCTGAATCCCTCAATCGATTCTTGCTAAATTCGATACCAACCCTATTTGTGACTAAAAGCCTGTCTGTATGAAAAGAAAACTTTTGACTCGTTAGCCAAAAAATTTCAGAAACTTGAGCTATTAGAGATTTTTGTAAAATCCAAGGTTAAAAAAAATGTTAATCTCTTCAGTAATTTTTGTCGATCTCAGTGCTACGCATCATTGTTCCATAATGTACAAACTTTTGGCTCGATGGTTTAAAATTTTCGGAAGTAGAGCTATGAGATATTTTTGAAAAATTCAAGATTTTTTTGAAATCTAAACCCCTGGAGCGATTCTTCCAAATTTAATAGCAAACATGCTTGTGAATAAGTCTGTGTAAAAAAAAATGACTCGATAGCTGAAAAATTACGGAAGTTATATAGAGCGCCCACAGACATTTTTCGAAAAATTCAAAATCTGTTAAAATAAAAAATTCCCAAGCAATTTGACCAACAATTGCAGTGAGCAAAGGTGAGTACATGGTCTATACCTGTGTGTAACAAGTTCCAGTTTGATTGTTCAAGTAGTTCTCCAGATAGACAGATTTGAATTTTTCGAGGCCGGAACATGCATGCGCACACACGCATGATAAAAATTGCGGTTCACGAAACAAAACTTGAAAGTCATAGGTCAGATCAAAATTGAAAAAATAAACGAAATTATTGTTGCAAGCCTCAAGATTTCAGATTCACAAATTTCTTTGAAATGAACTGAACAAAAAATGTGAACTTCCAAAGCGATTTTCGGATGTTCAATTTTTGTCGAAATACTCGCCAGATCACAAAACTGATGTGACTTTTGTTCTTGAAACATTCGTAAACATCGTAAAATCCTAAATCTTAATTTTTAAACTGCCACGATGCCAAGGAGTACCAGCGATTGTCTGCCTCTCCAATCGCTTTGCAAAAAACGACCTTTGACGTCACATTCGAACTAAATTTGTATACTAAATTTACGCCAAGTGTATCGGTTTAACGTACAGGATGAATCGAAATCTTTAAAGCTACAAGAATAGTAGTTTTTTTTTTAACAATCGGCTGGTCATACGTGAATATTTGTACTAACGAAATCTGCAAGTGTTCTCTCTTGCTCATGTCCTATATTAGATACACAAATAGTCAAGTTCGACATCCCGATTTTTTTTTAATCGACCCGAGCAAGCCTTAAATTAGGCCTGCAAGAGACTTGACCTCATTGAAGTATCAAATTTTGCCACAGGGTGGGACTTAATTATTTTTTCTTTACCAGAATGTTTCGACTCAGGGAATATGTACTCTCTGAAGTATTTGTTAAAAATAAATTATCTGAATACAGTTAATTATAATAATTGTCTAATAAATTGTTTACAATATATTAGAGGACAGAATTTCTTTAACGAAAAAAAAAAACATTTATTTTTGCCTTGCGCAACAATTTCATTTCTTATTTGGGGACTTGTATGGGACGATTTTTTGTTTTCCCGACAGGTTGTATAATGTACACAGTGGAGGTCTAGAGGTGCGTGTACACCCCATGACAATTACTCTCTCCCTTTCTTCTCTCGCTTCATAACTAAAATGTTAAGACCCGGCTCGTAAAAGCCTAATACACGTATATACCATACAACCCATTGACGATGATAGCCATAGAAAATGAAGAAAAAAAAAGGAAAAGCTATAAAACCGCAAATGAGAGAGAAAAAGAGAGAGAGAGAGAGAGAGGGGGGGGGAGAAAAATAATAATAGTAGTCGCATACGAATAAACGTTCTCGCGAACTTTACAGGCCAATAAAAATTCTGCACAAGTCTCGCACAGCTCTATGCGGCTTGGAAACCGTCGTAACGAATAATATCATAAAGTCCCATGCGCCCCCACCGGCCACGATGCTTTTGTGGTTTTGCGATAATTATTTGACTTTCACGCTGCGTGTGCTCATCCCAAGATCAGAGTGCAGCATGCACTACCAAGTTATTAAGATGCCGATGCGCATGCTCAGGATTCCAAACAGTTTTGTCCGATGATTATTTGTTTTTAAAATATTTATATGTTTAAGAAAAATAATAACGCAACAAAATTTTAAATCCACCAAAATCATAAGTAAATGATCATTTGACAAAACAAAACGTTTTTTCTCATTACACTCTCAAATATATGTTAGCTGTGACTTCTACGGTCAGGTTCTTTGCACGGCAAACGTTTTACTCGTGCAGAGTACCGCCATTTTGAGACCCAACCCGTTGGCATTGAACTTTAAATTCGAGAATTCAAGCAGATTCATATTTCAATTGTCGTTCGAATCAAATTAATTCGTGGTTCTCTCTTCGCTAAATTGGTTCATTTATTTTCAATTTAAAAATCATCAAACTCAGCCACCTCCTGTGAAAATAACAACACTATGGTGGCCTCATATTCTGGTCCACTGAACCTAATAACAGTTTAAAAGAACTAACAATTTTTTGGTATCAAATAAAAATTTATTTTACAGCAATTGACTGCCGATTTTGTAAAGCCGATTTTGTAAAGCAGATCAAATTTAAATAAATTCTGTCAAAAATTAAAATTCTTTAAAATTTTTATTTTAATTGATCTTTTTCCCAGTGTACCAACTCTCATCGAAACCGGATTTTTTTTTACCTTTGTAATCGATCATATTGCTGTCATTATGGAGTTTCGTCATTCTCATTTCGTATTCTAAATCAGTGATCTCAGTGACCTGCGTTTAACAATTTTCATTGAAAACTGATCATTATTTTGATCTGCAATAAATCGCAATTTATGGTGAGTATCATTCATTCGTTTTGATGAGGCGATCAATTTTTAGAAATTCTCATTTATGATGCACATGATTTATAAAAAAAAAAAGCCGTGATGACGTTTACGATCATCCCATAGTATAAATTTTACCATTAGCCTCGGCTAAATGGATAACAGGGATGATCAATTCTTGCAAGATGTTTGGCACGATAAAAGTATAATTCTGAAATAATTTCAAGGTGATTGAGAGAACGATCGCGTTAGTCGATCTGTCACGCTTATGATGATGATAAAAGCATATTTCAGAGCGTTTATATGCGAGACTGCACGTAACATCGACACCTGGATTCCACCTCGACCGGTGAATGCGTATAGATATCTGTATGGATTAAGACACTTTCACGCGATGGGTGAGTAGGCGAGAACCATTTAGCCCGCATCAACACTATCATCATCATCATCATCATCATCATCATCAACGCCACGAAAATCCCAACAACAGAAGGATCCGGTGCCTGAGTGATTTCCGCACCTTCTCGCTAACTTCTTCTTCGACACGAGATATATCAGCGGGTATATAATCGCGAAGTGCTTCTGCTGTAGGACGCGCTATAGTCGAGCGTGTTGTGCGGTAGGTTCGAGTGAGAAAGAACGGGTCGACTTTTGCCCCGAGTTTTGTGCTGTAAACTGTTCCGAGATGGGAAATCAATTCCATAGAAGAAATCGATTTTTCGGTCGTCGCGTAATCCACCAATGATCTATTATGACAGACAAGAGGACTTTGCGAGAATCCGTTATCTCAAAAAAAAGATACGGTTGCCCCACCGCGTCTTGTTAGCATTCAAACCGCGATTTTTAAAACGATATTGAGAAGGTTCGAGTGGTATATCTATTTCGATTAGTCAAGTAGTTGAGATTTTGAAAAGTTTTTCGACAACTATCATTTGTGTTACAGGATGCCAAATTTTTAACATTAGTTCGATTTTCGATACGTAACGACTCATTTTATTCGATTACTGGCTTGCTTCGAAATCAATAGCGAGCGTGCTTCGATTACCGTCCCACTATAACTAGGCAAGAAGTTTGGTTAACTTTTTCTGTTTAGCAGAGAATATTTAGTAAACGATTGGCTACCATTCATGAGCAATGAAGTTTATGATGCATTTTTAGAGATTAATTCATCTCTTGCTGATCTTCTTTCTCATGCATGATCTTATCATCATCTTCAGCGTCTTTGAACAAAATAAAGAAGCCATCACCAATGAAGATCGAACGAGACACACACACACACACATATTCACACATTTTCTTAAAAAAAAAACCTCAGTTTCATCCTTCCTGGATGCACGTAAACCCTCAATGAGTCAAACTTTCACCCCAAAAGATCTCGAAATCTCGATGTACCGTAATATACCACTATAAGTGTACAACCGATCCAACCGCGCTGATCTAACGTACATGCAACAAGATTTATAATAAACTAGTTTGGAATTTAACGGTCAAGCGTTAAGTTACATTTTACGGTTCAGGTGTTGGCTTGTAATATATCAAGGTGGAGAATGGAGATAAGCCCGCGGGGAAGGTGGCTCCGGATGCGACCTGAATCTTGTGCGAAATGTCCGAGATGCGGTGGTAAATAGTGTATGCAACGCATGGTCGAACACGGTATGGGAAGTCGAGGGGGGAATTAAACAGATTCACGACAAGACTACTTCTCGCTCCATCTGGAAACGTGCGCGGATCCAGCCACACGTATACTCTACCGGTGTGTTTTATACGTCACACGATTCACTGCGAGTTGGCCTTTTCGTTCTTATCTCTCGCGCCCTGTTCCCTAGCGATGACTGGCGTTAGAAAAAGCCCGTGGGAAGTTTTCGTTTCTCGTTTCACGCGACGAAACCGAGACGTGCTTGCACGAGTATCACGGCGACTGACTCGGGCAAAAACCGTGGGTGGATATAACGTGATCACGCGGCCTCTCAATCTACGCGCGACACTCTTCTGGCTGTCTCGAACTTTCTCCGTTCGCCAAGAGGCTTTTAATTCTCTATAGATCTATCGCACTCTGACAAAATCAAGAGTTCGAGTGATCCGAAAAATGATGAAACTCCATTTTGATTTTACGGAAAACATGGGCGATTGAAAGTGAATCATGTAACAAACATCCCGAGGCCTTTAACACAGAATATAGAATGTGTGGAGCGGGTACATCATTTGAAGAAAGAAGATTCAGGTGATCGAATTAGTTCTCTAGGGAAGAGGAATCTTCAAAGTGCAATTGACCATCGCGGTTGATGAGATTGAGGAATGGCATTTGCTTTTCGTCGAATTACGAGCTCTGGGATGCGATTCTTTCTGCAATTATGGTGAATTTTGTCTCGTGATTTAAAGTATTTCATTGTTTCATCATTTCTTGATGCATCAATTTAGTATTTCATGGTGGATGAGCTCGGCAAAACACAAAATGGGGGAAAAAGTTATTCATCCCTATCATCTTGATCATTTCCGTCAACGGCATACACGTTAATTTTATTCTTCTTGGTTCAGATTCCAGATTCGCAGAATCGAAGAACGAGGGAGTATAACAGCCACGAGGTAAAATATACGAGCGGTAACACCCGGAGATCTGTTAACGTGGTTATATAGCTCATTTGTTTGAGTTACCATCGGGTTTACTGCCGGCAGGCCACCTGCTCAAGCAGCCTCTCTACCTCTTGATTTTATTTTCTTTCTCTCATTCGCCGTCTTTTATATACCGCAATGGCTAGCAGAGTCACAGACAGCCTGCTGGTGTTACGCGGCTACCTGGACCCGACGACGTGCCGATTGGACAATCTCTGCCGTCTTCGCCGAGAAAAACATTCGCGCCACCTCCTCTTTCTCCCGGTAGCGATAAGACTTGTGTCCACATATATAACCGTTGCTCCGATAGCGGAAAACTTAGCAAGACTGGTGAATAATAAGTTACTTCTCAAGGAATTGCCTGAAGCAAAAATCCATGCAATTCTTCTATGGACAAAGCATTCTCATTGTTAAAAAAAAAACTCCAATCCTTGTTATCCCCGTTATAAAACAATTGAAGGACTCGGAACGAAACAATCGATCTTTTAGTTTTTGTTGTGAATGAAATAAATATTGCAATGACCGCTTTCACCCATAGTCTCAGGGACAGAGTGAGCCACAAGCTTTTCCAAGTCATTAGTGCGATAATAGGCAACACATAGTTCGCGCAAAGATTCCATCTTAATACAATGGATATCTATCATCATATAAGAAATGAATCGAGGTGTAACCATTAACAATAAACATCCTATGGTTAAATAGAGAAGTGCGAAAAGCATTAGCACCTAATGGAGAAAGGGTCACGAAGCATTTTGATAGAATTGCTATATAACCTTGTGGAAGCGATGTTGGTTGATGCATCAACTTTTACCGAGGAACGAGCGATCCCTAGAAAAACAAAAACGATATCAATGGCGATTCCCGCCACATCTGGAATAATGCAATGGAGTCTAGAACGCTATTTTTTTCAAAATAATTTCGAGAGCAGCGACAAAGAGCACCCAACGTACACCATTTCCTAGACCAGAACCAGTAGCTGGACACGTTACGTTAATCTATATAGGTACCTACACATATTTTTTTATCGATATAAAAGTATAAGCTGCTCACCTACTGACCTCCTGATATGCTTTTGTTTATTTGATATTATTAAAACGATGAAATAATAAGCCATATTATTCTGATATAATTTGCACATTTTGCTGCGATTTCCATTGTACTGTCGGACCGATCACCCCGATCTTCCCTGGTACAAGTGAGCGATATACGTCAATGATGTATGTGAATTCACCCGTTCGTTTCTGCCAACGAAATTATATAGCCCCTCGATACGACAATCAACCAAGAAACTTGTTGCACTCGTGCACCCCAAGAATTCGCAACGCGAAGGTCATTCGAGCTGCACAAAGTTGCCAGCAAGTTAGAGTGCAATCGTGCAAGTACTGTCCCGTCCGAGTCTGTACGGATACGAACCACTGGTCAAATTCCGCAGAAGGCGATCGACGATGCGTGACATCGACCGTGTCAGATATTTAGGCCGTTTCCTATGCCGCGTATCCGCATACCTGGCGTTCGGCTTATCGACGTCTATTTCTATACTTCAGTCTTTTCTGGCCTAGGGTCTTTGGCACCACGCTCAATCCCGCCTATGCCCAATGGCACGCGAAAGGTTTCGAATACGAAAAGAGATGAATGAACGCCGATAACTTTGAATGTTCTTCAAGAACGGCCAATGATGAAAATTGTATAGATTAAGCCTCTTGCTTTAGGAAAATCCTCATATTACAGGCATTGCGTATGCTGGCAACTCATCTCAGACCGCTTTATAAGGATTGCTGGGTAAATCGAAGATACGGTGAATCGGGACACGATTTTTAAATTTGTTCGCCTTTTGAATCGCTAGCTCCAAATGTTTGTGTATACTCCCTCAGATTTGAACTAATATTTCGAAAATCTTTCGAGCGTCACTTATCTTAATCCTGGACAGCATATTCAGAAGCAGAAATGTTCCCTAATTGGTTGGCTTGAAGAGGCTCTGGGGTGCGATTGCATCCCAGTATGTGGACGAGTAAGATGAACAATTTGGGTTAGCGAACATCTTTTATTTCGGCTTTTATTTCAGATAATCAGGCTGCATTTGATAGAGAAATATTGTATGATGGTTGCCAAAAATAGCTTAGGGTGTAGGGTAATCTCATGTACCTGAAGTAATCCCAAAAAAGGTAGAGTGAATGGAAGAAAAATCGAGCCATACGTGGTATCATTGAATGTTCCAGAGCTCCTCGCATCAGTTTAAGTATTAATAACATTTAAGCGTTTCAAGATTTCTCGGACTTTAATGGTTCCAGTATTCCCAATGCCCGAAGCGTTGACCTTTTCGTCATTGATCCGGACCGTGTAATTGACATGCATACACAAACACGGCAAAAGCTCTAGGGTAATGGGATACTTAGCCCAGCAGCAGCAACGCCCAGGTGCTCGTTCAACCAAAGTGTGTATAGGAATATGTATATACCGGATTACAAGAAACAAATTGTTCGGTCCCGATAAAATAGCTATTGGTTAGTCATCGCTGCGTGCGACCACATGCTGAATGCGCCAGCAGCTGCAGCTAATTAATGAAACTTATTTATTTTCTAATTCCCGAACGATATATATCGGCCTGTTTTTATCGGCATAACATCCAAGAAACTGACTTTCCATGTCAGTTGCTCGCCGCGAAAAATTCCTTTCCATAAAACCCTATGAAATATTCGCGCCTTTCATCCGACATACCTCGAACGAACTCGAGAAATGTCCGGCTTGTGCAACGAACCCGATACAATATAACAGAGGCTCTGACGATTTGCCACGTGCGTCTTGGAGCTGAATCAGAAGATTCAGGATGATAAAGGACGTATGCGGAGAAAAATGCAACAGAAGAATCTTGAAGTATAACTAGAAACTTCTGGTACAGAGAGGCATCTTTCTATCTTTGCAAAGCGTTACTTTGACTATGAAAATAATTTTATTGGCTATATATTGCTGCTAGTAGTCTCAAAACCGTTGATGCGGCTTATCCTGTATCTTACGTGAATCATATTCATCTGACATATGAGTGAAAACTTGAACGGGTGTCCGAGTTATGTGAAATTGATCGACAAGGTCACGAACTAGAAAAAATTTAACAACTCGCATAAACGAAAGAACGCAGATACCTCGCAGAGTCGTTTCTGATTTTTCAACTGTTCGCAAGTATTCACGAAGAATCGATGAAGCAAATTCATTCCATAACGTTTTTTGCTATTGATCCAGCTAGGATTCTTTTCGGATCTATGTAGTTTTTACCCATATTTCTCGGCCATCATTCATCCTTTTCTAAAGGATTGTTGTCATCGTCATACGAAATTCTATGATACGAATCGAAATATATTTTTACTCATACAATCGAAAGGCAGTTGGAGGCAAAATAAATTCCTCATTTACTGGACAAGTGCCCACTTACTAATCGATCAAGCATATTTACGTTGAAATGAAATGCTAGCGCTCAAAATCCAAACGATTCGTCCTATAATGCTGCTTGAGAAAATTCTGCGCAAAATACTCGCCAAAACGTCAATATACGTTTTCACGATTCGTAATTATATTTCCGTAATCGTCTTATTACTCGAAACCCGGTTGATCGGCTTCATCGTGCCTGCGCAATTGGCGGACTCGGGACGAGTACTTCGCGATTTACATTTTAATTGAAAGAACGCAATCGTGATTCGTTGATGGAGTCGCCGGTGGTTGTTCGATCGTCGGTAAGTGCGCAGCTCCGCCCGTTGAATGATTTATCGTCTCGGTCCATCAGTCTACACACGATACTTTATATGGACTTTATATGCACCATCCTACACCAACTGTAACCCTCTGCGATTCCTCTCAATGGATGTACAGGTGAAAATCAATTCGTTCTCGCGCACTCGCGGGATATATTATACGGCAACGAGTATTCAAAGAGTGAAGAACCGGTCGACGTGAGATGTTCCGTCGTTGCAGCCGGTCTTGCGGCACCTTAGCGCGTACTCCTATATGTCCTCAAAAGTGCATATACGCATAGTACGTTGATCGCCGTAGCGCCAAATGGACGGAAAATCTATGCTCATAAAGAGGTCTATACGCCTTTATCGCTTTTAAACCAGTGATATATAAATATATGTATATATGCGATGTTCTTTCTGCATGGTGGACGAATTACCGGCTACCGCGACTGCAACAAAACGGATACCCTGAGTCGCCGCAGCGGACCCGAGAGCATGTACGCACACGCCCCGAAATTGCTTCGATTATCAGGTGCTCGCGAGCTCGGTCTCTCGCTTATACAGCTGCAGCTGCGTATTATATTTCATTCCTTCGAGGCGGTGGCAATGGCAGCAGCAACCAGCCAAGACGTATACACCGTCAGTATAGCATATTTCCGGGAAGGGAAAGGGAGGGAAATATAGCCGCCCTGATCGCCGTCTTGGAACATAACTCTCGTTCATTGATTAATCAGTGCGGGGTATATACGTATATACACGCGATTGCATAAATAATATCGAACGGGAGATACACGAGTTATGTGTATTATACTCAACGTGAGGTCTACCAGTGTGCTCATATCCTACGTGATTAAATTTCGTTTTTCTCATCGAGATGGAGAATGCACTGCAGGAATTTTCTTGTATTGCCATAGCGGGAAATATTTGTATGCTTGAACGAAGAGGAATTACGTGAATGAGACAGTTTTGTCAAGCGGATGTTCATGAGTGAAAATCATACAGAGTTTAAATAACGATTCAGAAAATGATAAGCTATAGGGTCTTGTCAGCCACCTAAGGGACACTAACCTTTTTTTTTTTTTTTTTTTCTATTGAAAAGTACTCAAAGAAAGCTAGACACCTTTACTACTGAGACTCTAGGTCGGGTGGTAGCATTATTTTTCAAACAGATTGTTATAAATATGGTTTATGAAATGTTGCATTGGTTAGAATTGCCCGGAGAAGTAGGTAACAATCATCACCGTATTGCTAGCGTGAATAAGAGACATAGTATGGGACAATTAATGTAATAGTATCTTTTAACAGTGACAATAGAAAACGGTATTTGTCAGCAGTTACTGCAGAAAGAACGGATAATATAAAATATCATAACATGGCCATTATTTACACACACGCATTACATGGTGATCGGTATTACACCACTCTATATCAGTCTTATTTACTAAAAAGAAAACGATATTTATTAATATTATTGCTATTAGCAGGTCTCAACTTAATGCCAATGAAATTCATCACAAAAACAAAAGCCCTCAAATTATAAAATAACCTGAAGCCTTGACTAGGAGTAGCTACAAAGAAAGAACAGAGCTTAATTACGCATTGGCCACAATTAATACAGAACAGCTTTCCTACTCTTTTTTATAATCCAAAATTTCGATGGAACTGAAGATATTGATACGTAAATCTTTACCCCGGTATACAGAGCTGTAATGCACTAAGTGCATTACCAGCACGTGTGGTTTGTTAGCCGATCTACCGATCAGCAAAAAAAAAAAAAAAAAATGACTCCGATCCCTGTGATTCAGTGGGATACACAAAACCGCATGTCATTATATACTCGCGGGATTCACTGTCCGCCTCATTTCATTCGTGTTTGCGATTTGGTTTGTCCATGGTTTGAACACACAAGCACACACTCACACACTCTCTCTCTCTCTCTCTCACACACACATACACACACACAGGCATAACGATCTCAGCTTCGTGTAGCCCTTAATTGCCTTGCTAATAGGCCCTGGAATCTGCGTCGTAAATAAGAAAAAGGGTGAATTCACTCTTTCACTCGCACTTTATCCGCTACTACGATTCACGAATATATATACGCGGAAGACGTGATACAGAAAGGAAAAAGAAAAAAAAATATCTCATTCAATTTGTTCACCAGAAAATAGATCCTATCTTGATCTTCACTGATGTGAACGAACCCTCCGATCTCTCGGTTGCCTTTGATCGTCAATTACAAGCTTGACTTCACTCAGGTCGATCCTCGGGTAGGAATATAGGAATTTTCGCGAAGAACAAGGGATCTTTCTTTGGTAAATAATTTTTATGCATGTTGTGCGCTGCTTTCGCACAATAATTATCGACAGCAGTTTCCAAAAGAGGAGCGCAATGAATAAGTTGCGAGATATCGGTATTAATGGCGATAAATATATGTCTGCTCCTTTTCACTACATTAAGGAATTTTTTTAATTTTTTAAAACGATAATCGCTCATTAAGCACTTCAGTTGAATGATGTGGTGGTCACTTGAATACGATGGCTTTGCACTTGTATAGAATTTTCATCGTTTTACAATTAATTTTTTCTTTTCTTCGACACATCGATAACCCTCGCTATACCCCTCTCATGACGTTTTTCACCTTTGGCCGGTAATGGCAAGATGTTCTATTACCATCACATGCAAGAAATATTTCGAGCAAACATCAAAAACATTTTATCGATTCTTACACACGGACAAACAAAAAAAAAACAGATCCTCACAGTTTCATCATTGTGTATGTATTGATTACGTACTGAATTTTTTTAATTATCGGCCGATGTAATTAGCAATTAGAAGTAGACCAGATTAAATCGAAGTGGATCTAATAAATTGTACTATCCCACCGCGATACCCAATAATATGATTGCCTTAACCAATCCTTTTATATACATACGCCTGCCTGGATGGCAAAGCTCGCAAGATTTGTGAAAATATTCGGAATTAACGAACCGTTAATTTCTTCTTTTCTTTCTGATAGATGGAGACTGGGGATGAAATCGTGGAATACGACAGAGGTCGAGGGAAAAAAAAATTAAAGAAGCACCCTCGGGAGCTCGACCACCGATGAGTTTGGGTGGCTTTGTTTGAAGAAGGTAAAAGGATTTCCCCGTCAGATCCGGAGAGGACAGGACACAGAGGGAAAACGCTGAAAGAGGCCGAGAGAGATAGATAGAGAGAGAGAGAGAAATAAAGAGAGAGGAAAGAGTGACGGTGAGTATTTTACGATCTCCGTCGGCGGTTCGCCGGGTTAAAAAAGAGTGGGATCCGGGGGTTACGGCGAAAGAGTGCATTAATTAATTAGGAATCTCGCTAATTCAGGCAAAAATGGCCGACTACTGGGCGTGGCGAATCGATAAAGCGTAACGTCTTTCGTTCATTCCCTCACGCCCCTATGATTACTGTATAGAGCCTCTCGGTAAAAGCAGACGAGCAGAAGTACTCTCTAACCCCCGGTACGTATCTCGTTTTTTTTTTTTTTTTCGCCGGTATCATTCGACGCTCTCTGATGGTGAAAAAAATCTCTCGAGAAAAAAATATTCGGTTGGGTGAACGAGGTGATAAATTTGAACATTTCTCGGCGATAAATTAATCATTTTAATTAAAAGTCACTTGGCACGAACAGAAATATATATAGAGCAAATATTTTAGCCATTCCCATATTTCGTCCACATTTTTCGTACTAAGCACGATCGTCATTGACCAATCAATATAATTTCATTAATTTCGAGCGTGAGCAAAAAGTAAATCAACAAAAAAAAAAAAAAATAATGATCAAAACGATTAGATTGGCATATTTTATTATACCGAAGTTAGCACCGATTCTTAACCCAAGAACTTAAAATATCCTGGACATTTACCAATTAACTGTACACATAACTATTATGATATTGCCGATCTTTCCAACGTGTCCTTTCACTTCTCATTGCAGTGAAAATATTTCAGAGACCACTAATTTGTTCTTTACATCATAACTGAAAGATTGACGCGTATTTTTTTTTTTTTTTTTTTTAATTAAATGCAGTTGAGTTGTCATGAAAATTGTCGAAAAATAGAGAAAAAAAGAATGGATCGCAAAGGTACTTGACCATCGATCTACCCCGTAACTCCAGGATTAAAAATGAATATGTCTAATTACAAAATAAGGATCCCGCAAAATAGCGTTTGAAAATTCCATTAACATTGAAATCCGGCCACTAGTTTTATAGGGCTATATACCAGAAAACCGTAGCCTCAATTTTTATATTTGTCGATGGGTGGTTTGAACTTGGATGGTCTGTGACTTCCATTGCTCACGAGGAGTTATGCACATCTAAGACTAAATTCATTATGCAAGGTCTTCTGGGCTTATCCATTACCTTACTGACTCACGCCATCCGCAGCAATATATCAAAAAAAAAATTGAAATTTGCATTTTCATCGCCAACCCAAATGACATCAATGAAAAGAACACCCTCCCCGGGAATCCAGTCATGAAGCACAGACTGGATGATTACGCCTTACACGATCAAAAACGACGAAGGTAAGAGAAGTAACGGAGAGAGACAGAGAGAGAGAGAGAGAGAGAGAGAGAGAGAGAGAGAGAGGGAGAAAGGCCAGGTATTCGATAATTCGCCAGGATGATTAAAGCGGCAAGTGTAATGCCAGTGAGTAGGAGAGAAATTAAAAAACAACAACAGAAACGTAAGATCGTTATCGGATTATGGTGGCGATAAACGTAGCATTCTCGTTAGCGCGCGTGGAGGCGCGAGAGAATCGTTGGTCTGGTAAACGACAGAGCTTCGAGAGACTACAAAAATGCAGGGAGAAATAACATCACCGATATCCGCGAGCTCTGAAGCACGAGAATTTGCACACCGCGATGTATTCGTTGAGAATTTTACGAGCATTGAAATAAGTTGCCCAATGGCTATTGGCTGTTGCTGCGCTGTCCAGACGTTACCAGCACCAGCGGTAAACTCATCAGTGAGCTTCAAAGCGCATATAAATAATAAATATTTATACAAAGCCATTGCATTGGATTTTCTTGGCTACGATCATAAGCAGGTAGTCGTTTAAAATACTGTTACATACACAGCGAGATGGCATGTTACGTGCAAAGCTGCTGCCTTATATGTGGTCTGCATACCATTTCTTTCTCTCTCTCTCTCTCTCTCTCTCTCTCTCTCTCTCTCTCTCTCTCTCTCTCTCTCTCTCTCTCTCTCTCTCTCTTTCTCTCTCTCTCTCTCTCTCCCTCTCTCTCTATTTCTCTCTTTCTCTCTGGCAATCTCAAGGATCGCTGGGTTTTATGTGGTACAGATTATTATCGATGTATAGAAATTAGGAAGTCATATCCGATACATGCGAGTACGAGCATACCAGGTTTAACGATTATCGAGTACTTACCTATCCCACACATAGCCAGCTTGGCAAAATGTTATTCCATTCTGCATGTCGATGTGGGGAGTGTTTTTTTTACAATTATATCGTATATTTTACTCTTTATGACACGGTAGCTTATATACATATTTTCGTTCGTATTGAGTTAATTGGATGAGATAGGTTGAGAGGGTTAATTGGTAACTGTGATCGACTGTACCACAATCAACGCATTCTCCGACAAGCTCGACAATGCAGCTCCGACTTTATATGACGCTCTGATCACGATTGAAAATTTGCACATGTAAAATTTCATATTTTATTCGTGTTACTTGATTTATTTTTCGACGCAAAATATTTTTGAAAAATAGAACCTGAGATCAACTTTCACTGTTGGCTGTGGTTTAAAAATTGTATTATCTTTTACAGAAGAGTTGACAATTTTTTTTCATAGAGGCGAACTTTCGTTATTCCGAGAAATTTTCCGGTAAATGTAAATATTTTTGAAATTGCATGCCAGTATTCATCGGAGTTCGGGTCTACTTTCTGTCGATTTTTCTTAAGCTTTTCCGAACAACAGTGATCGAAGAAGATAGATTCAAAGTCTGGGATGAGGTAGCTTAGAATATTTTGTATCTATTTCAGGATTTTTGAGGAATTTCAATGAGCCCTTTCCACTAAACTTTACCAAACTCTGATGTTTTCAGAACGAAAAAGAGGGCTGTTTTAAAGATCTAAAAAAAAAAATTCTTAAAAGTCCCTTTTCAAATGAGAAACAAAAGTTCCAAGGTTAAGATAAGAAATAAGCCAGCCCAAAACCATGTGGTTTTAAACCTTGGAATAGGGCAAAGTTCGACACAATTTTTCAAGGATCTTTTCGAAAAAAAAATCAAAGGAAAATAAAAGCGGACGTCTGCCCACCCTGGTATATATATATATATATATATATATATATATATATATATATATGGCTTTAAATTTTTTTTATGCCTGACAAATGTTTTTTTTTATTTTTTTAATTTTCAAAAATTGCCCAACCATTTGCTTGATGTAAAATTAGTTTTTGAAAAACATTTTTTAAGCAGCAGTTGAGAAAAAAAAATCTTCAAAAGAACTGCATTCGTTTTAGGGTCTCAAAAAAAAAAAAAATACAAAAAATTTTGGACCAATTTCCAGAGTGGTGAGGGCCACTGATCTCTTGATTTAGCCTAGCATGACCCATATGGCTGAACAAGCATTATTTTACTAGCATCGTCGACGCCTCTTTGCCAGACGACGACGACGACGACCACTGCTTGACGTCAGGCTCCTTCCCACCATGGTTTTCACCATGCAGCTGCACCATAAAGCTTAGCATTACACTCGGCATTATACCTACACACCTAACGATGACGCATGAGCGTCTTAAAATATGCGCTAACCTCACAACTCGATAAATCATAAATATATTTGTTTCAAGTGTGTCATGCACGTAACATTTTGTCATGTCTTATCCATTTTTTCTATTTCATCAAAAATCAATTGTTCAAATAGAACCATTCGCTGAGAAAACGGAATGGTTCATACAACTGAATAAATAATAGTTATGCATGCATTTCAGTTATGGTAACTATAGAGACTGTTTCATGAAGTTTACGGATTGCTATCAATACCGTTTAGTTGAATGCGTGTTTGTTACTGTAGCAAGGCGCGATATTATTAGGAGGAAAAATATTGTTCAGTTATTCGAGAAAATATTTTAAAGTGATGCGGTAACTATATATATCTCCGTAGAGCTGTGAAAGCTATACGAAAGGGCCCTACGTATAGCTAACCCAACTATCAGTTCCAGTATTCACATTTCACGTCCGTATGGTGCGACAAGTTCCACGCGCGCATGCGACAAACGTGCGACAATGAGTTCCAGCTATCACAGCTATACCGCATCGTTCATACCAAGCGTACAACGTCAGGGGTTCAAGTTCTGCTCTGGTAGCTGAACGTCAGGATTTTTGTGCATAAAGATGAACGGCAGGATTTTTGTGCCTGAAGACTCGATTATAGTTCTACGAACTAGTATAGATATCTGGGTGACACAACCATGCATACCTTGATCTCGGAGTTACTTTTCGATGTGTAGTCGATCGTATTTACTCCAAAAGTATGAATTTCATGATTGCCTTAGATTAAGAAACCAGCGACCTCAAAAACGAATTTTATTCGAATTCTGATGATCGTTATTTTTTCGATCGCAAGCATATGTTGATTCCGGCTTTTAAAGAATTATCACCCGATTTAATTAACCTCGAAACAAATAAATAATTCCGAAATGCCAATAAGTTGAGTCAAAATAGCAACGCAATTTTTTTTCGTTGAACAGAAAATTTAAAAACTCGATTTTGACTTCGCCATTGGAACTTCGATACTCTGTTCGCTAAGACTTCGTTGGCATGAAGTTGGATTCTGTGTGGGATCTCCTCTCGTCTTCCGCGAAGATGTGGAGCTGCGAGGATTTTCGGTAAGGGTTCAAGCAGGTAGCGCGTGGATTAACATTTGCGAATCTCGATTGCGTGGACATCTGATCACAAATTTACAACCTTATGAAAAAGGATGTCTACACCGTTTCGTCTCGGCAGGAATAAGTGTATTGGTCATGGCAGAGCGCCCACGTAGCCCATCCCTCTCGTCGTCCTTTCCTTCGAATCATATACCAATATACAATACACACACACACACACATACACACCGCTTTTCCCTGCCTCTCCTTCTCATATCTCGCATGATAATTCAGCGGCCTTATTCCAGGTCTCGTACTTATAATTCTATCTCGGTATCGTCATCGTCGCTGCTGATCCGAGTCGACGGAGTCCCCCGCATCAGCTCGCTTCCGGTCGTCGACTTCCTGTGATCCCTTCATTCGCGAATCTCGCTCTAGCGGAGGCCAACATCGCGCGTCATCGCATAATGTGTATCCATATCCCGGGCTCGCTAGCGCTTCAGCACCAGCGCTTCCGGTCGGTCGGGGTAGAATGACGTTGTCATGGATACGACCAGTCGAGGCTACACCCCCTAGCAACACCCTCGTCAAATATGGCCGCCACGTTTCATATATATACCCGTTTATATTCGCAAGAGCCACACCTTTCGCCGATTCTATACAGAAATACTCGACTCGACGGAGCCCCATGAGCAGCACCATTCGCTCTCACGCATTCTTCGCTTCTTTGCATATTTCGACCCTGCTGCCAGGTTCTCTGGCGCAGGGGCTGGACTGGATTTCGTATTTTTTTTTTTTTCCCCACTATCCAGCGATCCTCAGCTCCTTGCTCTTCGATTTTTGTGCCCCCCTGCGTCACTCGCACCTCCGTCACACGCAACCCCCATGGGGCATGGCTTACGAGTGGCTAACGTTCGACCCTTCGCCCGCATGTCCTTTGACCTCGCGCGCACCTCACAAAGTCATATATACACTCTTTGGATTCATCCCCCGTATATATTTTTCGCAAAACGCCAACCGCTCTTTCATGCATACTACCCTTTGTGTTGTGTGGGACTGTATATGTATCACATACCCTAGGTCCCTTAACCGTTGCACGAAGTTTTTTTTTTTTTTTTTTTTTTTTACATGAAAGCCCGCACTACCGGAGACCATTAAATCTTCAATAGAAATCGTCCGGGCGATTGGATTGGACGATCTCCATTGAAATAGAGACGGACAGTCATGTATATAATATATACATAGCTATGTGATAATTGCGTTGATAAAGATTTTTTTTTACTGAAAGCCTGCACTGAGGGATGAAAAAAAGTTCAACAGATTCCGTTGGGGTCGAAGGTTGTTCTTTTTTTTTACAGGTTTTCGTTTTTTATGAGAAATGTTACGCCCCAAGTGTAAGGACAGTCTTGATGGACCGAAAAAATGTTGTAAGTAAAACACTCCTCTGTAGGTAAATAAATGAATTCGTCGTAAAAAAAAACCTCCACCATGCAGAATAATAAAAACAAATTACAACTTATTAATTCGATGATGAGTATATGACGAATATATATGCGGCACGAAAATAATGACTAGGAAGCGAGTACAAGTCTCGAGAATCCTCGTCGAGCTGCGCATAGCGCCGCTTCTGCTATTGTGTTACTGTCGAAAGTTCAAAACGCAATGAAAAGAAAAAATCCCGGTCTCGTGAGACACCAAAGACAGACGCGAATGATGACGCAGCGAATGCGAGAATTACAAAGTGAGGAAACTAACGTTGGAGACTCTTCCTCGTTCCTTGAAAAATGTGAAAATAATGGGAAAAAAAAAAAATGTACGAACTTGAGAGGTCGAGGAGGTACTCGTGAAAAATTTGGCGTCGCGTCACTCTCGAGTGGGTTCGCTGTTGTTGGCGAATAGCGGAGGAAAAAAAAGTCACAGAAAAAAAATCCATACTATACGTGAATACGGCGACAGGGTAAAGCGACATGAGGGTTACATAGGGAGGGTTGGGGTTGTTCTCTTCAGACGACTCGAGAGGCTCGGGACAGACATAAAGAGCGAGAGAGTGTGTCCCAGCGAAACTAGGATCTGTTGCTATGGAAACGTCAGGCAAGCTGGCTGCGCCTGGTAACCCCCGGTAGCAGCCCTCAGGCGAACCACCAATCTATCGAAAGGCGATGGTGAGTCTCTCGTCCGCTCTCGCTTCTCCATTCCCCATCCCCCACCGAACCAATGGCGCTAGCTAAATTCTATTCTTTTTTTTCTTTCAATTTCATAAATACATGAGATGCTCCCCAACTCCCTGACACTCCAAAGCCTTCTGCAGGGTCAAACACTCCGAGAAAGGGGTTGGATGGAGGGCAGAGGGGTTGCGGCGTTAGTACCAGCATCCGCTCGGGGATTGAACGAGCGAGACACTAAGCTCACTCTGCAAGCTTCCAACCACGGGATACAGCTGAACGGTGCTTTGCGAAATTGCCATGGCAACAGGCCATGGCAACTAAAGAGGAAGTCTCGAAGCTGTGTTCCGTTTTTTACGGAACTGTGAAATATGCCAGGAATACAAGGTAAACATTGCAGATCGATAGGTAGCTAGAATGGATAAATTTTCGTTTTCTTGGAACGATACGACGTTCAACCTTTCAGGGAGCGGTTGACTTGCAGGACAATGTCCCGGTTTTACCAATTAGCGATCCTCAAATTTGTTTAATTACAAAATGTGGGTGGCAAAAGTGGGAAAGAGTTCGCAAAGTGACCTTAAAAAATATATTTTCTTTTGTGGTATATTTTAGAAAGTTTGTCAAGTATAATCACAGTATGGACACAAACAAAACAAAGACAGTCGAAATTGCTCAGTAGAATTATGAGATTGAGGAAGACTTCATGTTGCGATATATTCTGGATAAAAGTGCGGAGTACAAAGTGCCTTCAAGAGAACACTAGATGAGAGAATCCCAAAAGAGTTGGGAAAGTCTAAAAATAAATTCTTACTTTAGGACCAACTGAGAGCTAAGAACTGTAGAAAAAAAATCATTCATAGGGCTCTCGGATAAGATACATACATGTTATTAGTGTGTGTGTGAAACCCGTGTACATATACGCCTGTCAGCGCTCCCTAGCGGCGTTTCAAGGCGTTACAGGGTCGCTTTTTCCATGCATGTTCCACACAATCTCATTTTACTAACCATGGATGTTATATCCAAGAGGCCTATATAGTCCCTGAACAATGGTGTCCGAAACTGTATAATCGTTATATCGATTAAGGAGGTACGACTAGTTCTTTGGAGTCAAAAAAAAGTCTAAATTTGTTTTACCCACAGTTCTTCTGATTTATGTTTATTTGCGTTGATTATTCATATTATCGATTATAATGTGAAAAATTTTGTGGTAAATGATTAATTTATTGCGCATGAACTAATAAAAACTGAAAAATTAGATTGTCAACGACTCGATAGTAGTCTCCATCATAATAATAATGACATGTCTACCACAAAAACGGACTAAAAAACATTTTTAAAAATCAGCCGAAAACCTATTAAAATAGACTTGAATTACCTCAGTGGAATTAATACGATCGGCAGAATGATAATTATACATATAATTGATACGTGATAAATAATAAAACTCCATAAATAACATGATGGAATTTGAAGTAAACACTTGGCAACGTCGCATTGGCGATGCTATAAGTTGGTATACGTGACCAACGAAGATGACTATCCTCGTTGCTAATATCAAAACAAAGCTAGGTTATGTTCGCCGAAACCCATCAGCTGTTACTCGCGACGTTGCTATGTCTGTGGGTGCTATTTGATCGTTCTGACCATTTACAACCGGAAATTGAAACTTTTTTATGATGTAGTGCCAGAACTACACGGTGAAGAGTAATTTTTCAATTTTTTACAATATCTATTATATCTAATCTATCAAGTTTCAGTTTTTCAACGGGTGTAGTTGGATACGTGAGCAGCAAAACCGTGATCACAGCACTTCCGGTTAACTGTCTCCATAAGACGACGTGCTTTAGTAACTCAAACTGCTCGACTTTGCAATTTTATTACGAATAAACTAAACGGTCAATATAGCTCAAATTTTGGCAATAGGCGTATAAAGTATTCGGCAAAAACATATAAAAAATTCAAGTCCGTCAGTTGGATTCTTCATACTAGTCGTACCTCCTTAAGCTCAATGAAAGAATATAAAAATAGATGGGGAAAAAAAATTATTCAAAGGACAAATAACTCAATCTATCGACGAGCACAATGTAGACAGATCATTATGAAGATTCTTGAAATACAAGAGCCGATGGATATAAGGGTCGAAGAGATTCTACGAAATGAAACTCGTTATAATTTTTCGATTCGTTTAATACCACAACGCAATTTTCTTTTAATCCCACACTGAGCAATGTTCAATGGACTTTCTTCATTTACCTTTGTTTCTGCAGTATTTCCCTGGCCACGCGATCTCTTTCGTCCAAGAGCTGGAAAGAGCGAAGCTTCGTTGCCTATAGAGGGTATATTGATGAAAGATGGGCGGTACCAGAGGGGTTGAATAACGGATTCCCGGGGAACCGAGCTTTGTGTGATTTAATCCCGGCTGGTTGTCATGGAAACCCTCTCTCTTTCAAAGCTCTCAGCTTCAGCCCTCGCGGAAGCAAATAGAAAGAGGAGAAAGAGAACGGAGCAAAAAAAAACCACGGCCAGACTTTTAAACTCAGTGAGGCTGGAAGGCACCCGACCTTGAAAGGGTCATTACCAGTGCACACAGGACCAACTGGACTCTTTTTTTTTTCTCATTTCTCCTTCACCTTTTCATATTTTTAAAAGTATTATTTCTCATTGCCCTCCCTCTTCAAGATAAAAGGTAAAGCTTGGTGGGCACGTATATAACGAGACTCAACCTGCCCAGTTTGTGCAGAAGACCGGCGCCCTTGACCTGCGGCGTCAAGGTTCTTTATTTATTTCAACGACAAAGCATATATTCAGCAAATCTCAGCAAAGTAACTCGATTTACTTTACCATTCTTATTTTATTAAACTGGACAATCCAATTATCCAAGACGACGCCATCGTTTTTTTTTTTTTCTTTCTTTTTCATTGCCATTACTTCTTCTCCGTTCTTAACGAGTCTCTCTAACGAGCCCCCGTGTAGAAAGCTCGTATTCTACGTCTGGTTTATGTTCTAGTCGCAACGAGTAATGAGGAAACGTCGACGCGCTCGATTATCCGCATATGTAATATCGCGAGGAAGGGAAGTGGAGATGAAAGAAAAGAGTCGTTGTGTATGGGGACATATAGACAATTTGTAGTGATCTTGGATCGACGATTGAAATTCAAATTTGCCAGGGAACGCTTACGTATACATGAACGCTCGTTGTTTCTTAAATTTCTCCTTCTATATACTTATTCTTCGACGTTTACTTGAAGTGCTTCACGTCAATCCTTCTGTACTGAGAGTCGTTCTATCGTGCGTCTCTCGTCGTGCCTTGAAAATCAAATAACGCGAAGCTACAGCGGCGCATTAATTCTCAAAGAGAAGCCGCAGAAGGCCCAAGCGACTCACGCTGAAGATCGGCAGTTGAATCGCGATTGACCGAAAAAGAGACGTCGATATACTCACGAATTCGCGTCAGGTATTATCTCGTAAGAAAGTATACACGTTTATTGTCAATATATCGTGACATTTTACCTTGAAATGAGAGTAAATTCGCCGAGGAACATCTTTCGGGTGAAGATGTGAAAAATCAAGATTCAAATGAACAATTCGCACATAATTTTGTCACAATTATCTTCGTAAATTCGAGTTTTAATAGCTCGGCTTCCGCATAGAGGACACTCTACAATTTTGACCATTTTCACTTGTTAAAGAATCATAAAATCGTCCCATCTCTTCTCATTTCTCAAATATCCCAGAATTTCCCTATCCGTTGATATAGCAACGTCAATATTGTATGATGGAAAAAGCTTGGGCTCTAAGCCTTCCATCCATTTTATGGTATCTCATTTGCGATAAAAAATTTATACGGCTCTCCATGTTTATAGAATTTTTTTTTCATGCCTCGGTAGTTGGTAATTTTTTTTTTTTTCTTAGTTCAAGATCGAATCAAATATCCACAGTTGAGAGAGAGTACGTATACCGACTAGTAAGATTCGAGTACCTTCACTTCGACTCGTTCGCTCACACTCGACTAATTATGTTCACGCTCATTAATTAAGATGCTCGGGTGATATAATGGAGGTGACTTGCGAGGGAGATCGAGTCGCACATACTCTGTGATGCAATTGTGGTTAAAGCATTTTTGCATATATATATATATATATTCCTGTACTATAAGACTATGTTAGTCGATGCTGGAATATGTACACCCCACACAGACCAGGATCTTGCTACTCTCATTCTTCACTCATTCATTATAAGTACAGCAAAGTCATCGTCGATAAAAAAAAGACACATGGGCGTATCGCCATTGTCCCCGAACACGTCGATTGAAACTTAATTGACGATCGAACGATAAAGAATTGACTTTTAGCTATCCGACCATGCGAGAACTTGAGCTCTCTTTCGCATCGTACCAGTCAGCGGATATAATGTTCTATTATCTCGACAGTCGATTGGTTAACCGCACTTTTCTTCATTATTTTCTCCTAGCGTTATTTCATCGTATCAACATTAACCATAAAATCCTTTCAACCATCTATAATCATCGAAAAATCGTTCGTTATCTTGCATCCTGTGTATAGTTTAACAAAATATCGTACTTCGCATTATAAATTGAATGAAAAACACTGGCATTAACAACGAGAAAGTGGAGTCCGCGATATTGAATTAGCAGACACGGGAAACGGCGGTGATAAATATATGGATAATAAATTGATTACCGCTGATACGATCATTACACGTTATGACGAGAATATAATAACGTATCAGAACAAAAATACCTCGAAAGCGGCATGCCATGTGTCCGAGTCCGGCTCGTTGGTTTAATTAACGAGCCAACCACACACGGTAGCGGATCTTTACACTTTCCTGCTCACGACCAAGTCTAGATACTTTCCTGTCTGCCTGTCCAACTGTACGCTGAATCCTTCTTGATAAGATACATTTTTAAACAAGGTGGAATTCCACCAGCGATGCAATCTTCAAAATGGCGAATTAAAAATATTCAACTTAATTTTGTGGCTTGCGCGAACGGATTTTTTATAGAAATTAAACACGCGCGACACAATTTACTCGCACTTTGAAGATGCAAGTTCAAAATTGTATATCGCTCTCGCGTTATTTTTTAAAGTCATTACTCATTACCGTAAGCTTTGCCGATCTCCAAAAATTCTGAGCAAGCAATGTGCAACTTCAAACTTTTATCTTCTTTCCTACTACACTGCGGATATTGTCTAGTCTCGGATAATTACCAAAAGTTGACGAAACGACAGCGGTGTTTCAAAAAATTTCAAATTTCTCAAGATCTCGGACGACTCGAACGATTCGGTCAAAAGAAACGCAAATTGCCTTCTTCACTACTATCACGAAAAGCACGCTCTGTGAGAAAGCGAAAAAAAAATCTTTTCCTCATTCTAACCTCGAAATCGCAACTTCGTTGCGCTTTCTCGGCTCTCATGAGGAAAAATTATGTTCGATACTCGTACGAAAAGGCTTTTTGACGAAACTCGTTACAGCACTCGCCTTCGGCTCGTGCCGTAATCCTCTCGTTTCGTCAAAAAAGCCTTTGCGTACTCGTGTCGAAATGTACTATAATTTTCGATTGTCTACTTGAGACTGATTGAGAAAATTTCCACTTTACCACTGGAAATTAACTTTTCCTTCAGACCCGGTATTGAATTAAAAATGGTCCTAATGAATTAAAAAAAAAAAAAAAGTCAATTGATCGCATAATGTTCATATAATTTTTCTCGATTCCCGGCGAGACGAATGATTTATTCGCGTGCGCAAGTTCGTAAATTAATTTCCACGGAAATTACGGCAAGCATGCGATGGATGGTGTATAAAACAAAATTGCAAGAAGAGAAAGAAGAAGAAGGAGCAGGATACACACCATCACTAGCGCGGTTAATCAACGAACGCCGACATTCATATAGTGCGATAATTCATTTGGAAAAAAAAATTAAAAAATAAAAATAAAATGTTTGTCGTCGCACTGTACTGCTCGATCGAGTACTTAGTACTCCGGTCGAGAGGAAGCAAGGGAAGAGGAGAACACCGGTGTCGTATAACCTCTCCGTAGATCTCGGTGGTTTAACGCATCAGGAATACCCCCGAGCGCAATAACGAAGATATACGGCCTACTTCATGCCACATATACCGTCCACCTCTCGTATATAATAGCTAACGATATACAGAAATCCAGCACCCGCATCAACACTGCGTGTGAGCAAAATTTCGAATATGGTCCGAGCACCTGGGCGCAACGGTAGCCAAGAAGCAATGAACCAAGTGCGCTGATCAGACACCCACTTTTCGTATACGATAAACCTCTACGAGCGTGGAAAAAAAAACAATGAGAGAGGAACCATTTTTATGAGAATAATCGTCACGACAAAGAATTTCGAGCAAGAAATTGGAACGAGAAGATTCGGAACCGAAAAGGCATGAATAGAAAATAACTGTGCTAGAAGAAAGATGATTATAGAGTGATTCATCAATGATCGTGTTCAAGGAATAAGAACCAAACGAGCTTACACCCTTTTTATCCTCAGTATAAAGTCGATGTTTTAAATCAGTGAAGGGATCCAACGCTACAGGGATCTAGCGTGAAGCAAAAGCCCTGCTTAGAATGAGATCTGATTCTTACATTCTCCGTTGCTTCAAAAATGCAGCCGGAGGATGATAATACGATCGCGTGACGTTCCTTTGCATCTCATTCAAGTGCCGAAGGACCGGAGTCATTGAAATGTCACGTCTTGAGATATAAATTAATGGAACAGTATACGTAATTCACGATTATTGACTTTTCATACATTCATCTATGGACTTTAGGCCTCGAAAACAAAGTCCATAATGATACCGATCTCGTATGGGGTTTGACGAGATAATATATCGTCAAAATTGTTACCAGATAAGATAAAATGAGAAGAAGGAATTATTGTGTATCCAGTGATGAGCCATGTGAAATCTTCTTCGTTTTACTATAAACAATTAAATTATGTCATTTAAATTGTATTATGCGAGCGTTTAGCTCAAGGATATGCCCGTTACGGGCATATCGGTATAAAATTTTTATAGCCCACGTGTGCTCGACTTGTATTCATATATAGATATACATGAACGTGCCATGAAGATATAATAATAAAGTATCCCGGGAATTTTGAAGAAACGACGAACGCAAGATACATTAAACTACGAGGGCGAGGCACAAACGAAAAATAATTCCATGTCATTAAGCGGTAATAGGGACCCGTGTGCGAGAGAAATAAAATGCGCCCCCGGCTAACTCACGCGTATATGCTTAAAGGTTAATAAGAAGTTTGTGACTCGATAGCAATCTATCTTGCATTTAGGAATTAAGTTACGGCCTGCGAACATCGCGTTTTCTTGTTTAATTTGCCCGCAGTGTGTAAAACATTGAATCGCGACTTGAGGCATTTTTTGGGACGCTTGTTTGATAATTTTATGAAGGTATACGAAACTGAATGAGACAAGCCTCATCGTGTAGTCAATTAAACTTTTTTGTTTCCCTATCCTTCGCTTCACTCAAACCAGACGAGTTGAGAGTGTTAAGGATAATGAAATAATAAGGCGCAATTACCGAAAAACGTAAAAGGGGGTTGTCTGTGCAAAACAGGGGTACAATGGCCACCCCTTTTTTCGATTAAATAATAGAATAAAGATTAGTGTTATTTTTTTTTTATCAGAGAGATATTAGAGCCCACTAAATATTACGAATTCTGAGTAAACATTTGCAAATTGAAAATGGCAGAGCCCATGGTGGACCAAATAAGACTTACAAGACCTGAAAATGATTCTAGCACTGCCTGTGAATGAGTTCACGGCGTCTGAGTAATGCAGGGAGTGAGCGAGATCTATTGCTCTCTGGAAACCTCAGTTACGAAGTTACGACTAAATACATATTTCGTCATATCCAACAAATAATTGTAGACATTGATTAAGTATTTGAGATGAAAGAGATTATATATACTCTGTATTTATGATTATATAGTCTGTATTCATGTATTCATAGGATTCGCGTATTAAACAAGAATGGAAGTATAGCCACCCAGCGAATAGAAGACTAGTATTGAGAGCTTCACTCATCCACCGCTCTGGCTCAATGATATTCCAAGAGTGCCTCATATCTGCAGTCTAGCCGTACGTAAGTATGTAGATTGTACAACGTCAAGCTTGCGATTCAAAAGGTTGCCAAAGTGAAATACACCAGGCACACGTCCAAGAATACAAACAGCATGACCACTCGTGAGCATTTGTCAAATTTCTTGTTGGATGAACAAACATTCGTTCAATCGCGCGTTCATTCGTTGATTCCATATCTACCTCGAAAAAGTGAAGCGAAAGAGAGAGAGAGAGAGAGAGAGAGAGAGCGCGCGACAGAGCCCATATGATGAATCATCGCTGTATGACGATACAGGTCATACAGCAACGCTGATTGAAGCAAGCAGCGCAGGTCTCCACTGCGAGAAGAGCCAGCCATGGGCATAAAAGAAGGAAAAAAGTTAAATAATAACAGTTAGCTCGAACGACATCCCACCTCGATGTTATACATTTTGCCTGCCTACCGAGCCCGTAATGATTGTATCGATAACAAGCCATGTGTGTAAGTCCGCAGTACCAGGTATACTGTTTGTGGCATATCTATATCTTACGGTTGGTTGCACCAAGCGACGCTGGAGTTCGTTGTATATATGCAAAAGGAGAATTCTGTATTTTCAAGTGACGCGAGTTAATCGTCTATGCAACTGAGCATCATTCATCTGACTCGTCTGGCTAGCAAAAAATCGTTTCTATAACGTTTTCCGTCGATGGATCAGAGCAGGAACTACATGGGAACTCTCAACAGCTTAATCATATACACCGGCTGATACATACTCAGATTGAAAGACTGAAAACATGAAAAATCAGCGTGTCACTTCTTTCTCCAGAAGAAGATGACAATGATTAATCAGAACTTTGGCAGATTCGAATCTGCGCACATTGGTTCGACAACTATTATCCGAAGAAAGAATTGATCCTCCTCCAAACTGGAAATAGTAGCCCTGCTCGCATACTTCTTGCATACTTGGATCGCATATACTTGGACGAAACGAATTGAAGTAAATTATCGCTGCGGCCAGGTGGACAAAATTATTTTTCAAATTGCACGGAATCCTTGAAAAATTGTTTTTCTACGGTTTCAATTTTATAATGAACTAAGTAGCGTGGTCGATCAACAGTTTATACCATCCGCCTGCAGCCAGAGTTATATGTTCTCAATTTTTTTGACAAAGGAAAATTTTGTGAAGACAACTGCAGTGCTTGCTTTGAGGATGGATATAACGGACGTCAATCGGTGTGTTATGGAAGCAGGAAAGCCGTACTGGATCGAGGGATAGTGATAGTCATGTTAACCTTAGGACAATCAGTTGGGTTCGTGTGGCAGAAAAAATTTTAGTCTTCAAGTAACGATCCAGTATATGTTAGTCATGTCTAAAAAGTACTATTAAGTCTGTAGCAACTGCACCGCATCGATCTCCTCCACGACACGGCAAAACGATTACCTTCATGAATTTAATGACAGAATTACGGAATGAGGAGGCGTCTTCGCGTAAAATGAAATAATGATTTGGCACATCCCATTGCGCAATTGGAATCTTGGAACGTAGAGGCGGTGCCTCATCGATGAGGTATTATCGAGCGACTGCATATGCGTATAAATATAAATATTGATAGAGAAAACGAGTGAACGCATACTAGGAGACAGCAACACGATTCGAATTAATCGTCGTGTGGGTAATTAAATTAATTGCCATCGGGCGAAGCACACCAAAAAGCTCCTCCTGCACCAATTTAATTACAAGAAGATGCGTATATAACGACCAGTTCGATCGAGGCTTTTTTTCATCGTTCGATCGCACTGCACAGATCCCTCGTTCTAGATAATAAAAGAGGCCCGACCGCAGCGTCATCGAGACGCACCTAACGTTCACCAACTTTGTAATAAGAGAGCGGAGCTTTTTACCGACGTTCGGACTCGTGAACAGTATGCATGTAAACGATTGCGATACAGTCTTGATTACTCCGTGTCATAAATCATTGCTCTTTCTTCTCCATCCCGCGATCCAGTTTGATTGGACTGGCCTCTCTTCTTTTTTCCTACGAATTTATCTTTCAGGATGATCAAACTTTTCGCTGCTGACGGTACTTTACAGACTCTCGAATGTATTCACGTTCATTAAAATTTCATACGACGATATTTAAAACGGACCCTGAGCTATTCTTCCGACGCAGCATGGCCCTTGGGCTCAGGTGTTAGCGAAGCGACGTCTTCAACGGATGACTGTATTTTTAATTTTAAAACGAAATTGTTCAGAGATTTTTTTGGTTTTCAATGAAAGCGAGCATAACTTTACAAAAAAAAAACCAGTTTATCACAAGTCCTATATCACTTGATAATTTTTTTTTTTTTTTACAAAACTGTTTGTTCAACCAAGTCCCTCAATCTCAGGACTTCCCGATGAGGAAAGCTTTGTGAAAAAAAAAAAGGCAACTCATGGTTCAAGGTGATTTCCATCCAGTCAATGGTCCCGTAACCGAATTTGCTTTCGTTACACGGAAAAAAAAAGGAGATTGAAAAATAAGTTATTGTCCAGCGAAATGCGCGTATACTGGAGAGATTATAGGCATGTTATTCTTGAACTGCGTGGCAGAGTCTCGAGTGCGCATATTTAGTGAGTCAGGGACTCGGGAAGTGCGCGTCGGGAATGCAATACAGGGAATGCGAAAACGTCAAGAGAGAAGAATGAACGAATCGGAGAGTCCAGTCGACGTGACAGCAGGCAAGCGACAACTGGAAAAGGAAGTGCGAGGCCTTTTCTCCTTCAACATTGTGCTCGTATATATACTCTCGGCTTCGTTGCTTTCCGCGAGGACCTTTATACTACCCTGGAAAACCAAATGAGGAGGAGGAGGAGGAGGAGGAGGGGGCACGTAGTTCACGTAGAAGCAGTCGGACATAAGTACGCGTACGTGGGTCGTGGCCCGTGGGTTCAACCAGAGAATTGCCAGTATTCTTGCGTCGAGGAGTTTACACGTCTCATGTTTGATTTTTCTCCTCGCTCGTTCGCGTCGTCGTCATCGTTGTTTTTTCAAGCGTTTTGCGAACCGATCTATTGTGCGAAGGCGATCGTCGAACGAGACGAGTGAAATAACCTTTTTTTTTTCTTCTTTTCAACCGATCGCCACTGTACTATTTATCGCTAAGAATTCTCAAATCTGAGACGAAAGGTCAACGTTGATTCATGAAACGTCGGGATAATTTTTTTTTTTCTCTTCACCCGGAATCACCGATGGAATTCAATTATACTCGCTTTTGCGCTATCATCCAAAATGTCATACATCTATATGCGAGAACAATTCCGTCGGATCTAACTCTCTCGTATACTCGTGCCTAATTCAAATTAATTTCAGTCACAGGAAAATGCTCCATCGATTGATATTTCCAAAGATACTTTAACTCTCAAGCTTCTCGAAAAATTCCTTAGGGAAAGGTCTAATACCGAGGGTCGCAAAAAAAAAAAAAAAACTTGATTGCCATAAAAAACGCTTGACGATTGGGGAGAAAGCACACTCACGCCACATCCTCCTATTAGCAAGACACGTTGACAGATTTTCCGTTTCTATACAGGGCGAATATTCGCTGATTTACTCATACATATTCTTGATACGATCCAAGCAGTATGCAGAGGCAAAACAAGTCTATACAAGACTCCATCAAGTTTTATCATCGAATTATTATTATTTTTTTTTTGCAAAACTAAAGAAAATCTCATTAACCCAATGACAAATTTGCATAATAAGTAAATTGCAAGAGCGAGTGCCTCGAATTTACGAACATGTGGATTATAGAGGGTAAACATCCATCGTAAATGTGTGTATATAATATTATATGAGGCATTCCATAGATTATCAGTAAGGTATTTTTCAGAGTCCTATAATGTTTTTATCATTAAAGAGTACGCACTAGGAGTATGTGTATGTGTGTGTGTGTGATTTTTTTCAGATTTACTTCATGAGCCCTGCTCCAGAGTTTTCAATCTTTGAAAAATGATACTCAATTTTTAACTCAAGGTATCTTAAAAACTATGGGCCGAACAAAAAAATGTTCTGCACAAAAAAATGTTCTGCAAATGTTCTGCACAAAATGACAACTTGTGATTTTGTGCAGGAAAAATCATAGCATCATGGGCCGCGAACCTAAAGGCGAGATTCACATTTTTTTTTAGCAAAGTGAAATACTTTCACTATTGTTTAGAGTCCTGTAACTATTCAGACAATGATCTTAGTCAAAAGTTTTATTCAAAATCACACAGGTGTCATGTGCCGAACACTTTTTTGTCCGGCCCATAGAGTTTTTAAGATACTTCGAGCTAAAAAATTGAATGTAATTCTTCAAAAATTTGAAATTCCTGAACAGGATTCATGAACAAAAAAAAATCTGAAAAAAATCACAGACACTCCTGGCGCGTATACTCTTTGATAATAAAAAAAAAGTTATATAGGACTCTGAAAAATAGTGAGGGTTTTCACCTTGCTGAAAATCTATGGAATGCCTCGTATGCAAAAGCAAAACTCTGTTGAATAAAGCTCGCGTGGTCGCTACTGGTCGAAGAAAATTAAGGCTTTATTACAATTATTACGGAGGCAAGAAACTAATAAGATAATCAGGCTACCTGGTATGGTAACCCTCGTTACGGTTCTTCTCGCTTGATTATAGAGGAGCCACCGCTACTTTCATCTCTTCCTCTGTAACTTTTGTTTTTATTTTTGTTTTTTTTTTTTTTTTGTGTCTCAGCGAGTCAATAGGCACTTCAATCTTCGCGTCTCGCCATGATTGAGAAAAAAAAAATAAAGAAACGACGATGAAAGAATCAAAAAATGAAAGAGTATACATACTTCGCGAAAGGGAGACAGAAACGATCGGGTTATTCGATGGTTTAACATATTACAAGCATATACACTGTACATACTCATCGGCCAATTCACGCAAGTATAATAAATATGAATGGCTTGCGAAAATTGATGAATGGGCCCTCGTTCTAACAAGACAATTGATAACTCATTAATTAGTGAGTTGTTTTTTGTTTATACACATATCGGAGTGTTGCATGACATCGGGGTGATGGATTAAGCTTGCATCAGGATCGATTGAGATGATTTCGATTTACAACGACTGGAAGTTGGATCTCAGAGTTCAATCAAGGACAGTAGGATACATTTAACTAACATACTAGCATACTTGGAGAAAACAAAAAATTGTCCATGGGAAAAAAAAAATTATTCTATTTTGAAAGTTTCAGCATAACCATTGTCATCATCATTGATCATTAAAAACGACTGATTTAACGACATACTTCACCCCGTCACCGTGCTCATCGTTCAATCACCCTCCCGGTCCTTTGCGCTAATCCCTCGATTTTTTTTTCTCTTTTTTTTTCATCTGATTATTCTCGCTCACTCACGATAAATCCCGTATTACGTCTATATATATATGTATACATGATGATATTGGCGAAACGCCATGTGGTCGTCGGCCAGTCGGAAGAGCTTCATCCGGCGAGAGGACACGTTGAAAAATCTTTTTCCCCTTTCTTTCATTCTCCTGATCTCTCCTCGGCTCTTTTCTGTTTCGAGTAGGTACGCATACAATCGTCAAACGACAGACGGAAGGGCGCGCCGGTGTTTGACGGGTCAATAATTGGGACCGCGAATACCTGGAGTCCCAAGGATCGTGACGATTATTGCGTAAAACTCGATCTCGTTTTGCTCGATGCCTCAGGATCGAATCAACGGGTGTATATATATATATGTGTGTGTGTGTGTGTGTATGTGTGTGTGTGTGTTGGATGATCGCAACGAGAAAAAAAAAAAAAGAAAAACTGGTTCCACGTCGCGATTTGCCGTGTCACATAAAGAATCCTGTGCTATACGGGAAACATGAGAGTTCTGTCCTATTAATAGAGGCAATGCCGGACAGGGAAAAATTATGATTATCGCATTTACTAGAATGAGCGTTGATCAAGTCGACGTCGTTAAAATTTTTATCATAATTCCCGGAATAATTAAATCCTTGCTTCATTCCCTGACGTGAACGTTGTGCCAACAGTTTTTCGTATAATTGGGCACTACATTTATGTTTTTTTTTTTTTTCATAAAAATGGAAATTTAAAATCGGAGGAGAAAATTATACTCGCTATGTTCCTGGTTAACGACCTATCAACTATATGTTTCTTGTAAAATCACGTTAATTCGATTGTCCCCTAAGAACTTTAATAACGGAATAATAATTCAACGAATTTTTCAAATAAGGCAAATTTTTAGAACCATCAATGATCGTGCATAACCCAATCGACGGACCGGATCCTAAAAGCTTTGCGCCTCTGATACAAGGGTCATCCTTGCCAAGTTACTGTTTCACTGGTTTTCCATGAGCCAAATTTATAATTATCATACGGAATACGTTCTTTCTTGTTCTTTAGAAAAATTATCAGCGCCTGTGACACTTCGATCGTTTTGATCCTCTCGTCCTTAAGTTTGAACTGCACAAGAACGTATCTCGAATGATTTCTCTCGTACCTTTTGACCTCTGTAACTTTTCCCATCGTTATTGCCATTTTTTTTTTTTTTTTTTTTCTAATTCGATCGCAGAAAGAATCGCGCGGATCGGACAATATCCTCGAGGCTTCGACGATGAGGTTCAAGATATGACCAAGAGACACGTGTCCGAGCGAAAGCAGTGATGGGAGAAAAAAAAATGAAGAAAAAAACCCCCAAGACGAGAAGAGGTCGCCGAGAGTGCGGTACTCGAATGCTGAGAATGGAGAGGAGGAAAAAAAAAAAGTACAAAACAGGTTTTGAAACTTTGAAGGGGCATCACAAAGCAAACCGAGATAGGTACAGAGACGATTGAAGTAAGGGAAGTGAAGAAAGAGGACGATCGTCTTCCTTGAGATCGTTGCGATTAACGAACTTTGTTCTCTCTCTCTCTCTCTCTCTCTCTCTCTCTCTCTCTCTCTCTCTCTCTCTCTCTCTCTCGTTGTTGTCATCAAAAATCCTGTCTTTAACGACGCGCCTGAGCATTTAATCGCGCACTTTTATTTCGCGGTTCCTCTCGCGTGCCACTGGAATAAATAGGCAGTAAAAAGGAGAAGAAAAAAGGAACGCAGTGTGCCCGAAGAGCAGAGAGTGTGGAAAGATCGTGGACGCGGGGAGCACTCGCGGTCTCTAAGAAGGTCCGGTATGCGGAGAAACACGTGTAGGACCGCGATGAACACGCCGGCTCTCTCGGTACCGCATATATAGCAACCGCGTGAAATTTTTTTTTTCCCCCGATCTCGTGTCCTCCTTTTACCCTACCCCCCCCCCCCCCCCCTGGACATGATCGGGAAAGCCGGATCGCGAGAATCTCAAGATTTCTGCGAGAATATTCCCCTCTGTTCTTCTTGACCCTCGATATTCCGTTCAATCGTTAAGCTAAAAGATGCCCATCGAACGATTTATCGTTTATACGTAGAGATTCACACGGAGGCGCTGGGATCACTGTCGGGGGATTCGATAACAAAATATGCGACACTCGCACGCGTGAAAAAGTTGTTCCTTATACATTTCTTAACGTTCGAGATGATGAATTATCGTTCTCGCGGCCTCAGTGAGATAAATTCTAATATACGACACTGCTGAACGTGTTTGAGAAATTTTTTTGCTTCGTTATAACGGCGCTTTATCACGAATCTTGTACAAGCTCATATATAAAAGCTAAGACATTAGAGACAAAGCTCGTGGCTTTTGTGGTACTGACTATACGATTGGCGAGAAATCGTGGTACACTGTAAAAAATGTGGTGTTAAATTCAACACTAATTCAACACCGCTCACGAATTCTATAGTGGTCCACCCCGCTCTGTGTGACCTGTTGGTGTTGATTGTCCGGTGTTAACTATTGATAGTTGACACCAGACTGCGGTTCATCCGATTTGACACCAGGACGGATTCTACAGTGGATTCTAATACTTCACAGTGTGTCATAATAACACACTTTAAGTGCGTTATTTTTGTACGCATTTATCGTGTCAATGGAGCCAAATAAAAACCGCGGGTCAAATTGGCATAATAAATATTGTTTATTATTTATAAATTAGTAATTAGGAATGATCGATGAATGAATTTAAAACAGTTGTTCCATTATTTTTGAAAATCCTATAGATTAAAAAAAAAATAAATAAATCGTTGACCGGGATTTGAACCCACTATCCTCCAATCGACGAATTCAGCACTTTCGACCCTTAAATAACCATTTAAAAAAAAAAATTAAAAATTTGGAAATTATTTTTTTTCACGAGTGTTTCCGGCTTCGAAGCGCGGACGTTTTTCCGTCGAAATTAATTTTGAGCCTACCTGAGATTTTACCTGAGACCTACCTAACGACCGACACTCTACCACTACGCTATTGCTTCCTTATGAGTTTCTTGTATTCAAATGATATTAGTATACGAGTTCTCATACACCATTCGGTGTATCCTATGACTCCAAACGAATTTATGTATGATTATTTTGGGCGATTAAATTTCACACATTAAGTCGTATATTTCAGTATATGCGCAACACCGTCATGTGTGAAAAATTACCACCGAACAAGTGCAACGCAAATTCGTTTCTAGCTAACACCGCCACTCGGGAGATATTCGCTCAGAACGGCGTTAAAATGCGGTTAATAAATATTCCGGGTTCATTCTTTAAGTCTGTATATCTCCAAAGTTGTTTGCCGAAATGAATTATAATTTTAATTGAAATAGCACTCAGTCGGTGAGTTCAACTGCGCCTTCGAAGCATATATTTACACCGGATTTAAGGCCGTCCTCTAGTTTCTCGGCTCTTTTTTTTATGGCTTTTTCAATAATTTTTTTACGGGCAAAGCATCGAAATAATCAATCTCATTATTTTTGCATAATCTTTATTAACATTTAAATAAGCTTTACAAATTTTTTGAAGTCAAAATATATAATAGAATAGCAGTTATAGTGGCCGACAGGAAGACATCAAGTAAAAGAAACGGTAACCACGATATTTCAGAAACTATTGCACCGATCTTGTTCAAATTTATACAGCATCTTTAATATGTTATAAGCCAGCGATTGAACTAAGATTATCATGATTGCTTCGATAGTTTTTTTCGTACGAGCGAAAAACTTAAGAAAAAATGAGTAAAAAATAGAATGTAATTTTCAAAAGTGTATAAAAAAGTCAATTTTTGTAATTTAGAATTCACTCTAGTTCAATCGCTAGTCTTGAATATGAAGATTAAAATGCCGTTTGGTTTTTTGATTTCAGATAAGCAGAACAGCCGCAATCTTGGTCACCGTCAAGCACCTCTTTTACTTGATGTCTTCCTGTCGGCCACTATAACTGCTATTCTATTATATATTTTGACTTCAAAAAATTTGTAAAGCTTATTTAAATGTTAATAAAGATTATGCAAAAATAATGAGATTGATTATTTCGATGCTTTGCCCGTAAAAAAATTATTGAAAAAGCCATAAAAAAAACAGCCGAGAAACTAGAGGACGGCCTTAACTAATCACAACATTAGAGTGGTGTCGTATCAGAAGATAAACGGTGTACTTTCATGATAAAATTGTGCACGATGTGGTGAAACACTGGGTTTAGTGTTAAATTTTGATGAAAAATCGCTTAACACCGATATACAGTGTACGAGGTCAACCATGATATCAGAACGGTGCTGCCGATAACACCACAGATTTTAACCACTAACACCGCACCAAATTGACACCCCTGATTTTTTACAGTGTAAAGCTTGGGCGAACGTATAATTAATTAAAAAGCCGTTTGGCCTGGTCGGATAGACAAATGGTTGCTGGCTAAAGTATATGAATCGCTGAGAGAGATAATTTTTTCGAAGACTCGATTCCTGCTCTAGATATTTCGTAAACAATGCCCAGGAATTATTGAAAGGGTGGCTTCGCAGAGTTTTTTCAGTTTCCCGGTGCCCTCGCGAAAATACCATAGCGTATTGGGCTGGCTGCAAACGCAATCTAGGACAGTGTACCAGAATAAGAGAGACCAACGGTGGTGAAACCCGCAGAGAAGAGAATTCGAAGGAACGAATGGATTTTTGAAAAATTACTTTTTCTAAAACTCTCACGACAACCATATCGGCTTAAACACGTTTTGTTCAATGTGTCTTTTTCTACAAAGACAATAAGTTTTACAGCGAAGTGTGAACCTAAATTAACCTACTACAATATAAACTGAAAATCTTGCAGTCGAATATTCTATTGACACAAATACACGCAGGGTTGTGTTCGCACAGGTAAGGCTTTTCAGCAAGTAGGTGTAGATTCCCGAGAAAAAATCTTTCAGATCTTCGTAGTTATTTTTTAGATCAAATTTGATCTGCGTAGATCAAAACTTTGAAAAATTTCATATCTACCTAAATCTCCATTCATAATGATAGATTTACGTCAATTCGAGTCGACCTAATAATACGCTCGAACACTTTTGCTTATTAGATCTTCGTTTATCTACTCAAATCTCAGTAGATTTACATAAATCGGAGTAGATCAAACAGAGTTCTGGCTAGATCTGCGTAGACCTAAAAAAATAACTATACGTAGATCTACATTTGTTTAACGTAGATCTAAACTAATTTTTCCCGACTTTGATTATGAGCTTTGGACATATTATAAAGCATTAATCCGCACTTGACTATCTATATCCTGTACTGAAATTTGAAACCCTCGATAAGAATTAATTCTTCAGAGTTTGACTGTGTCCTCCCTTTCGATCGACAGAAAAGACTTCGCTGGCAAGTTCATAGGGCTTTCATTTCTGTAAGCTTTTGGCTCGAAATCTTTGTTAGTTTTGAACGATCGTAGCTTAAGGGTCGATATTTGTATTTTTTTGTTATTTTTTTTCAAACGCCAATGACTTCTAACATTCAATGCTCCCTCGCGTTACAACTTTTAATTCTATCAATATAACCTTCTAATTTCTTCAACGTTGCTCTGAAACAGCGTTGAAGAATTGCAACTCGTAGGACTCTCGCCATTTTTTTTTTCTTCTCATCGTGAGAATCGTGAATGTCCCCGAGTTCGCAATTCATCGGGAGTACACTGACTTTGCACTGGGAACCCTATAGAACCATAATGAAATCGGTAGAGGGAACGAGCTAGGCGCGAGTCCTCGTGATTCTACTTTCTTGCATGCTCCGTGTGTCTTGGACGCTCATTGGATTCGCAAGTTGCGAGAAACAGTAGGCGAAGAAGGCGACAATAAAATTTAACAAGCTTGCCATTTACCATTTTTGGAATATATAAGCGGGTGTTCACGAGTTACACCGAGTCCGTAATTGTTTCAATTGCAATTTCAATAACCATCCGCTTTCATCTGGGAAATAATGAACCTCACGGTTCGCATACGGGGCTCTCTCGATCATTCTCCAATCCCTTCGCTGTACACCGTCTCCCTTATCTTTTTTTCGACAGCAAATGCGAGTATTCCAGTCTTTCTATTTACTAATAACACATCCGTACTGTTTCTCTCCTGCTATAGCCGATCATGTTAATAAATATATCGATTATTCAATGTGCATATATTACGTCATTTTTCGAGATACCGCAGTAACCATTTACCAGAAAATAGCTGTTCTTGCATAAGCTCCCACACATTTTTCTGTAACTGCTGCCGCATCAATATTGAAGATTCGAAAAAATTCTGCCTTTTTTGGGAATTTAAAAATTTTAACACGAACAAGTCATTTCGGTATATACAATTTGCAACAAAATAAAAGAATTTATTCGAGCATGCAAAATTTTTATAATTTCATCCCTGCACGAACGCCAAATAATACCGACCGAGCTAAATCATCCTAACGTATATTATTTTTGTTTCAGAGCTGATTTATTAATTACGCAATGATTGGATTAAGGTGTCGATGAAACAGGAGGGTCTAGCTTCCCCTTGAGGCTATCACGGGGGGGGGGCAAATACGATAAGATTTTTTTTCTCTTCGTGTCGAAATTCTCAAGGGATAAAAATTATATCAATACGTAAAGCAAAAGAAGAACTTTTCGATGATCCGTTGCCTTGATAAGCAATTCCGGTTGGGTATGAGCCATTTGGGTTTTAGAAAACAATGGGGATGATGTAATTTTCAAGTGAAACGAATCTAGAATAAAAATCTGTGCATAAATCTGTTGTCAAGTCACAGAGTGTCAAGTAAAATTGCAGTCCCTCCGACAGTGCAAGCTCCTTAATGGTATATCTGCTATTTTATCATCGAATTTCTCCCAAATTTAATTCCGTGCCTCCGATATATGTTGTGAACTTCCCCCCCTCTCCCCGTTCTCCCAGGTCAATGCTATGCAGTTGGTGCATGTAATTAGTGGAGGGAAACGTCCGGTTAGCGTTGGTACAAAATACGCGGGAACTAACGAGGTTTCTACTGCGTACGTGTCCTAGCGACGGGACTGTGCGGCGACGTCAATTAATGATTAAAAAAAGAGTATAAAATATACTATGTTCACATACAGCTTATTTCTGATACAGGCTCCGCGATTGCATGTTTTTTTTTTTCGTTCTATAAGTGTTTATATAGTTGCATAGCGCGGCTAATTTCATCGGAGAATTCTGGGAATTTAGAAAAATCAGACGGGACATCCTGGCAATTAAAACGTAATTAAGGCGTCTTTGCTGTACGTCTATATGTGTTATCTGCTTGTATTATTATTATTATTATTATTATTATTATTGTTATTATTACTGTACTCTAAGATAAAAGGTTGGTGGAAGGTCGGAAGTCGCGAGAGCGATACAAGGAGACCTGTCCGACCTCTGGTGATTCATGATTCACCAGGGAGTCACAAAACAGGAAACTATGTGTCGTCCGCTCAAGCTTCCTTTCCTCTAGCCCCGATTCTTGGCGCCAGACCATCGAGATATAATCATTTTTCGCAAGTCTGCGTGCAACATTCTCATTGCTGTATAGATGCGACGAGTTCTTTCTGCCTCTCGTATTATCGAGATCGATGGTGGATGTGCATTTTGCGGTTGAAAAGAAAGCAATATTTCAAACGAAAATTAATTGGATGCGGCTCGAATGAGAATCATGTTTAGCAAATATAGCTTAAATGTAGGAAGATACGTGAGAAAAAGAAGAACGATATGAGAGCGACTCGAGTGGACTTGATATTCAACCGATACCTCTATAAGATTGTTGGAGCTCCAGGCTTTTCATGAGATGGCAGTTCTTTTTTTTTTGTGAGTTGCACTCGGACCTAATAATTTTGTGGCTCCAGAATTTCACGGTACAGTTGAGACTCCTTGCCACCATTAAATTCCCCTTAACCATTAAATTTACTCGACGCTCCGGGATTAATTTTATCCCAGAATTTACGCACGAAGAGATGGCATGAGGTCAATTTTTGAGAAGCAAGAAATCAGAAACTTTATTTTTCGTTTAATACAGATCTTGGTGCATTATAGGTGGCTAACGAGGTTGTCCCTGACTCGGAAAAGAATAGAAAGCATCTCAGCAGTTAGTGTGTTTGCTGGTTTAAATGAATTCCACGTCATCATTGGAGAAATACACGGATTACTTATTGAAAAGATATTTTTTACTCCTGTTCAAAAGTCTCACAATGACTCATGACAATGCTGGCACTAATTATTATTATTTTTATATTTCCCTTCCAATATCATACAGATCTTTTCAACTCGCTTGTTGCGGCTGCAGCCAGCTTACTATAATCTTTTCTCATAAAAATGACCAGACGATCCGAATGCACCCAGCCAGCGCACTGCTAAGCGATCACCCATCCAAGTATCGGACACAATAATTGCTGCTTAACTTGGGAGACTTGGGAGACCAGAGCAGCATGGCTTCTCGCCTACCTAGCATTTGTCGGCTTGTCGAAGAATTGTAAACTATTATGATTTGTCCGCACAGAAAAACTATGATTTTATTCAGTCTGGAGTAATACGGCGAGTGTAGGCAAAAGCTGGCATACACACTGTACTGGCGGCCATTATTTTACAGATGTGGCGCAACGCAGTTCATACAAGACAAACACTTTCGCAGAGTGGTAGAATCTACGATTGCTAAAATCTGCACGTGTCATTCCACACCGCCATTGGACACCAGAAACATCAGAATCCACGTCGGAGATCAAAGAAATCCCGACATAGCGTGGACTGGTCCTGTGATGTGTACGTAGAAAGCAAGCGAAGCTGTTACACCAGCACACCGTAATGCGCTTTTTGACGCGGGGAACGTTTTCGTCTCGTGCACCAAACCGCAACGACGAAGACGACGATGGAGAACAAAACAAAAAAGACGTATGGAAAGAGTAACGACGAGAGACGAGGGTGAGGTTCGTCACGCTAATTGGTGACCATTATACGCGGGCTAGCAATTTTCTATATACGTATATACTTTGGTCTTTTATACTCTGCCCATGCGGCGCTTTTCTCTTTCTTTCTCTTTCGTTCTCTTTCGTTCTCTTTCTTTGGCCGATTAACGACCTTTTTCCCGCTAACTTTTCGCGCTCTTGCCTCGGATTCCAAATAATATGCAGCGCGTGCAGGGAAATAAAACAAAATACCCCCTCAATGAAGGTACAGTCGAATTTGGTTATAAGCAATCCTTCGGGGCTGTAGGGGAAAAAAAAACGCCGAAGAGTCGTAAAATCTGGCTCCCCCACTACAGCGCAGCAATGTAGCGTTCTTAATGTGTGTGAGTGCGTCGGTGAAATGCGCAATGCTGCTGGTTATAAGCAATTGGCTTGTGGTGGGGAACCGCGCTGAGCGGACTCGAAAAAAAATCGGAGGGGAAATTGCTTATAACCAGATTGCTTATAACCAAATTCGACTGTATATCGATCAGTGTTCACCAACAATGAACTGTAAATTTTCAGACTCGAAGAGTCAAGCATCTTCACACGAGGAGTATGAAAAAAGCTGCATATACATCCGAAAGCTTTTGACGATTCCATACATCATTAATTAATACAGTTAGAGGAAAAAGCTTTATTGAATTTCAACAAATCTGTTGTTCCATGAAGCGAAAAAATGTATTAATTAGCATTACCTAATCTTGATTGAGCCTGATAAGATTTGAGAACTAGAGGCAAGATTGCACCAATTGACCGCTTAAGGAAATCCGCCTGGCCACAATCGACTCATGTCAGACTCAAAAGAGTGCGGTACTTTTAATCCATAAGAGAGTTCATGTATACGGGCCGTGAACATGAGAAAAAGCACAAGAATTTCTCAGTGGAGGGTTTCATCTGTACGAGATACGTGGGCGATTCTTTGGCACTTCAAGTGCACATCGATTTTCTACCATTTTAAAGTTAAAAAAAAAAGAACATTTTTTCGTAAAATCAAAAATCCTGAAAAGAATAACTATAAATAAACTTCAAACTTTTTTCAAGTTTGAAGATCCAATCGATTACCAAGAGACTGACACGAAAATAAAAAACAGATAATGGATATTATGCCACTGAAAGGGTCCTGAAACTCAAAATCGCTATATGCTTCTATGATCTTATTGTTATTTCTCAATTATATTTTGTGGCGTTATAACGCTGTATATCTACGAGTTTGTAGACATAAAAAGCTCACACATACCCCTCCACGTACCGAATAACATGAATAAAAATGTTTAGCTGTGCTTCCAATTAACTCATTTTCTAGGTATTTTTCAAAACGCACGTCCCCATCATCTTCGTAACTTTTTGCATCGATCCTGAATCGTATCACAGCGGAACGCGTGAAGCTACAGGGGGGAGAGTAAGAAAAAATAAAACATTCGGAGATATCGAATGGAAAGAAAAAGAGGAATAAAAAGTTGAAAGTGAGGAGAGAAAAAAAAAGAGGAAAAATAGAGAACGTGGGACTTTATTCGCCGTTGGTGTGCGCGGGGCGATACAGCGATGAGTCTAAAAGCCTGGTGAGCAAGAAGAATCGCTCGACACTCTTGTTGCTAGCTGAGCTACGCTCGCTCGAGTGTTCATGCAGAGCGTAGTCTCGAGAAAAAGAAGAAGAAGAAGAAGAAGAGAAGGAAAAAACGGTCTCGTAAAACTGTTGGAAAGCCATGAGACGAGAGTGAAGCTTTCATATCGCGGGAAGAAAGAAAATGGTGGTAAAAAAGGGTGAAAGCGGCGGTAGAGTGCCACCAGGGCGAGAGAGGCAAGGGAAGAGCTTTGAGTCCGTGAAAACGTTAAAAGCGTCGCATTCTTTTTGACAAATGCTTCTTGCTCGTTCACTCTCACTCATGTTTCTGTTGGTCGCAATGGAACTAGCAGCTCTTCCGGCGTCGACAATTCTCTCGGTCCTCACGGCGCCCCATTCCCGAAGGAGGTATATATATACATATATATATATATATATATATTTATATTATACATGACAGACGAAGGGAGAGAGACCCTCCCGTTCTTTCGTCGAGCTCTTTCGGGCCTAATGCACCGTACAGCCGTCGCGGAGGGAAAAAAATAAGAACAAAAAATTGTCAAGTTTCACACGCTCGCGCAATATTCGTGGCATGTGAAATTTTGATGCGGAGACACGATGAAACATTGATCTCTCAACGATATAAATTAAATGAGTTCCGAAAGTCATCGGAAATTCGGGATTGTCACAAGGCTGAGGTTGAATGATCGAATGATCCAACCATTGGCTGACCAAGCGTAAGATTCTCGTAACAGGGATCCCAAAATTACGAATTATATATATATAGTGGCACCAAATATTGCGGTTGACCGCACTCTCGCCCTATACTCTGTCGAGTAAGTTTTCTTTACTCTTTGGTTTATTTTGCGTCATCCCATCGCGTTATCGGAGGTTAGTTATACCGGTTCTCTCGGTCCGGGACCGAGAAACGCCCAGGGTCGAGATGAAGACCGGTTTCTTTTCCATTGAACCCGAAACCTTTTCATCTCATCGTACGACACTGCGGTCCGTATACGCGAAGCACATATGTGAATATGCTATATATATATATTACCATGAACCAAGCCTCGTACTTATCGCAAAACGAGATGTACCGACAGGTGAAAAATATTCGTTGTCGCGTTCACCTGTTATAGTGCCTAAAAGGAATCCTGTTTCTCCATTATCAACGATAATTCCAACGATCAGCAATGAATTTCAATTATTTGCGATCGTTTATCATTGCAAATGTGTGTCAGTGGGTTTCGAGCAAATTTGACATTTTGTTTGGTGTATTTAACATGTCGTCGAGACATTGCGGATCGTCAATGAGGACAACTTCCGGCACATCATCATCAATGATAAATTTCGATTTTTTGTTTGTAACAATGCGCCATTTTCAGGGTTGAAAAACAATGAAAGTCAAAATGGGTCTAACTGAAATAAAAAATCCTACAAACAGTCCGAACGGTCGAGGTGTTATTCACAATATGAATAGACAATTAGATAAATTAGAGAGCTATAAAACTACTTTTCACACTGGCAAGTAGTTTTGATTTTTTTATGTTCCCAATTTGTTGGCCTATGCTCGTCATTGGAATGCGCAGATAATCAGAATATATATATAATGACGAAAAAAAAAAAACAGAGCGATGAGGGTATTTCAATATCTCGTATGGCGATTCGTATTTCAAGAGTTGTTTCTACGACTCGCCCGGTTGTTTCGACTCTGCTGGTTTCGCAATGCCATAAGGTGGAGCGCGGAGGGCAAAATACGGTATACACATGAGGACACGACCGGTAATCCACGGTAGCTGCGATCACCGAGAACACGAGAGCTACCGGTCGAGAAAGTTCGCCACTAATGGCGACATACACAACTTGAGACACCACACACTGAGAATCTGGTCCAAAAGCGAGAGGCGGCTGTAAAACGCGTATACATCGGGCTTATATTGACTGCGGGCTCGTTCTTTCTCTCCGTCTCTCTTTCGGTCGTTTTCCCTCAAGAGCTCGTAAATTCAATTAGTCGGCGAATATATCCTCGAGTACCATGAACCACAGTGATATTGCATGCTGCTCTTTTGCTAGCACAAATATAAATGCAGCATGCGCACACAACCCCTTTCTCTTCTTATTCGTCTTCTCATACTTCTGTCAGCATGCCCACGATTTGCCCTTTTTTTCTTGCAGAGAGAGAGAGAGAGAGAGAGAGAGAGAGCGATATGGGCGAGAGACGCTCATATCTTTCTCCTTTGGTCGTTTCTGGCAGTGTCAAGAAGTAACGATACACGATAAATTTACCAGCCCATTGTAGAATATTGTTTATGAAGTAGAAAATTACTTGCAAGAAGAAAAATTTGGCAAATAATGTATGTATGATGCAGCGGAGCCTATGGAAGTGAGCATGGTATATATGGACGAGGGCAAAAGGGAATAAAAAAAAATCTTTTCGTGGATCATGAACTTTTATAATTTCGCACGAATAAAATTTATTAATTTCTGTCCGATTTGATTAGTTCTTATTCGCTGAACAAGAAATCATAATTCTCAAATCACAATACTACACCAAGTTTTCCTTATAATCATTGTATTCCATATTTTTCATTCGCAACGCACGAGTAAACTGAAACTTTTCATCACGAAATATTTTGCAAAACTTTTGTTCATAAGCCATCGATATTCGTAAATCGGATGTTTCAACTTGATTCCCGTTACCCTCAGCAATCGTAACACGATCGATGAGCTAACGACAGTGCTATAGAATATTCTATTCAGCATATCCATTATATTTCGTCATTTTCCCATGTTTCCCTGTGAGCTAACCTATGTAACAATAACAAGCTAGATCCTTGCAGCTACAAAATATCTGAGACGGGAATCGTGGAATCTCGTCACATTGACGACTTCACACGTTGAGAATTATCGCTTTCGAAAGTATATATGCATTTGCCTACTCCACCCAACGTATATTCGTTGTCTCCTGCTCCAAGAATAAACGGAGTGAGATGAAATAAGAATAAAAGCCATTTCGCCCACGTGTGGAGAGAATATTATTTATCCGAGAAAATAAGGCCCGGGTCAGCGGGCTTTGCGTTATGGGTGTACATTCGTTGTCGAAGCTGTAAATTGAGTCACGTGGGCGAGACTTAAGGGAAGCATATATATATATATATATATATACGGAGGCGAGAGCCTCTGCAATTTCTGTGCTACTACATGGCTTTTTGTGTTTTTGCCGGTCGTTTTCCGCGATGCGTTATTTCGCGTTGCGCCGTGTAAAATCAGCGCAAACACACGCGAGAAAACTCGTAACTATCACTTTCTCTATATATATCACGTAGATACGAGAGTTTTACACCGCATGCATACATAGATATACACTAAGCAATCCATAATTTTTCACCAAGATGAAAACCCTCACTATTTTTCAGAGTCCTATAACTTTTTAATATCAAATAGTACGCACTATAGGAGCGTCTGTGATTTTTCTCAGATTTTTTTTCGTGAGCGCTGCTCAAGATCTTTTAATTTTTGAAAAATGACACTTAATTTTTAACTCGAAGTATTTTAAAACTATGCATAAAAAGCTAAGCATAAAAATTCATAATGCCGAGAGAGAGAGAGAGCGAGAGAGAGAAAGAGAGAGAAAGCTTCATTCGCGCAACAAGGTGGGACTCGAAGTTGGGTCTTTTGCGAAATGCGAATGTTGTCATAAATTGTGAGGGAAATTGTCGGCTCCCTCGGACGAAGCACGTTAAACTCCCAAGTTGGCAAAGTACCATAAATGACTAGATGCGGAAGACGAGTGGTGATTTATTTGAAAAATCATAAATATGCAAGAGAACGCCTGAGAGAATGATGATCGAGCTGAAAAATTGCTGGATGCCTGCTCACGCTTGAGATATGCATCCGGTGGCCCGACCCTATTGTCCGACTAATGAGGCATCTTTTCTACTTGACGTGAAGCCGACTCTTCACTGCCACCCGTTGGAATGAGATAGTGACGAATCATTTTTAACGATATATACATATATATATATACGTTTCTCGCGTTTCGATAATTGCGGGAAACGTCTAATCGCAATTGTAATTCCGACTGTTAGTTTTACTGTAGCCTTTGACAATTCTTCATATATTTTCTTCTGTTACTGTAGAGTAGAAGGTAAAATTCCTTTATTTAATTCTAATCAAGTGCCAAGGAAACATTTATTTTTCCCTAAATTTATGTTGATAAAGGGCCCTAATGATGTGCCATGATGAATAGGCTCCTGGATTCAATTTGAATCGACATACAGTCATGAGAATCTGAATGTTAATTTACTCATTAATGGAACAATTCACGCTATAACAAAAACAAGAAATACCACAACAAAAGAAATCATAAATGGAAGATTCGAGTTTTGCACGAAGACTCTTTAAGGTAACTCTCTGACAATTATGATTATCATTGATTGTCCGAAAAAAATAAACACTTGTTATAAAAGAATACTCGTTTATAATTATTTTACTGCGATACCATTTCACGTGATTTTTTTTAAATTACAATAATGCCCTATGTCTTTTGCATAATTGTACGTGTACTGATCGATCAATTCCACAATACAGTGCACAACAACGAAAGAATTCTGCTGATGATGATAGATTAGCGAGTTGCATAGTTCAAGAAATAAGCAAGGCACGCAAGCACCAGACCGACGAGACAGAAGTTAAAGAATTAAAAAAAAGAGAAAAAATCGATGAAAATAATTGCAAAAAAAAGGGTTAAACTCGAAGGAAGAACAATTTATCGAAAGAAGCTCATCAGGCCGCTAATATCCCCTAATACATATCCCGTCGTCTTTTCTCGGTTACGGGGTTCTTTGAAACCTGACTTTTTGTAATATTCCATCGAGGCACATGCCGCGCAAGCCTAAGTATACTGATGTCAGTAGCGTACACGGCCTTACTGTTGCAATGGCGTTTTGGCCTCGACGATGCTTCGATGATGCCGCGCGCGCGGCCGGTGAGGCTATTAGAGGCCTCAGAACGGCGAGATGGCCAGTTTTACTGCGCGGTAAATGCAGCATGGTGCGACTTTTAAATTCACTTAGAAAAGAGCCCCGACGCACTCGGGCGCGAATTAAAACGCCAACTTTATTGCTCGTTCCGCATTTCTCTCGTATCTCCTGGCTTGCGCGCGCTCTATGCGGGCAAATCAAAGCCCGAGCGCAACGCGAACGAGGCGGGAAATGGCTAAGATGTCGAGGCAAAAAAACAAAAGCGAGATACACGAAATGAAAAATGTATGCCCGTCCGATGGTCAGAATGGAACAAAAGGAATATCATACGAGAGACTCGGCTTGAAGGATCCAATAAGGATCAACGAACCTGGACAAACGATTGTCTGACAAACTTCCTTCGAAGCCGCGTCTTGCACATTTTTCACGGTAGAGAACGAAGGACATCTCGTCGTCATCTAACTATATGTACCGAGATTCACGAACAGGAGAATAAAAGAAGTTCGTCAGGGCGGAACAACGCTTCGCGAATGGTGTCACTTCGAGCGGATTTAGATACATCAGTTAGCTGCTAAAAATCAGAAGGGGACATATACCGCGTTGTTTAGTTCGGGGATTTGAGACCTCCTGACATTTTGGCGGTGAATATCCTGCACTGTAAATGTAGAAATAATGGCGCAAGGATGCAGGAAGCGGCGATGTGAGGCAGCAAAAAATAGGGTGAAAAAAATGCAAAAACAGCAGCATGAACTGAACACACTCGAAACGGCAGCCAAAAGTATCAGAACAATTAATCTCGTATTTTATACCATGGGAATGAATCGGATGATGCGTTATCGGGCGTCTCGAATCTTATGGAGATTCTCACTTGGGCCTCGGATTCTCTGCTCGTCGGAACAAGTGTTTGCATAAGATACACGCGACGCGAACGGATCAGTCTTAAAACCAAAAAAAAAAAATCAAATTGCGAATTTTTACGCTATTTTTACACGGGCCAAGAAATTACGACAATTAAAATCTCCGATACACTTTTGTTTCTTTCCTCCATTCTTCCTGCACTATTTTCCGCACTCTTGCAGTCTAAATCTTTGCACAACCTGGCTTCTCGACTCTGTTATTTCATAATTTTTTATTTCGATGGTGATTATAGTGTCCACAACCGAAAAGAGCTTTAACTTTTTGAAAGTGCGGCCAAATTATGAAAAATACCCGGATAATTTTTTTTTTTTTCATGTCGACAAAAACATTGATCAACAGAGTGACAAAATGTCAGACGCGGACTGTTTGGCCTGTGGCTATAAACGTTTGATACAAAAGAATTACCTGAATAATGAAATTCTTGCCACCTTCGCGCTATCAATCATGAACATCAAGAAAACCATAATTCAACGTTCGTCCTGGACAGAGCTGACTCGGTGGAAGATTCATCGCGCTGCTAACCGACGGGATTAAAAGAATACGAAAAAAAAATGCAAATTCTTTGTCTGGCCCGTCTCAAAAGGGACTCGGGCTCTCGGATCAATCTCCACGATAGTCTCACTTACTCATGTCACTGACAAGTCTCGAACCAGATCTTGCCAACTTCCGGCACGTCTTGAGTATGCTATTCATTGCTTAATCGGAGAGGCAGTGAAACTGACGATTTAGAAGAAAAGTTTATGCAGTCATCGATTCATGCTGATGTACGGCAGCATCCTCATTCCTGCAGAAAGTTTTCTGCTAACGAGAGTTGGCAAATCTCTTGTAGATCAAATTCATTTCGTATACATTCGTCAAAGAAGCATGAAGCCACACAGACAAAAAAATAACCCAGACTCGGAGCAAATTTTGGGTATAGCGAGAGCACGGGAGTCTTGAGAAAGATTGTTTCGAATGAGTTTATCAAAACGTCAGGATCTCGATATGCTCTTGCGTATAGCTTTGCCTCGGAGTTCTTTGCTCCTCTTTGCTCCGAGTTTGTCCGTCTGCGAGTAAAAGAAATATATACTGCTGCATCACATGTATCGTTCCCCAGGGATCTGAATGGATACCACACGATGGACTTTGTTCGCGCGGGCTCGATGCTCTCGTGGAGTGCGAAAGAGATGGGTAAAGATGACGAAGAAAGGAAAAAAAAAAAAAAAAATTACACACGGCAAAAGGAGCTGTAGCACTTCCTGCTGACCATGGCCTCGCCCGAAAATGAAAGAAGCCGCTTCGGCTAACCTGTTCTTCGACGACTCCCGAGCGTTCTCGTGCGTCCGAAGTACGATAATAAACCATGATAATTCTTAATATACGAAGATCCTGACTTTTTTTTTTTTTTTTTTTTATTCCATCCGCGTCATTTTATCCTATAGAAATTCTGCGGGTATAGATTACTATCGACTATCTCAGAATTGGGAATATCATTTCCTCGAGATCTCTGGTAGCGGTTAAAGGATATATATACTATATACGTAGAAATATATATATATATATATATACATTGCAGCGGCAGTATGCTACGTGACTCACGCTTATACGTTAAGCCGTGTGCCTGTCCCTCGCGATGACATGGCACATCCTGTGGGTAAGATTCTCTCGCTCCTGAAGCGCCGCACGTACTCCATATAATGTACCGCATTAGCATGTCCCTTATCTCGTAGCAATGCCACGAGTTAAACCTGTTGTACAACGATTCTTGACTAATTGCCCTTCTATGTAGAATGATTTATTCTGATTTGTTAATAGTAAGACAGAACGGGAGAGAGAGGGAGAGAGAGAGAGAGAGAGAGAGGGAAAATAACTTCTTCTAACGTCCAGTACAGATGAGCAAAATTGCTGCAGATTTTTACCTTGCGGAAAATTGCGACTACATCGCAACGCCCACGGTGGCCAAAAAACACGATGAATAGTACAAAATCCAAGATCAGCCGTTCAAGGCTCGATCGTAAAATCCGACAAGCTAAATTCATTCGTTCTCGGCTATTCCTATACGTTACAATAAAAGCCTTACCCGTGCAGAAATTTCGGTCGGGATCCAGGTGGATTCTGAGAAGGATCCCTATTTTCTGATAGGGATCCAGCTGGTCATCGGATCAGATCCCATGACTGAATGTAACGTTTGCACATTGGAATCCGACAGGGACCCCTGACTGGATTCCAATTATGGTATCCAGTCAAAACCCGATCAAAATGTGGTTTAATCTGGCATATATATAAAATCCCGAATAAATATTCATCTTCCGCAATTCAGGTTATAGGCAATTGTTTATTATTATCTGAGCCATAGAAAAAATTCACCGCCATAGAAAAAACACCGGGGTTAGAACCTACGACGTCTCACTAGCCTTCGTTTGCGTATTGGACCCGAAATGAATGACAAAACAAATTATATTTTATGAAAATTAATGTTTTTGACATTTTTTATTGATTGTTGTTGTTCCGAGGATGATTCCGGTCGTTAAAAATTTATTTGCTAACCCGGAAAATGATTTAAGGACAACCTACCTACCTATCTGCCTACCTAATGAACTAACGCTCTAACCACGACGCTGTCGAATGCTTGTACATTTACTTTATAAATATCTTCTATACACTATACATGAGGCTGAAGCTAGCAGCGGTAGCGAGAAGCCAAAATTCAGAAAAGAATACGCATGACGGGAAAAATCTGAAAAAATTAAGGAGTATTGTCTATCGATCCTGGAACACGATCGCGTTTCAACTTTTGAGTGGACTGACTCCTTCGTTGATTTGTTTGTTAATTAACAATGGCTGCTGATAATTAAAATCGCACACATGACGGGAAAAATCTGGAAAAATTCAAGAGTATTGTCTATCGATCCTGAAACACGATGGCACTTCAACTTTTGAGTGGATGGACTCCCTTGTTTATTTCTTTGTTAATTAACAATTACTGCTGATAATTAAAATCGCACGCATGACAAGAAAAATCTGGAAAAATTAAGGAGTATTGTCATTTGATCCTGAAATACGATGGCGTTTTCAACTTTTGAGTGGACGAACTCCGTTGTTTATTTGTTTGTTAATTAACAATAACGGCTGATAATTAAAATCACACGCATGACGGGCGAAACCTGAAAAAATTCAGGGGTATTGTCTATCGATCGTGACTAAAAGTATATATTGCGCTTGAAACTATCCTTACAATTAATAATGAATTAAATTCCGCGCACAAAACTACTTTCCGTTCAGCAATATCCTTTACAACTTTTGAATCATCGAAGGTTCTTTTTATTTGAAGTACAATCCCCATGGTCTCAAATTTTTCCTTCCAAAAAGATCGCCACAGACGTTAAGTGGCTGTTATAATTAAAAAAGTCCAATGAGCGGCGGCTTCCACTTAAGCTACAAAGCACCCTTTTCGCGATGATGTCTTTTTTTTATCAAAACTTCAGTTTAAGGGGATGGGAGCATGAAAAATCAAAATTTGTTTTTTTTATGAAAAATGCACAAAAGTGGCTCAAAAATGTAATTTTCGCCACACTGCTAAGTGGTTAAGGTGGTGGAGGTTCTCGATCATGAAATTACACGTAATGACAATTAATATATAGTAATAATAATGGCATTTACACCACCACCACCACCACCACCACCACCACCACCACCACCACCTCCACCACCACCACCACCACCACCACCACCACCACCACCACCACCACCACCACCACCACCACCACCACCACCACTCATTATTATTATTATTGGTATTATTATTATGCCAATCGAATAATGTGTCAACAAGCTTTATTCGGAATATGACTGAGCATTTCGCAAATTAAAATTCTTCGATCATCCCATTAAATCATCGGAGGATACTCGTCTTGAGGAGCTCTCAACAAATCCTGATTCAGAACAAACGTGAGATTGGGATTCAATCGGTACACCCTGAAAGAAAGTGGCGCCATAACTTACAAATTTTGCCACATCCACCAATCCGATTACGAGACGGATACCATATAGATTCCTATGGGGATACCGGTTTTGGGGAGTCCATGGACAATCCCGATCGGGATATGGTCGGACTTAGGGTATCCCTAAAAAATTTCTGCACGGGTACATACTTTTATCTCATGCAGTTCCTGAGGTCCTGAGACGGAAACTTTGATTTTTTCAAGTTTTTTTTCTATCATATCCATACTTTTGCGGCAAAGCCCAACCTGCAATTGGGCACTAACCGATGAAAAAAGAAAATCGCAAATTAGGATAATTTTAGGCGCGTTGTTTTAAAAATTCTTCATGCATCTGCGATACGGATGAAGCTTGGACTTCAGTGGATCATGTTAACCTCGAAAAATTGGGCTTCATCGTTCTTCTCGCAAACAAAAAATAAAAACGTCTGTTGGAGTCGTCCCGCATTATATCCTCAACTGACCCAATTGAACGTGCGACGCATAAGGCAATAAAAGAAGTCGAGAAAGGATGATGATGATAATAATTCGGTTCTCAGGGAATCTCATGTTAATTGCAGGTTCCAAAAGCGTCCAATTAAGACACCTTAATTACGAGTGCTCGATCGAGCTGCTGCCCGCTCGTTTTTTTTTTTTTTTTTTTTTTTTACGCCTGCTCCATTCTTTTCTTCCCCTTCGCCAATCGTCGCTATATATACCGGAGCTCTAGGGTCTTTCTTCGTTTCACCACTGTCGTGGCAAACATGCCATGCTATACACGCGAGTATACCTAACCTTAGTATATGTGTGTGGGCTTTGGTCTTAATTACTCTCGTGGTTTCCCCACCGAGTATATACGACGAGAGAGCATCCGCGCCTGTTTGATTGCATCTACGAAAAGCGTGGCAAGCTGCGGCATTCAAGTGCGACGCCGCTGCAGCTATACCGAGCAGGACAGCAGTCAGACTTCCCTCAAGAGATAAAACAACGAAAATAACAGCAACAACAACAAAAAAAACCCCCCACCAACGCCCCTCAAAATCCTTCCATTACTAACTACAACGCTAAACATTCTTATGACCTGCCGTTATCCGTTAATTAATCCCATGTTGCACAAATAAAATTTCAAAACGATACATTAGACCGCGGCTTTCGTCGAAATGGTTAGTGACGAATTAACGAGAGTTGAAATTTCGAGTCGTGAGTGAAATTTTCTTTTTGCCTGGGATTACGATACTCGTATACACATGAGAATTTAGACAGCTTATTGGTAGAGGATATTCCGGGCAATATTCCGTAGATCTTTCGCTGAGCTCACGATCAATGTGTCACAAATCATCGAAAGGGGATCGATACGAATGTTCTTCATGAGTCATTGCAGTAATTCTTCAAGTGACAGAGACATGTTTATTATACACCGAATAAAATTTAAAATCTTTCGTACAGTCAGTAACTCCGTCAAGGACAATTTCGTAATGACAGGTATACTTTCATGCTGTCAACTCTATAATGGGCTTGCACAGATCTTTCAAATTCAAACATTTGGTGACCCGGGTCATCTCTGAAAATCCACCAATTCCTGGGAAAGACGACCCAATAGTCAGCAGATCCAATTGCAAACGAAAGTGGCCAGGCTAATAGCCGAGCTTTTATAATATATACTTCTGACTTCCTGCCTCGTTCGACAAACCTCATCGGACGATCCCCCTCGATATCCCTCTGTATATGAAATAATTGATCTGAACCGCTCGTAAAGAGTCTGACAATCAAAAATGGAAGAGAAACGAGCAGAATTCCATTGATCGTATTCATCTTGTCATCGTGTCTTCGGCAAATATTTGTACGGGCTTACTTTAGTTTCGACGATTATACAGTGGCATCGTGGATCAAGTGCCTACCAAGTATATCGACATTAAGCCAATGAGAGTCGAAGATGTACGGAAGGATATAAAAAGGCAAAGCTCGTCCGACGTGCATTGTCTTCGATTTCACGAAATAGAAGAGCAAAACGAGCTCCGAGGTCAGGCGACTTGTGGAATAAGGTAGCATCAACGAGAACTCAACGGACCATCGCATTGGGGGATAATGTACACGCGCGTTGTAAAGCTCCGGCGGCCATTGTCGGTACATGTACAGCCTATCCTATATACGTTCAACCATCTAACTTCCCCCCGGAGAGACTGAGAAAGAAAGCTGTAACCTTTGTATTCGATAATAAATGGACGCGGCTCGTGCTGGGAACTCCCAAAGCGCTCGCAAGCCAAGCTTCGCATCCACGGAGCACGCGTTCTGGCTTTGCCCTCTTACGAGCTGGCAATTCTCCGCGTGTACGTTCACCGATACTCCTCGCCCGGAGGCGGTGGCAAAAAAAAAAAAGTAGAAAAAATACGGCGTGTGTCCTCCCCGGGGAACGATTTTGAATAATGTAAAGTAGCGCGGAATGGCAAATCTATGTGCAGGAATTGCACACGAGTATGATTGCCTTTAACGGGGTACTTGTATCTTGTGTACCTTTGAATTTCTATATACCTTCCGGGTTTTGCTCGGTGTGTCCCCTGTGTTTTATGTATTCCACGGTAATTGATCGTTCGAATCGATCCCTCCCATTGTTCTATTCCATACGTACGTGTATACGATTATTCTTACACTCTCGTTGTATCGTGTCGCGACTTTTAACTTCGGTCCCCTGTGTATTAGCCTTCAAAAGGCAATGAAATTGATTCAAATTTGCCGTTCGCTCGGATCAATTCCGTTGGTCGTTTGTTCATTGTGTAGAAATTGAACGCATTATGTGGAAAATATAAAATGGCGGATCGAAAGCTCTAAAAATCTAATAACGAATTTCAGGTCAAAATAAAACAACAAAAAAAATTCAAGACGTTCGATAAAGTATTGTGCGTGTAAAAATTTTTTGCACTACTTTGCAGATTAATATCCGTGAAATCGTGCACCCCAAATATATTTTATCGCTGCTTCTGCCGTTCTCATCGCTCATATCCAGATCAAGCCACTTTTTGCATTTTCGTCCGCTATGATTGGATCCGCCATTTTGAATTTATTAATTTTGCCCTGAAACGAGTCAGTAGACCTTAATGGCTTATTCTTTTATTGAAATCTAAAGACTTTCGATTTTTTGGCACTCAGTTCAATTTTCCCTCGTGCTGATTCGCAACACATTGTATATAACGTGTAACGTCAAGGCAATCGGGACAAACATTGATTAGTTCTTTGAAAATTTCATGGAAAGATTAGCTGGTATAGTCGGTGACAACGTGTTTCGAATTCTTCTTTGTTGTATCGAGTTTTCGATGTTATATATATATATGTAACAGTTGCAAGAAACCATAAGGCTGATAAAGGCAGAGAACGTTTGTATATATTGACGACATCGTCATCGTCAGCCAGGCCGCAGGGCTTTTGTAAAGGCGCGAGCGGCCTCTCTTTAAACCGTGGCCGTCGGCGTAAAGAGTCCTCGCACATTTTATTTTCGCCACTAATGATTCCTCAAAACAAGCTTCGAGCTCTGACAAGCATCGGCATAACAGTGCCGACGCTGTCCAATCGCGCCCGTATTTGGCACGACGCTTTTATCGCCAGGATTTTCTGGTCGGTTTTACCGAGCGCCGCGCGGCCACGCCAAAGCGACTTATACATCATGGCCTGCAAGTAAAAACACAACGGCCTGTGTGTGCATAGATATAATACCAGCGATGGCTTCGAGGCATTTCACGTCACGATTGTGCGGATGAATTTTTCTTGCGAAAAATTGACTAGCTATGAGGCAAACGTTGGCTCGTGTTGTTAGCACCATGCAATTTCACGAGCAACGCGGCGTTAAATGCCGCAAGCCAAACAAAAAAGTGTTGGATTCTTTTGAAGATGTATATATATATATGAGCGGTATAACCTTCTTTGTCAGATGGTAACTCGTATTTCTTGTACGCTAAACTTGAATACAATAACTTTGTGATTGTAAGATTTCAAGGTACATTAGCGGCCATTTGAAACGGTAAATTAATTCAGAAAATAGAAACTTCAACTCTTTAGCAATTTAAGTCTAGAATTTAAACATCGAGAGATCGGATGAAAACGATTTTGAAGGTCGTGTGTGTTCATTGAGTTGTCTATAAATGACAATGAAAAAACCAAAAAAATCATAATCACATATATTGAGTAAACTCGGCACCTGCCCTCTTTCCAGAAATCACAAAATTCAAATTCATCGTGCAACTTTTAATATTCAAGATGGCCGGGTCAGTGTGGCCCATCGGAAAATTGGAAATTATATGATTTTCATGAAAATGGATAAACGAAAGTAAAAATATCATCGATAACTCAATGGAATAAATGTCTACTCACAGCGGGATCGATTATTTTCTAAACTATACTATATATACCTTAGGTAAGATGAGCCTAAGATCGTAGCGCGTGAATTTTACGCTTGCTGCTGCAAATATGCATCAGCTGGGGCAAAACTATGTCTGCAGATAAATCGCAGATCGTGTGATCGATCATTGAACAATAAATCAAAGCCGATAGATGCCGCGGAGTGGAAAACGAAAGCGTTGAAAAAAAAAGTGCACTAACAGTGTTACGGAACTGGAGGTGAACGGATACCGCACATGGATCATGTGACTGTGCCGATCTGCAGGCCCATATAGCGGTCCGTACATACCGATCGGGCATATAAATATGTATGCTGGCATATAGGGAAGAAATTCCTCAGGGTAGAGCGGTGGCGTGCGGAGCGCGAAGCTGACGCGAACTATAGAGCCCAGGCGAGTGGCGTTACAATAGGACTATAATTCATAATGATAAAGTGGAATAATAGGAAGGGAAAGAGTGTACATGAAGTATATTTATGAAACGTGCGAGAAATAACGCGACAAAGAAAGTGAGTCAGGAGATACGGTGCAAAGGTGCAAGACCGTTTGCCACGGAATGAAACAAATATTACGTGGATCTGCATGATCACAGGTCACATTGAGTTGCATATGAACCAATCTTCAATTTCCTGACTACGTATACCATTTACGAGTTATGCTACTACCACATTTGTCTCTTCCAGCCCATATGCAAAAAAAAAAAAAATCTGCGCCAAAATATATTTTCTTTAAATTCGGAGCGAAATCAAAATAGAGTATCCATTTCGCCGACAAAGTTCCATCTAACTGATTCTACATGGGTGGCTACTGAATGTTCTTTTATTAAAAAGTACATTTGAAAAACAAAATGTTCATGCCTGCATGAACATTTATTATTTGTATCCGAAATAAATTTTAGATGTTCTTGGTGGGCTGAACAACTTTCGAAAAATTCATGAAGCCTTTTTTTCGAGACCACGCACAATTGGGATGATCCAGTAGGTATGGAATGCCCAAAAAAAAAATCATCGATGCACACAACGACGACGTATTTTTTAGTAATTACCCAGGAGGCATTTGCTAATGGACAAACATAGTGTCTCATTTTTTTTTTAAATTAAGCAGGGAATTAGGTCGAGACTATAGGGTCTGACGAGCAAATGTTTCCGGTAACGGTTTCAGACTTTTGATATGAAATCAATGGCATAGTATTTGTAATTTAACAAACAAACAAAAAAGCTGGTTTCGAGACGAATACAAGCAGTCACCACGCATCAAGATTAAACCAACACTACAACTTCTACAAAACGACACGTGCTGTATCTTGAGCGCAGTGAGAACGAAAAAGACGAGTGAGGAAGAAGAAGAAGAAGAAGAAGAAGAAGAAGAGGTAAAAGAAGCTATCGAAGATAGCTCTGCAGAGCGCCAAGGGTGTTGCGAGAAATGGATGAGTGCTTAAACTCGCGCGAATACATAACCAAGAAAATAGAGATACGAAAGGGGAAAAGTATGCACGCGGTCTTGCAACGAGAGCGAGTAAGTTTAGCTGGCTAATGTATGTCGGCTAGCATGTTCATAAAAAATGCACACAAAAACTCATCAACACACATAAACACACACACACAAATTGTGTGCGCGGGGGGGGGGGGGTCAGGCTCAGATAGTCGTACAGAGGTAAAAAAAAAGCGAAAAATCGAGGAACAAGGAATGGTTTATTCTCGCCCGGGGAGCTCGTGGGTTAATCGAATACTCGTGTCGTGGCTCGTTTAGCATCTCGGCGCTAACTGTCGTTTACTTTTACAAGTGTGCTCGCGTACGTCTATGTGTCAGCGTGCACACATTACACATTATATGCAAACGCAAGCTGAGACCACATGGCAATTTTTCATGTATGCTCTTTTGCCAGTAGAGACTTCCCTTCATTCGTGTGTGTATATATATATATACATACTTTACACATTGCGTTATTGCAATATACCTAATACCCGATACGTTTCATCAATTATCAATTCATACATATACATGTTGGCAAGTCGACGAAGAACTAGACGCGATGCTACCTCTCTCACTGTGTATATATTTCGTTTCGTTCGAGCCGTTGTCGCATTTCAACGCCCACGATCTTCACGTGTGCTCTCATGCCCACGTGAAAAGGTCTATGTGGGTTCGTTATATAATTATTCGAATAATGATATTATTAATTGTCTGCGGGCACCATTTTGACGCGAAAAAACACTACTAAAAGTCTTAAACAATGTATTTCTTTTTCCTGCAATATCCGACGTGTAGAGTTGATTCGATTGATGCGAAATAGCGATCATTTTGCGACATTATTCATTCACATTGATTAACGACAAATTTACATGCAGCAGGACTCGTCATTAAAAATGACAGAGCTAGCTCAAAATGATCGATCGCGTCACGTTGCCAATGCTCGTGCATATATAAAAAAATATGTTTTTGAGGACGTAAGTATTAATCACACTCGATGAACATTTTTCTACTAATTTCAGTCAAGCAAGGACTCTGAGAGATTTAACAGGATGGACTGAATCTGTCAGTGAAAATAAAGTCTGAGTAAAGTTATGGTTATTCGCTAATGAAACACCGCCGTTGATGTCACAGAGAAGGAAAGTAAGACGCAAATTAGTTTCCCCGCAGAAGATGCAATTTGGTAATCACTAATGGTGAATCAATCAATCCTCGAGTTTTTTTTATTATCGATATTATTACTCACGCAGTTTTACTCAACTCACTAATCTCCAGATCGACGAAAAGTCCAAAAGTGCAATACACTGTTTTAGGCAAATTTTCATCGCAGATCGACTTATTTCTGACTCAAATCAATGAGAAACGTGCAGCAGTACGTGCATGTACTGCTGGGTTGAGCTGATTTTTTTTTATAGAGGTCTAAATTTTAACCCCTATTTTTCCTGACGCTAAAGCGAATTAACCACTGAAAACATATGTAAATATGCAGGTCCAAGAGATTCAGGCCTCGGCAGCATCGCACTGAATATAGAATGGAACATTGTTTCAACTATACTCGAAGTTATAATAATTTATTTCAGCGGAAATATATCGGAACTGGATCGTTGCTCCAAATTTCCACGAACTCCGTCTACTAAACGATGATCTTCTATCTCCTCCCCCTCAAGTCTAATACACCAATTATTGTACGAGAAGGTAAAAGCGACATCCGCAACTTCTCATCATTAATTACAATTACGTCAACGCGTTGACGAAGATGAAAATCATTGCACCGGTGACATTATATGCCCGACTGGTCGCGTATACTCGACTCTTTCATCCCTGTTGTATACGTGAACTCTGCGAGGAAACTTTGCTGTACCGGTATTCCGCACTATGACTGACTGCCTTTCCGCCTGTCTACTTTTCATCTCGACGCGGCACTCGTCTTCCCTCTGAATGAACTCTGAGTTACGTTATTTGCAACAGATGCACGCCACAACCGCCCATTAATAATCCAATCTCGTACATTGAACGAACTCGTACATCGCCGGTACATACGCGACGATCATTATTTACGATCCATTTTGCCTTGCAAACTCGAACGAATCATAAAAGCAAGAGAACCAAAAAAGCACTCTGCCGAAAGCGTTTTTTTAGTCGTGAATACGAACAAAGAATTTTCTTGTCGACATATCGCTTTCTCACTGCGACACAATATACCTTTCACATCCTTGCCCTTCATAATTTATAATTCCGCGTGTTACTGGATTAACTCGCGAGTGCCGCGACTAATTTACGGAGAGCAATTTAGTATCTCTTTGCCTCTCTCTCTCTCTCTCACTCTTTCTCTCTCTCTCTCTCTCTCTCTCTCTCTCTCCCACTCTCTTTTGGGTTCTCGAAGAAAATGCATCATTGAAATGTGACAGCCAAGTTCGTTCGTGTATACGTGTGCGTGCATGATGAGAAAGAGATGGAAAATCAGCATCCCACGTTAAGTTATAACTTGTGATAAAATTTATGCGGAACACTCACGAATACGGGGATTCTCGTGAGGATCCCTATACAGCGCGTGTGCGTGAATATTCCAAGAAATCCGGAAAAGCTATCTCTCTCTCTCTCTCTCTCTCTCTCTCTCTTTCTCACTCTATCTCAGTACACTAAACCACGAATTCACTTTTACCTCCACCGTTTTTGCTTTTTGCGGCATCTTCGGACAGCTTCATTCGTCACATCAAGTGGGCGTACGGAATCCTCGAGAGCCTCAATCTTATATGTATGCTCGTATATAACCGCGCGCAACTCGCACGAGTGTGCGAAAGTGATGGAAAAATTTTGAGATTTACAACGCGGCCTAAATACTGGCGCATTGCTAAGTCGATCGTAAATCATGGCGGTACGAGTGATTTATTATCCGCGCGAGGGTGTACGCGCGCGGGCAACACACGTGCCCTCGCGACAGTGCGCGAGCCGCTCGACCAACGCGAGAAAGAACGCTATACATGTGTAAATATATATACATGAATACATATATACATATATATATATATATATATATATATAGATATACATAGCTGTGAATGTATGGAAATAACATCGAAGAAGGACAACGCAACGGACTTGGAGCTGGAGGAAGGAGCGAATACATTCATTTTGCTGACGTTACGTTGTATTTATGCATAGTTGTGCATCAACCCAAAGCAAGATAATTAATTTATCGCGTGATCTCGCGGCCCACATAACGACTAACAACAGCCAGATTGTTGTTCACCGTGATAAAAAAAAAAAGTCTGCGAGGTTTGCTAATTCGAATTAATAGTCCAACAGTGTTGGAAAGTCATGGCAATGCAGAACTATGAAATTCAGGGCAATTTCAGTACGATTACAATACCGTGCTTGGAGTTTTACGATTCAATGCCAAACTATTTATTAAATGCAACGCAATGATCCTTTACCATTCCGCAATAGACGCCTGAGGTTAATCACCAGGGACAACGCTTGCGGTGGAGACAACAGAGGCAACCAAGATTGGTTTTATGACATTGTTGCATCTTTCCCCAGGGGGGAGGGGGGGGGGGGCTAAAATAGCATGAAACAGATATTTTGGCGCAACGCTTGCAGCACTTCTGCCAATGCTGACCTCAGCATCTCGGATCCTCGGTATTACGGAGGTTTTTGTTTCCTGATGTTACATACGAAATTGTGCTTTTGAATGTGAGAAGCCAAGTAAGCACAGCATACGAATAAGGTAAAAGTTTGCTGATTCCGCCACTACGAACGCTATAGTTGTTGAATTGGAGTGTGCTTGAAGGTCCCCACACACACAGCGAATACGTAGGAATAACCCAAATAAAATAAAAGAACCAGCCAGCCTTTGAGCATCGCTTATCACGACACGCTATTTCTGTTTCTTATCTGAAAAATTTTAAGAACTCTGCAGCTTCTTTTATGAGGTAGGATCTCGCTCGTTTGTCATTTCTTGGTACAATTGAATTGCAGAATAAACGAATCTGTCCACAACTGAACAGAACTATCGTCGAGTTGCTCCGTAATGTTTTTCCGTAACCTCGTAATGTTTTTCGTAACTTTTTATTTGTTTTTATTGTTTGTTGTTTTCGCGCGTGGCCCTAACCTAGCTCACGTAGGTAGATTTGGATTTTTTTATAGAAAGGACACTATGAGCTACTTTATTTTGGCCCAATAGTAAAAGTATCGATGGTGTCAGGAACTCGAACAACGCCAGTAAAGATGGGGCGGAGGTATAACTTTGATTCTTTAGCATTTTTCTCACATTGTAATTCCCAAGCCCTTTGCTAATTGTATTTTTATGAAAATTCTCAAGTCCTTTCCTATTCTTCTTCTCATTCATCTATTCAGAGGGTCTGCTCGCTGCGAATGATAGTAGCCATATATGGGCATTGGTATTTCACCACAATCGGCCATAATTCCCAAATACATCGAATGTCTGGCCCTTCACCATTACCGATCACACTCGAGCCTCACTCCGTTGTATTCGTAACAATAAAACCTCGCGATGTTACCAGAAGCTTCTCCCCATTCCCGGCAGAGTCTCGCGCTAATCCCGAACCTCTGCGAAATCCCCAATGAAAAAAAAAAAGAATCTTCTTCTTCTTCCGCGGTTTTACAAGAAGACCGGGAGAAACGAGCTCTTATACCAACGCTGTGAATACTCCAAGCTGGAAGGAAACGACGCCGACTACAACGATCCGCGCAGAGTTAACTCTTGCCGTGGTTGCTGGCAACGCGGGTTGACGGACGTCTGAATGCCTCTCGGTGTCGAGTATTTACGCGCAATTCCCGAGTTGGCAATTTCCGCGCGGCCTCGTAGCAATTATGCGCAGCGGCTGCAACGACACCGCGAGATCGCGGTACACGTTCCTTCCTTACCGGCTGCGAACTATACCCAACTGAGCTTTCTAGGCGCTTTTTGTGAGCTTCCGGCAAAAATGTTTTCGCTATAAGCCCGAGAAGCTGTACAGGAAAAGAGCGTGGCTCGCGAGAGAGCGCCGCGACTATTTGTCAGACAGTGAAAGATGACCACGTTTCTTTTGCGGCTGCTATACACTCTCGTTGGGTTCGTTCGATATACGCAGAACTATACACCGATAGTTTAACCAGCTCAAATCAGAATACAGTTGAACATCCGACAAGTCAATTTCTCATGAGCGTCTGCAGCTTTAATTTCCTTCAATATAAAACACCGGCACGCGAGATAGGGTGACCGAACCAGTGAATGAACGCATAAGCCTTTTTTCTATTTCGATAAAGCCGTATAATTTAACTTATTACGAATTTCTTTATGAGCTAATTAGATCTTATGGAACAATGTTCACAGAATATTAAAAAAAAATATTCGAAGTGCCCTGTTCGCAAGGATTTTGTAAAAAAAAATTATAATGAACGAAATTACCAATTTCCCAGTGAATGAACAAAAATTCCAATGAATGAACTCTTATCTTTCCAGTGAATGAACGTACAATGGAACCAGAGATGCGTACGCATACCCGTGCGTTTTGAGGTTATGAAAAGCCTTTTCAACGCTCGTTCAATCACTGGAAATAGGTTAAAAAGCTGGACCAGTGAATAAACGGCCATATATCGCAAACAATATTGGGTTTTTGACCAAAAATTCATTAATATAATTGAAGCTTAGCAATGTATAACGTTGAAAAAATTATTGCATATCTTTTAAAAAGATTTATCGAGGTGATATGGAATATTCTGGTATTCGATGCACAGTCAGATGGTTATAACAACATGGCTGTCTCTTATGAATATGCGCCCCAAGTACGAAAAAAAAATCCATAGCATCGCAAATCTTTCACAGCGTCAAATAATATCACTACTAGATGTTTTCTCAGAATTTTCACTTCATTATGAATACAAAATTCTTCATAATAATAGAATCATATCTCTGCCGTTTAATTAAAATACTAAGCCTGTTCATTCACTGGTAGGTGTTCATTCACTGGTTCAGTCACCCTACGTAAGCTGAGAAAAAAATTTAGTTTGATTCCCAACCTGTCCGTTAACGGACGTTCAAACGAATGTTTGGTTGGTGCAATTAAAAAATTAGTTTTTTCAACAAAATAATTCGCTTCAGACGACCAAAATATGTTTGAGGCAACCGAAATTCTTGTTGTACTAATTGAACATTCGTTTGAACGTTCGTGAACGCAGACTTTGGGGGATCCGACAAAAAAAATTTTTCCCAGTTTATAATATGCATCGCTGCCAAGGCTTAGAAGTTGAGAGTACAGTGGAGCAACCTTACGAGGGACCGATTTTTGACCACTATACATATCCAAGGTACTATACATCCAAGTTGGTTACTTTTTACCGGAAAAAAAAAAACTAGAATTGTATTGTAAGTTAAGTTCTTTGTGAAAAATTGATATACCTAGCCGTAAAGTGGTGGGAAGATTCGCAGCAATTTGCGGACATCCATTTGGCTAGAGAGGTAATAGACTCAAGTCATTTGATATTGTACTGTACAGTAGAACTTTGATCAAGCGGACCATCATTCAGGACGCAATCACTTTCACTGCAAGATATACGAAACCATTATCCAAGATTTTCATTAATCTGGGGAAAGTCTTTGGTCCCGATTGTTCCTGATAATCGAGATTTTACTGTGTACAAGCAGTAGAAACTGCTGCTTCTTTGCTACTCGCATTGCCGCCGCACGAGCCGAAGCGCTGCATTACAGATCCGTCTTACTCTTTACTGTCGTCTTCTCGTACTCTTCTTTCTCGATTTCTCTCTCTCTCTCTCTCTCTCTTTCTCTCTCCTCTCTCATTCTCTCTCTCTTTCTCTCTCTCTCCTCTCTCATTCTCTCTCTCCCCCGCTTTATTTCGCTGTATCACTGCCACTTACTCAAGGGACACCACGTCGTTGTCCTCGTCTTCGTCGTGTCAGTTTCACGTGCCTCTCTACTTAATTCTCGATCTGCCTCTCCCTCTGTCGTTGCCATTGCTTCGAAGAACTTGCTTCGTACAAATCGTTGCGGTGAGATCAAAAACGTTTAGATAATGGTCGCTGCATGAACGTCAGCCATACTACGGCATCTATTATGCTATGTATATATATATATATATATATATATATATATATATATATATATATATATATATATATATATATATATATAATATACACACATGCACGTAAGAGCCAGGAGTTCGAGAAAACGTTCACTGCGCTTTCTCCCGTATACTTGCCACCGACACAGACATACATTTGATACCACGCTTCTCCGTACGAGTCGTTGACGGTTCAATCGTTAATTCGTGTCGCAAATTTAACATTCTAGTTGCTCATTATTTATTAGTTTAAATCTAAAGACTGACGATTATACGGAGACTATGTTTTATTCTAAACCATTGTCGATTGCCAAATAAGGTCTTACAATACCTATAGATCTGCGGGCTCGGTGATTTTACAGCTACAGTGCATTATTACAGTTCGAAAATATAAAGTAAGGAAGAAGGGATGAGTGAAATTATGTTTGATCCTCTTGTGGCGGTGGTTCGAGTGACCGGTCCTTCTTGTGACGGATTTCTATTATCTGTCCTCAGTAATGTTCTTTGGTTGAAAACAAATTGACGGAAAAAAATTGCTCGAATTGGATAAGTTGAGCGGTGCTCGGCTCACGACACCAAATTGGTGACAGAGGCGTTTCTTTATAACAGTGAGCTTTCCCCTCGCTATTCCATAAACATTAGAGTAATTTTCGTATACTCTGCACAGACGCCTTCGAGTCGGTATTATTTTATAAATTCCTATAAAATCATATGTGGTATTTTATTTTTTCACTCTCCCCCTGCAGGGACAAATCTCAAGCTATCAGCGTGCGAATGAGCACGGCCGGATTTAGCGATACACGGTGTGCTAGCAAATGTTGGCATTGCTGAATAAAGAAAAATAGTGACTTGATCATATAATCGGCTGCAAAACTATTGCCCCACGTGAGCGACTCGCACGACAGGAGGCACGTGGGTGTTATTATATGTACGTTAATTCTACATAGACAATACGTTATATCGCGGAACTTCATGTACCCCCAGTAGTGCCGATATACGTATATATTATCTACATACTAACAGTACAACGCAATCGACAATCGCGAAACGTCGTCGAGTGAGGGAAAAAGTCGCGGGGGGGGGGGGGGGGGGAGGGCTTTCTTATGTACGCCTTTCGGGTCTTAAGGCACGAGAGGTTATCTAGGAATGTCGTGAATTCTCCTATGTGTCCGACGATGCCTCACGACATGATAATAATTTCTCAGCTGGCATTTTTTTCCCTGCGAAACGTTCTCCCCCTTCACTATAACGATGTTCACTATAAGAGTAATATATTTTCCATTGAATTTGTAGACTTTCAATCGGAGATCGGTGGCTCTCGTTATACTTTCAAAAAAGCAACCTTTTTTTTACGTAATTTATTTTTTATAAATTTTTTATTTCGAAATGACTCGCAGTATTTGTAACTGCATGTTCTGGCTCGTTACTTCTGTCAATAATAAAATAAAATATCCACAGAATGATTATCGTGCATGATTATAAATCAAGCTAAAGTTCGATGATAATCCATTAGTCAAGAAAACTGGCAATATTTAATGACAAACTTTAAGAGATATTTAATGAGAAACGTTCGCGGTAATTTGGAAAAAAAATTGATTGTATACTTTTATACGTAACATAGCTAACTCTTCGATCTACTTAGACGGATTCCATCGATTTGATCAATTCTACATCTTGAAGGAATCCTCATACGTCAAAGGCATTCGTATAAAAATTGAAGTAAGCTCCTTCGATTCAGTATAAGCTGAAATAACAAAACTGTCTCGACCTCCAAAAATATCTGATTTTAGGATCTCAACCTTAAACCATGAAAAACTGGCAATCAATTCTTTACATTCTCATATCAGATTCATTGATTTTCAGATTCACCCGTTTCTCTATAGGGTAGGATGATTCGTTCCTATGATTTTTTTTTTTTTTTTCATTAGGCAAGGTACTCGCAAGAACGGTGCCGAATAAGCTGAAAAAAATGCTCGTGAAAAATCGTCGTAGTCGGAAAATACTTAGAGGAAGATATAAAAGATTAAAATATTTTTTAGAGATTAAATTTTCCAAAATTCATGATTATCTGTCAGAAAATTAATAAATTCTTTGTCACATGATACGTTCCACTGGGTACGAAATTCAAGATCCAACTGAAAGTATCGAAAATTACAGCAGATATTTCGAGCTATAAATATTTTCCGATCTCGGCAAGCTTTTACGACGACTTTTTTCACTTTGTGAAGATTACAGGCCTATGTGTTTTGCAGATGGAAGATATTTTAGTATATATATATGGTTGACAGGCTAACTTAAACTGATTTAAGACTACGAGACTTTCACGTGAGTTATATACTCGTAATAATAATAAAATATGCGATAAGTGACGCTTTATAAAAGAGTCGATACATCACAATATATCGCGATATCGACGAACCCATTTTTCTCGCGTTTCATTTCAATCTTTCTACTCGCGAGACCTGATCAGACTGCGAATATTATCCTCGCGATACTGCGTAACGATAAGAACCGGACCGAGTGAAGAAACCAGTGAGTCGTATCTTACTTCGCCACGAATGAATCTCGATTGGAGGTCTACCTTTTCGCTCGCACATATCGTATATACAGAATTTTGCATCGTGATTCGCGTCACGTTCATCTCGAATTCCACGTGCACACTCCTCGGGCGTTCGTCCAACCCACCGAATTGCAAAGACTCTTTTCCCTCTTTGCGTAAACACTCGGTGCGTGTGTCCGAAACCATTTTTTATATATATATACATCTACATATGGGACATTCCACGTCAACCAACATTTTACCAAAATTTCATCCCCCCACTATTGTTGGTTCTCGAGATAATGATTAATGAAGTCTCAATTTTGTAAAAATCATAACTTCGTAACTACTGATCGGATTTAAACGATTAAAAAAAGAATCTTTTTTATTTTTTTTGCACTTTTCGAAAAAAAAATATGTCATCATCGGATAAAAGCTCATTAGACAGTTTTCGGGGTAAATTAACAAAAAACAATTTTTTCCTCGTCACTGATGCCTTGTTCCATTTTGAAAAAATCCTGCGGAGTTGTGTATTGCCTCCCTCTATCAGAAAAAAAAATACTGAGTAGAATTCCGATTGGCCCTTTCGTGGAAAAAAAAAAAAATCGAAAAATTTTCCCGAAAACTGTCTAATGAACTTTTCTCCAATGACGGCATATTTTTTTTCAAAAAGGGCGAAAAAAATAAAAAAGATTCTTTTTTTAGTCGTTAAAATCCGATCAGCCGTTACGAAGTTATGATTTTCACGAAATTGAGAATTTATTAATCATTATCTCGAGAACCAACAATAGTGGGGGGACGAAATTTTGGTAAAATTTCATGGATATATTGTACTTTAAAATGCCTATACTGAATAATTTTTTCGAGACAAAAAAAAACGGGGTGGCTGAGTTGACGTGGAATGCGACATATATATAATATAATATGGATGGGACCTTGCACTATGAATTGCAGCGATTTGTGTCTCAAGACATTTTAGTTCATATGGAATACCGGAATGTATTCTTCTTTCAATATGTATACGTGAGATGGACACGATTTCGTTTCGTTTGTTATTTTTTTTTTTACAGCACGTTTCTGCGATTTGAATTAACTGTTGAAATTTTACCTTAATTTGTGAATACATAATCAAGTTATATGGGATAAAAGCTCAGGCGATCAATTCGTTCAATTAAAATCTCGGCAATGTGATTTTCTTTAGGAATTATATAATTGGGACCTTGCACGGATAAAAAGAAAGAAAATTTTATACACTGTAAAAAATGTGGTGTTAAATTCAACACTAATTCAACACCGCTTACGAATTCTATAGTGGTCCACCCCGCTCTGTGTGACCTGTTGGTGTTGATTGTCCGGTGTTAAGTATTGATAGTTGACACCAGACTGTGGTTCATCCGATTTGACACCAGGACGGATTCTACAGTGGATTCTAACACTTTACAGTGTGTTATAATAACACACTTTAAGTGCGTTATTTTTGTACGCATTTATCGTGTCAATGGAGCCAAATGAAAAACGCGGGTCAAATTGGCATAATAAATATTGTTTATCATTTATAAATTAGCAATTAGGAATGATCGATGAATGAATTTAAAACAGTTGTCCCATTATTGTTGCAAATCCTGTAAATAAAAAAAAAAAATAAGTCGTTGACCGGGATTTGAACCCACTATCCTCCAATCGACGAATTCAGCACTTTCGACCCTTAAATAACCATTAAAAAAAAAAATTAAAAATTTGGAAATTATTTTTTTTCACGAATGTTTCCGGCTTCGAAGCGCGGACGTTTTTCCGTCGAAATTAATTTTGAGCCTACCTGAGATTTCACCTGAGACCTACCTAACGACCCACCTAACGACCGACACTCTACCACTACGCTATCGATTCCTTATGAGTTTCTTGTATTTAAATGATATTAGTATACGAGTTCTCATACACCATTCGGTGTATCCTATGACTCCAAACGAATTTATGTATGATTATTTTGGGCGATTAAATTTCACACATTAAGTCGTATATTTCAGTATATGCGCAACACCGTCATGTGTGAAAAATTACCACCGAACAAGTGCAATGCAAATTCGTTTCTAGCTAACACCGTCACTCGGGAGATATTCGCTCAGAACGGCGTTAACATGCCGTTAATAAATATTACGGGTTCATTCTTTAAGTCTGTATATCTCCAAAGTTGTTTGCCGAAATTAATTATAATTTTAATTGAAATAGCACTCAGTCGGTGAGTTCAACTGCGCCTTCGAAGCACATATTTACACCGGATTTAACTAATCACGACATTAGAGTGGTGTCGTATCAGAAGATAAACGGTGTACTTTCATGACAAAATTGTGCGCGATGTGGTGAAACACTGGGTTTAGTGTTAAATTTTGATGAAAAATCGCTTAACACTGATATACAGTGTACGAGGTCAACCATGATATCAGAACGGTGCTGCCGATAACACCACAGATTTTAACCACTAACACCGCACCAAATTGACACCCCTGATTTTTTACAGTGTACGAGCGTCAAAATCGCTGATCCCTGGTTGAATAAAATTTCACTTGACATGGAATATCGGATGTGCAAATGTATCTTAGATAGATCTATATGAATATATGGATATATACCATCGCATCAGGTGCTCTCATACAGTCCCTCTCTCAAATAGATGCATAATCCGTTGAGACAGTTGAAACGAATATATTCGCGATCGCAAGAGCTCCCTCAAAGTGCTCAAATGTACCATAGTATTTTTATTGTCCTGACTTTCCCCTCAGTATACTCTGGTTATCCACTCTCGCTTCGAGCTACACACGGAAACCCCATTATACGACCATGGTGCCCGTAATTACACGAATATATTATACGTGCCCCGGCGATGTACGAATGATGATACAGAGAAACGAGAACCAAGAGATATATATTTGGAGAGAGAGAGAGAGAGAGAGAGAGAAGAGGAAGAGAAAAAGGAACAGAAGTCATCAGATGAACCAGGACTCGAAACTAGCATAAACAGTGCACCAGATGAAAAGTATACTGGTATAATATTATACCGATCTCTCTCGATCCGTTCGGGCCACCTGCGTATCGGATAATAATACCTCAAGTTACGAAAAAAAATGTGAACAAGGTAATTTGCCAACGAGAAAAAAAAAAAACAAATGCCGCCATATAAGTGAGTCGGAAATATATTATGTCCTCGCATTGGATAATTTATGCGAATTAATGGAGCAATTTCATTATGAAAATCGAGAGCGATGGAAAAATCTTTGATTCGGTGGCGATTCGCGAGAAACGGAGTTGCGTACGAATGACTGGAATTTAGGGCTACGTGCATCAGGCTTTTGCCGGAAGCCTGTTAGACTGGAATTTCATAATGGGGGCTGCGATTATAAGAGAACTCTAACTCTGATACGCGTGCGGGTATCCGTTTGTACATATGGATTTATACGAGGCATTACGAGACAAATTAACAAGGCAACGACGATCAGCGTGATGGATTCGTTTCCCCTTTTATTATATTATATATTGCAGGACAATACGAAATGATCCAATTTTCAGATTTTTTAAATTCGTAGGATCGAAACTGATATTCCAATATATCCTTGCTTGAAAAAAAAAAGAATGTTCAAGTCTCTCCGAGAATCAGAATATATTTCTAATGAAAGGAGACTATTTTTTTTTTTTTTTTTACGAACCATTCAATTATCGTTATTTGATTAATCTTTGAATAGCCAAAATAGATGGGGCACTGATGGAGGCAATGAATATAACGAACGAGCACTTACGTCTTCAGCCATTATTTATTCGGTAGTTTGCCCTATAATTCGAAATCAGTGAGCTCAAAACTGCGAAATACCATTTTTTCATTAAAATCCAACAAATATTTTGAGTTTTTTTGTATACCAGCAATTTTGGTTCAGTCACTTTAAGATTTCGAGATTCTGCCAATCGGATTTGAGGTTAGAGATTTTTTAAACCTCAAGTTACCAGATTCCTTTAATCAATTTTTTTTTTTTGCGTTTTTCAGTCTCCCATATGGAATCTTCAATTTTTTTATTTTAGTATTTGGGCTTTGGATGCGGATTCAATTACCTCGAGAAGCCCTGTACTATCGTTGAAATACTCAATACGGACAATTTGTTAGTTCCAGAAGCTCTTAATGAGTGAATTTTATTTAAGAAGAAAAACACTCCGGACAATAATTATATTTAAATAGTGGTGATGATTTTCATCATCAAAGTATCTTTCATGATGAACCAAACGCGAGCATACTACAAATATTATTTTCTTAAAGTAGAGATCACTGCTCTTCATTTTTGTCTGGAATTCCCCATATACTGTACATAGACAAATATATATCAACAATTATGTATATATATACAAATTCACGTGTATACACATATGTGTGTGTGTGTGTGTGTGTGTGTATCGATGAGTTATGCAACTTTCGCTCGTTAGGTAGGTGGTTTGTAAGGTAGAATGCAATGGCACGTACTGCATATATGCAACGCTGGTCAATCGTGTCGCAGCTCCCTTGGAGTGTACACCGCGTGAGTATTGCTAGGGGACTCGTGCTACACATTTTGTAGCTTTTCCTGATCCAGCATATGGCTTAATGATCGACTCCGTCATTGCACCAGAGTACAAGACACGGGTATAATCGGACCGTTGTCCGGTATACCCTATTGAGTTATCGATCGAGGGAAACAAGAGCATTTTAAAATATAGTCCAATGAGCCTCCTATATGATGCAAATTAGAGTGCAATAAATAGAGTAATGAAGATGTAATATAAGAATTCTGGGGAAATAATTTTACGCCCAAATATATGATCGTAATGGCGCGTATTCTCGACATAGGCATGCAAAATTTAATTTTCCAATTACACGCAGAAACTAAAATTTTAGTTTTTATCGTGTAAGTAATGGATTTGATTCATTAACTTTTTTTTTTTATTGGCTTTTTACGCTGTATTTTCGAGTACCCGGGCACGTATTTATCAATTCTGCGTAAAGCTTAATTTGAAATCATATCGCGAACTTTTTTTTGTAGCTTGGATTCACTATAGAGGAAGAATGAAATTTCTTAAATAATTTTAGTACTTGCGGAACAAACCCGGAAGTAACAAACGGAGCTTTCGTCGAATCACCGAAATGATTTTTTCGAAATTAAATTGTCATTTGACTCATGAATAATTCTACTGTGAAAATATCTACTTTTATTTCACCGTGTAAGGCCTCATTGCGCGCTCTTAAAGCACCATGAAATACAATAAAATACACCATACGTGGTTGAAAATTGCTTGTGCATAAAACAAACCGACGTTATTTTCACCCGAATGGGTATCCATAGTAATCCGTCTAATGAACAGATAGAAAGAAAAACTCTGCATACACGGGATGAGGAGAATTACGTTGTAGAGATACGAGGGGAAACAACGAGATGCGAGATGCCTACATGGAGCCTCGTAACGACTCCTGAAGTACGCCTCAGATATCTCTCACTCCTCGTAACGAAAATAATTATGTAAAATTGCTCAAGACGTGTCTCATTCTCATGTGTTGTTATATGCGCGCTGGATAGCTGGTAAAAGTTCTGGCTGCATGTCAGGAGTTCATTATCGCGAGATTCATGCAAGCGATAACTCTTAAGTAGAAGATTTAAAAAAACAAAAAATTAACATCCGATCGACGAGATTAATCATCGGTTGTTAATTATTTTGTACTCCTTTTCACTTGGCGTAAAAAGCCAAACTGGGAGAGTTAATAATCAGCGCGAAGTGATTCATTGGAAGTTGGTACGAGCCGATTCCAAAAAAAAAAACTCTCCCATTTTCCGCTATACGAGAGGGGAAATGAAAAGCGGATAGCGGAAGGGACTGCTAAAACTAGAAATCCCAGGACACTCTGGTACAATTTTGAAACGACGTACCTACTATTTCTAGCCCTCGGTCCTTTCTTCATAAGTTTAGAATCATTAGACGGAAATTCTGTACCAATTGAATACGAACGCACGAAGAGAGGATGAAAAGGGCGACACGGTCTGCTTTTAAATTAAGCCATGTCCAGCATGAATAAATGTCAATGGAGCACGAGCTAATCCTTCGATTTAGCTAGAAGAGTGCTTGTGCGCGCCATCGCGCACAATTGAATGACAAGCGATTCCTGAGATAAAAATCAATGCTCAAGAATACGCAAAATATATATTCGTATGCACGGGACATTGGATGCATCAGATATCATGTATCGTGTCAGCTGAGGTCAATGGTGCTAAAAACCAGTCTGACATAATAGGAAGGTGTGAAAACTAATAAATTGGTATTTTGCAATAAATAAAGAAACCAGATCAGTGGAATTTTTTTTTAATAGAAGAGAGTTGTCATTTTTATTTTATGTCAATTTATTACAAAAAAACGATGTTTCCATAGAAAAAATTATATATTTAAGCAAATACTAAAAAAAATGTCAAAATCAATGATAAATATTTTCAAAATGTGAGCCATTTGAATCGCCACATTAGAATTTTCAAAAAATGACGTAGAATATTGTGCAACGTCGATTTGCTTATTTTTAAAGCTTGAGCGGCTTTACGGATTGAAGACTGAGGATTTTGTTCAAAATAGTCTTTAACTGCTTTAATCGTTTCCTCTGTAGTTACCGAGGTGGAAGGGCCTGACAAATCTTTTCTACGGTCCTGTAATGTTCCGTACTCTTTAAAATTATCGATTACTCTGCAAACGGAAAAAAAAAAAAATAGTTACAATCTAAAAAATTTTGAAACATGAGATCTTTAGATCTGATTGTTCATAAACCTTGATATAAAAAATATTCAATTCTTACCTTCTAAGAGTAGTTTCGCTTCTGACTTTTTTACTTCCATACTTCGTACGAAAGCCTCTGAACGCTTCACTATAAATTTTCCCTCTTGAATAATAACATTCAATGAGAAAAACTTTTTCTTCGATAGTTAGCTCACTCATTTTTAAGAAGACTGTCCGCTTTCTACCACAGCTAGAATATAACTGACAGGTCTCAGGTACAAATTTCTGAAACGCAGGGTTCCTTACAATGTTAGAGAGGGAGGGGAGATTCGATTAGTTTTCACACATTCCTATTGGACACCCTGTATATGTAGAATACGATTCAATGCATTGGAAACGATCTTATTGATCCGCGTAAGATTTATCGAAATCGGATGGACCGAGCTCTGCACTTTGTCGTATCGAAAATCGATTGTGTATACCTATAATGTGTACAAGTCTCGTCAAAAAGATCGAATAAAGATCGATACAAAAGTTGCTTCTTCAATTTTTCCAACACTATATAAGTTACATTGATTCGGTGTTATGCAAATGATAATTTATAGATCATTAATTGCCCAATTTAAAAATAACATGCAATCAGGGTCTCCACAAATTATCAAAATAATCGATAAAACGGAATGGTCACCATTACTTATTACTGAAGCAACGGATATAATGGTCCATGATGCAATTGCTATATTATTGGTTGGAAAACAACTCCTCGGACCTGCAGAACTTTTTTTTGCGTATACGTAGCTAAAATTTTCGGGGAAAATACTATACAATTGAAAAAATGATGGAGCTAATAAGTAATTATTCGGTAATTATTGTTTTCTTTTACGTTCTCCAATTTCGTAATAAAAACTGAAAAGGATTTTTAACCCGGAGAACACCCGATACTGTTAAAAAAAAAAATGTATCGCTAGCAAGTAAATGGAGTCAAAGAAACCGAAAATAGGGCTAATTGGCTCGCCTTACAAGAAAAACGTATACGCATCAATGTACGGAGTCCCGGGACGAAACGAGAGCTATCCCTCGTAACGTTTTTACACCTTCGTGTCTGCAGCCAACAACTACCTCTCGTCAATTATTAATATACTTCACTTGTAGAGCTCGCGCATACGAGGGACAGTATTTATACGGGGACATGACGCGTATTTTAGCAAACGCTTTATATCGCATATACAGCTGCACATTTTGCCTTCTGCCTCGCCGTCTTGCGCTGCTCCCGCAACTCGCGTTCGACATCGCCAGTCGCAAAAATTATCCCCGTATTTTCCGGCACACACGCATAAAGGTCATTATTATTTGTCATTAGTATATATACCGCTGTCTCGATTGCCATTCCCGCTGATAAACGTGCACAGTTGAACGCCTTGTATGCTGCAATTCACGTGAAGTAATGATTCCACGTATTATAATATACACGTATATATATATGTATACGCATAATACGATATTTGCGAGTAGGTTGATTCTTTCGAGTACACCGAGCCGAATGTTGGTATAATACAATTTTTTGAATTAATTCCGTAAACGCACAACCGATGGTTTACTTGCTCGTTGCACCTGTGCTAAATACACCTCGCGATATATAGTAACGGTTCAGGTATATTATCACGTGTTTAAGACCCTTTATCCTCACTATCGCGTTCTTTCATTTCCGATGGTCATTTGGGACCTCGAATCGCTTCATACATATCGGATTAAACGATGATGAGGGCAAGTTTAAGACAATGCACTTTCCGATGCACTTTATAATTCCTAGTTTTACGACAATTTTAAAAGTTATTAGTTCAATTTGATTTTTAAAACGTATCTGTTCCGTTCGCATGATGAATCTGTGAATCATGTTTTTTTTTTCGTCGTTTGTTTTTTTGTTTTTTTTTTTTTTTAGAAAAAAATATTACCTCAGTTTAGACATTTCTGTTAGAATCGTATAGTGGGCTTCGAATCTTTCTAGATTCGATATATTCTTATCGAGGAACTTATAGATGAAGAATAAGGACGTCCAATTAGAACGAGAATTCGTAGCGATAGAGGATCCTTGACGAGGAAACGACAAATCAATCGACTAACACGAAGGTTCTCCCTCGAGTAGGACAGACAGATCGAGAGTTTTGCCTCCCAGTAAGATATTACATCGGGGTCGATGCTAATTCCGGAGGTCGGATCGTGCTTTCTCGTGCTGAGCCACGAGTCTCTTTCACCGCAATGCGTCCCATCTATACAGAAGAGATATGTATCCCTAACTCCGCTATAGTATTTCGCAGCGACAGCAATTGTAAACGACAACGACGACGACGACGACGACGACGACGAGAACGATGAAGAGTGATTGGTTTGAAACGTTGCGGCACGTCCTTTGAATGCAACACTCGGAACACTAAATATGTGGAGCAGCATCAAACGGGCAATGGGTTCCGCGCGCATGGGACCAGTACTGCGATCGTGATATGTCAGGCAGCGCCCCGTTCTCCTTGCTTGAGATTGACTAGTGCACCGTTTTGTGCCACTACAAATGCGATCTCGGGCTCTCGCAACGGCCCTGACCCGTAGCTCTTACAATCGTATTGTATTATTGTAATTTCGAAAACTCGCGGGTTCGAAAAATCTATCACGAAAGGATCTTATTAGGAACTTCAAGGGACAAAAAAATCAGGTGGACGAAAAAACGTGAAGTAACATTTTATGCATTCGCGAATGATTAATTTTTGTTTGAGGATATAGTTGCAAGCTATGTTCTTCGACATCGTTGCCGAATTAGAACTCGGATGAGACGAGGGCAAAAAGTAAAAATAAGAGTATAATTGATGGTCCAGAAATACGAGGATCCATGAGGTCGGAATTTTTCACATCTAATCCTGGAGATGGGCACTTTGAAAAGCAATCCTACGGATGTTTAAAAGTGGTGGAAAGGGTGAAAGGGCACCTCTCATTGCAAAAAGATACTCATTCCGCATTAGCGTATACATGAACGTAAGTAAAGCTATTTTAGCGAAAGCCTTGAGTATTTTAATTGCTATAATGATCAACTACCCGATATCCCATACACTCCATGTATCCATTTTTTTCATCACTGTTTTTTTTCCAGATTGTTTACTGATTAGCTAGCAATGTGTTGAACCAAGTTCCTCAGACACGCTGATACTTAATTCCCCTTTTATCAAGTCACAGCGATTTCTCTAGCGTATCTTATTACCAGGAAATAATCGGAGAGATCCAACGTCCCTGCGAATGGTTAGATTTAAAAAAAAAAAAATCTATATATTCGTACACTCTTATCGAGTAGGAATATCCTCGATGCATCGATCGATGAATCTCTGTCGAGTTCTCGGGGATGTGCCCAGCTGAAGACCAGCTCTTCTGGTAGAGATAAGACCACCGCGCCATGATAATATCCCGGATGAAGGCTGTTGCCTGCCGTTGTCGTTTCTATTTGCGTTACTGCTGTATATGTAGCCCGGTCAGGTTACATAGTCACCGCAGGGATTCCTATCGTACTGAGTGAACAAGGACCTCTAGAACAACACTAATGCTCCCTCTGCCGATCGAGCTACCGGCTCTTGGCTTGCAGACCGCGGGTGCATTGCCACAAACCATACCAAGATCTCGATAAATGTTTGCAAGTTGGCCTAGAGCCACGCCGGGTTTACGCTCGAGAACAAGGATATCGTGCTGGATTCGATATATCTGGTGGAGCCATGACTTATCTTAATCGCTTTAACTCATTCGGTAGAAAAAAAATCCAAGTATGTGTTTATCGGTGCCCCCTCCTGCCCTACCGGCAATTGATGTTTCTGCTCTTTGACAGAATACCCACAGCTCCTTATTTCTCGAGTCCAATAAGGACGAAGAACGATCATGAATTCGGGTGTACGTCGAATTGTGGAAAATATAGCAGCTAAATTATTTTAAAATTCCGAGATTAATATAAAGCTGTACATTTTTCGATGGAGCCAGCTTGGACCCGACCAAAAGTCAGGTATGCGAAGTGTTGACCCTCAACAGGAATGTGTACAGTTTTTAGTCGATTACAGAACGAATCTGCAGAATCGCGCATTTGACGCTTGATATTCAAAGCATCAAAGATTCAAACAAGAATATGCTAATGGTTAACACTTTCATCCGATTACAAACAAGCCAACTGTAGATCTTTGAATCCATGCATCATTTTTATTGTATAAAACGATTGTGAATAATCACCAACTGTTTGGTGGGAGAATAACGATGGGACTTTTTTTGTACGTAATGACATCTTATCGAAGAACAGACCAAGAGGAATATTTTCGATGTCAGTGAAATAGCATATGCTCGTTGGTTCTTGTAAAGCAAACAACGTTATATCGAAATCAGAGAACTATAGGTATATCCTGCCATAAAGAAAATTCCTTGGCACACACAGGGCGAGCCAGAATTCTAGCTCACGACGAAGAGATAATGCCCGACCGTTGCTGAGAAAGGTGTGTTCCTCGTGTGCCACGGCTTCGACGCGTACATTCGCCGCGGTAATTAGTATTCTCCGCTTCCTCGAAGTGCGCACAGCACTTCGTCCAGCACGCTGCACTTGCCTAACGATAAATATTATCTTCTTCTCCACTGTTTGCGGTATATGCTACAAAATTTTATCCCGTCCTGTCCCTGCATGTAACACTGCGAGCCTCATCTCAACAATCTTACAAATTTGCATCGTACCTATACCCGAGTTCACCCGTGAATGTCACAAGTATTTCCTCGTCCGAGTTAGTAGAAACATGATGGAAACTTCTGTTGATGTAAAACTCGAACTTACGCCTGCTACATTCAAAATTCGAGTGAACAAGTTTAACCTGCCGTTAGTGGAAGAATCCATATTCACAAGTAATACGATGTGAATCAATTAAATGCGCCTAATACCAACACGAAACCTGAGAGCATGCCTCTGTGTTTGTTACCAATAAATATAATACGTTGAACTTGAGTGCCACCAAACTGACATTAAGGTAAACGTCCCAATAGCCGGACATGTACCAGTAGCTGGACACCCCATGTTAAACTATACCTATATATACCACCATATAGATACAGTTCAACATGAGGTGTCCGGCTACTGTTACACGTCCGGCTATTGGGATGTTTACCTTAGCGCTAGAAAAACTGCATTGGAAGGATCCATTGTTCGAAGATATTTTGGAAATATTTTAATCAACTATCGTCGATGGTAAGGACAAACGTTAGGTAATTAATTTCCTACTCATTAACCCGAAATGGCTAGATTAGATGCCGGAATGTATAGAGATTATTTCAAAATCTGAAGCGATTCGTAAGCCCACATTGATGCTCAGTGTCTGAACATGTACCATGCTACCAATTGATTCGAAGTCGTCCATAAGTGCCTAAGTCGTACGATTGGTCGAGAATACTTTCCTCCACAAAAAAATCGACAAGCTTGTTGGATGATCCAGGTTACATTAAACGGGGAAAACAATGTATTTCCCTACGGAATCTGTATCACAGAAATACTTCGTTTATCGAAGCTGACAGTGTGATCCATACATTTAAGCTGCAACGTAAACAGCGTCGATGGGTACCAGCAAACTCTCAAATAAAATTAGTCCCCGGCGAGGGCAAAGACGATAAAAATACCAACTACGATCATTCAAATGAAAGGTTGACTTGTTGTTCATCGGGGGAGGCGTAGGTGAGTTGGTGAGTGCGAGTCCAAACGCTTTGCGAGCCTAAAATGTACGTCTGGTAACACCGCCGTCGTCACCGCCACGTAGTAATATACAACATACAAGGCCAGGCCTGCGATCTAAGACGCGCACAACCCGATGAAGCAAGCAGAAGCTGCGCCAATATAGTGCGAGGGAGGTAAAAGACGAATGGAAGAAACGGGCCCCGGCACAGCGAACCATTCGTGCTACCGTATATAAGAGAACCGAGTTTACGAGATGATTGTACTAGGGGCCCCTATTCATTCGGCTAAGGAATCTCCCCGGGCGGATCTCTATTGTAGATTATTGCGCCATTGTCCATTGTCGCGAACCACTCTGACCGGTCCTTGAACACAGTCTTTTCGAATTTCTTTGGTGAAGCGAAAAAGAAAAAAAAAAAGAACAGCGAAGAAAAAGGTGAAGACGACGAAGATGAAGAGTTGTGGAAAGAGAAAGACACAATTTCCCTTCTGCCTTGACTCTCACCCCTCAAAGTTGTAAATTACTTCGCGAAGTATGGCGCACATTAGTTGTAGAAAGACGATGCGAAACAAGTCAACTAAACCGGACACAACATGAAACCTCTGATAAACCTTCAAGTTCCTCCAGACGCTGACTGTCATGACTCGTAAATGAAATCTGCCTTTTGGCGAAATGATTCGTTCGATCAATAAGGAACCGAACACTTTCATATTTGAAATTGAAGGAAATTTGCCGATCGAACCGCATTGCTCGTGGAATTCTCCTGTCGTCGAATCCTCCTTGAATCGAAATATTTAACAAAGATTGGCGATCAAAAATGTAGCCATATAAGGCTGCTATGAACCGGTGTTCACTCTTGCCCCATGTTAGCATAATTATCGCTGCACCAGGATCGATTTTAGGGCGCAGTACCGGTGCCAGCCTGTCGACCGAATAAGGAAATCAAGAACCGACAAGCGCATCATCTTGGTTGCATGTCGACGGAAAAAAAAAAAAAAAAACGATACCAATATACTTGTCTCGAGCAGAACTTCATCACGCATGATATGCATCCCAATTAGCAATAGCCGTCTTACCGCTCGATCTGGTCCCAATCGAGTTCGATGACTGGGGTCTTGCTTCCGCCCTCTCTGGACTCACGTTCTGATAACTTTTCGGGTCTCATCATTTCCACTCACCTACCAGGCCCAGCTCGACGAGTACTGAGATGAGATTGCCCAGCGGCGAACCAGTAAATTAGCATAAGGTTCGGCCTCGAGCGAACTCAAGCTGGCAGTCCAGACTGTTTTACAAATTAAGCTCCTGCGCTAAGGTCATGGTCAATATGAAGTACCAAAATTTTAAAAACTCACTGCGCACTTTTTCAGAAGCCAAGTGACAAAAATCATTTACGCACCATCCATGACTTTAGTATAAGATCAGACCCCCCAGATTACTTTTCCGAATATTCGACATCCTTGAAGTTTTATAGATTCATTGTGGAGCTTACACTAAATAATTCCGAGATTCTTTACATTATAACTTCTCAGTTGAAGTGCAATGAACGTTTTTTTTTCCTCAGCTTCTCGCAGTCTCCACCAGTTCTTATACGACTATACAGGTAAACATCATCGGAGCTCTCAAGGTGTTCTCCCCTCGAAGAATGAAAGAGAGGCTAAAAGGCGAGAATATGAGAGAAGATACTTACACGCACGATCGAGTCCCGATATGAAGCTCGAGATCGCGGTACACAGTTCGAGCGCGCGCGCATGCCACGCATACGTAAACCCGTGCAACGATCCAAAGCTCTGGCTGTGTCTTTCACCAGCGATCGATCGAGGGATCGATAGGTCGCGTGGAGCACCTGCTTGGATATACTACACTAGCATATCCACTGCGTGAGCCAGGAAAATATATTCCTATCTCGAAATTTATGCGCGTGTCACCTCGTAGAATTGGCTGTCAGCAAGGGAGAACTTACGGGAAAAAAATCGAGGTTTTTATTCACGCTGTGTTTGGCGACAATCAGGAAGATCTCATCCTCGCACTTTCATATGGACATGTCGTTAATTATTTCCAGCTTGAATCACGCTAGATCTAAGTTCTACGAGGAAAATAAGATTTTCCTTGCTAAACTATCAAGAGTTCGGACTTTTTACTGTTTCCATCAATGACTCTTGATCGGTAGTGTTCAAAATTGAGTATGTCGATCAGGACGGACCTGCCAGCTTAAATCACCTTTGGTTCAGTTTTCACCGTTATATTCTCAGGGACAGAGCTCTGAAGAAAATCCAATTCCAGAAACATCGAGTGGCTAGTTTGATAGACTTAAATGAACACTAAAAAATTTTCAGAGTCAGAATCCTGGAGAGCAATGACAAAAAGAGAATAGTGATAGGCCATATAAGCGATTGCCAAAGCAAAGTGCCTTTCGTCTATCTTACATTTAAAATACTTTAAAATACTGCAATTAAAAATTGTCTTCAAATTAATTATAACTTATTCCAAAAAAAATCGATTGCCGGGCAAAATTTCTAGTGCTGCGTAGCTCGAAGCTGTAATTTAAAAAAAAAAATCTAGATTGCATAACTCAAACCGTAAATAAGTACACCCAATTGGATGATTCGGTTTTGCCGCTCTCTGCTCTTAATCAATTATATACGCGGACACACATTCGAGCTTCGTTGGTTCTCGTCGGTATCGAGCAAAAGAAAAGAGCCCGAACATGTTTGTCGTCTTGCCCAAGTTTCTCACGAAACAAAACTCACAAAGTCCTATATCCTATCACCTGTCGTCAATTTTCTGATGCTTGTCTCAAACTGACAAGGAAAGAGCGAAAAAGAGAAGGAGAGAGAGAGAGAGAGAAAAGGCGCGTGTTATGCACGTTTATCTTTATACCTATAACCGCGTGCGCGCCCGCGATCGCGTCGTACTGTAAGGTATAGCGTGTCCACGTATGCTAATCGCATGGGCCCTTGGTGCAAGCAAACCCTTATGCGTCTCTACACCTTTCTTTTTCGATCTTTCTCACTTGACTCTTCGGGATACATAACGGCCCCAAGTGGAAAAATAATCCTCAAAAGAACACGGGACCAAGGGCTCACACGTTTTATCCGTACTTCTTATCTCCGCCATATTCTCATTCCGTCTTACTTTGGTCCGTTTTTTTTTTTTTTTTCTCTCGTCGCTTCACTCCGAGTATAAGTCTTGGGCCGCCTACCGCTGAGAAATGAAAAGTCGCAAACCCCACTATCCGTTCGTGTAAAGGTTATACGGGTTACGGCCTTTTGACTGCCACACGGCAGAGTCTAAATTCTCTGGTGTTTGGAGATACAGTGACTCCACAGAGGAACCATGGAGTCACCGTATCCCCAAAGCCGAATGCGTATGCACACACGCACATGCTCGCATATGGAACCCGAAGCTCTTGTCCTTTTGACAAACATCGAAGCAACCACCGTTTACATTATTATACGTTTGCCTGCGTATAACCATTACAGTGCCCATATCTACGTTTTGGTGTGCGTGTCATTTCTCACAGGCACACACGGCAGGAACAATTTTTCGGGCCTTAAGTGCCACACACGCTGGGCAACGGCTCAATTGAATTCCCTACCTCATTTTTGTAAGTCTTGTGTTGCTTGGTCTAATCATCGAAGGACAATCAGCGATCTACAGGGTTTCTTTGTTATGTTCATTCAAATCTTCCAATCGCTCGATCACACCAGCAACCAGGACAATTGTCGAAAAAATAATCGAATGCCATAAATATTTTCTATTAACTGCCCGGACGAATGCTCATTCGGCGTTTCATAACCGAAAAAAAAGGCTTCGTGGGATGAACAGCTGCGCGAATAATTTACGTGAAACTGTGAATTTTGGGGCTTATCGCGCGGTGCAAATTGAATTCTCTATTTAGCATTTTGCTGGCTTCTTTCGTCGCGTAGCAATCGTCTTCTCGACGATTGCTACGCTTCTTCATGGGAATCGCTTAATTGTCATAACGACTGCGAATAACATTTTCGTGACGCCAACGCGGTAATTCGTACTTCGCTTTGTGTATACCGGATGAGGCAACAAGTAACGGATGTGTTCGTCGCCCGAAACGCAGCGGTCACGCAATCAGGTCGAAATGTTATGTCCCTTACCTTATGAATCCAGTCTCCTTGTGCTTTCCAATCTGAAACACTGACACACCGTCAGCCATTTGACTGGCCCATGGTGGCTTCACCCAGATCAAATGTTTCAGATGACCGGCATAAGCTGCCGGTAATATCCAATTTTCGATGCTGAGTTCACTGTTGGAAAACAAGACACATTTTGGATGTCGCTAGGTCCGACTAAGTTTACACATAATTTTTCGTGTGATATACCAATGATACATAAGTTAGTGGGACCAATTATGAACCTTCACGAGTTGTTGGAACTTTATGAGAAATCATCTGGACATTACGTAACACATCCGTAGGGTTTTTCAATAAGATGACACTGTTTTGACTTTTCTCTTGAAACTTTAAGTGTTGATCCAACAATAAATTAATTTTTCTGTAAAAATACATCCTGCTTGAAAAAAATATACATAGAGGTTGATCAAAGTAATCAAAGCTGAGATTTGCAGTCCCATTCGTCCATTTCATTGGTTTAATTTTGTACCGTTGGAACGGTTCCTTGGGGCAGTATTCCTGCATTTGAACTCCACTTGAGACCAAAAAGTAACGCTTCCTACACCCATCAGGGTAGCATCTTACGGCTTCGTGCGCTTGTAAAATATGAACGAAATGATTGCCGAGAATCAATAAAACTCGTGAAAGTACATCCGGCCATTCACGTGAATTGCTTACCTCTGAAGATCAAAATAACCCAAGTCATCACTTATTTGCTAATCCAACCGGCAGTTTTATGTTTTTATTGGTTGGAAATAATTCAATTTTGCTACCCGCCAGTGAATTTTTGCGAAACGGACGTAACAAGGATCGCTTTCTCGTAATGGTTAAATTTAACTAGGATCAAACGGAGCCGGGAAGACTGGTCCGTCCATTTTGCAAAAAATGTGCTCACGGATTAGGGGGTCTAATTTTTCTCAATCGCTAAGAATATAGGACCACCGGTTAGGTTAAATAACAGATGGCATTATTTATTTTTATTATTAATAACCTGGCACACCTAAGAATCTAACATAATCATCATGGCATTGAATCGTTGACTATGCGGTTTGATCTACCAGGTTGGTTCCACCAAGAACTCAACCAATTTGACAAACAGAAAATGAAAATATATAGTATGACAGCTGCCTATCAAATTATGCCAATATCCAAAAAGTTCTAAAGCAAAGTTACCAAAGGTCCAGAAATGTAAAAGAAGGCATGTAAACGTCGTTTGCTGTTCGGCGATAAAAGAGAAGGATCGCAGTCACCTCGGGGATAGCCGTGAAACTGTGCAACGAGGCTCAACGAAGAGGGACGGTAGCCCACAGCAAACCCGACCGTTCATTCAACATGCAAGACGCGTGTGGGCGTGCAGCGATGGCCGCGCGCCCGAACGCAGCCCACATTGCTAAGCGTACGCAATTTTTTTCATTTTATCCCCCCCTCCCTTCAGGCAATAAAGCGATAGGTATCGTCGCATTGCGCATCACAAGTGACCAAAGACAAACAGCGCTGATTACTGAGGTCCTCTTTGTCATCTTTACACGAATTCGTCTCGTCAGTTAATTCTATTGTGATGTCACATCTACTTCTACTATATCTCCAAGTTGGAACAACGATCAGATGTTCGTTATACAGTCAAAATTATGAATCCCCATATTTGTTTTGCGGTCTCATCGGGCGTAAGGTAAACGTACCAGTACTTCTGAGAGTGCCCCAATAGTTGGACACCCCACGTTAATCTATGCGTATATACATCTATGCAAGTATAGATTAAAGTGGACTGTACGGCTTTAAAAAAATTCAGAATCTCTGCAACATATTTCGATCTAACACGCTCGATCATTCTCAAAAAATTACTCAAACAATTACCGATTACTGATAAAATTATATTTCAGAATAGATCCCCTGCCTATAATCATTATCCCATCTCGACATACACTGGTCCATGTCTCTCCTGGAAGGTGGAGACGTGGTATGCAGTCGGTGCAATAAAAACTTTATGCGGACGGTTGGTATTTTGGGGAAAAATCAAATTCACGACAAGTGCATCCATCAGTCAGACGTGGCGCTTAATTTTACTCTTTTTTTTTCGTATCTGAGAACACTTGTTCCAAACTTGCAGCCATATCCTCATTCGCATCAACTCAAACCCTCAAGCCCTAATCTCTAATCGACCATAACATCCGTCACGGTGGCCTAATCCGCAGCATTTAACCCGTAAACGTTGTCCGTTGGGCCCCCTTTTGCTCTTTAGGAGTTGAAATAATTTACAATATTCAATATACACTTAAATACATGTAATTGCATTTCTTTAAACCTCATACTTATTGCTCGAATCATGTCTCAATTCTCGTTATCCTAGCACTGCGAATATTCAGCGCGAATGAACCCAGTAACGTACATGTTGCGCCATCTAACCGAGTTTGAGTGAAACATCTTCGTGACAAATATTACCGACCTCACCAGCTAAGCGCGCAGAGCGCTCCGTTTTATCATTTCAGTTTCATGGAATTCATTAGCAGTTAATTAAAAAAAAAAAAAAAACTGAGGTAAAATCAATACAACAATAGGATAACTGTAGGACGTGCTTCACGCGTATATACCTGAACAGCTGGCTCTTATCCCAGACGGTATCAGCAGGCATGTTTTTAGGCAAAAGCATGTCCGGATGTGAATCCAAATGAATAAACGTATTTCCTTCAAAAGGTAGATGTTTGGAGCCCAGACACCGATAAATAAACGGCAGAACCTATATTTGAATTAAAAAAAGAAAAAAAAAACAATTCAAAACACGAAGAATCGTATATAATTCGTCGTTACACATTTTGTTTTTCAAAATAACGGTGTGTATCGTAAACACATGTTCGCGGCACGAAATTTCGGGCCCCGATATATCTTGGCACGTGGTTGGGCAATTGGTAGAGTGGGAGATAGGGCTGTTCACGCATAAAATCCTCCGGCAGTGTATCAACAAAGCCAGGAGCGTAAAGTCTTCCGTAACGTGTGTGTTATTGCACCTACCTCGTCGTGGTCCTCCACAACGTATATCGGTGTTTTCTTATAATATTTCCGGCACAGAGACATGCTGATGTTTTCTCAAATGGATGAAACACTCGCGACAAAATAAACGTATCGAGCCGGCGCGCGCGGGGCCAAGAGTAGGGGAAGGGGGGAGTCGCAAAACGCAACGTGTTAAAATCGAATATATATATATATATATATATATATATATATATATATATATGTATGTATACACAAACAACTTCCGATTTATCGCAAGGTAGCAGGGGTGCGGTTTTGTCAAGAGAATTGTGCGTCCGCGTAAAGTACGCGAAAACAACGAAACGGGAGACGAAAAACTAGGGACTACTTTACGCGAAAATACTTGGTCAACGACTGATGGGACTATGGGACGATGAGAGCGTGACGCTACACGCGGGAGCTCAAACGGCGCGATTATATATTTCGCGAGAGAGAAAGAGAGAGCATATAAAGAAGCATATAGGACCCGAGAGATTTTTTTTGAGGGCCCTATACCGGGCATTAAATCAGGGGCGAGAGAGGAACACGTATATTCTCACGGGACGAGTTTTTCGCTCCTATACCGCGATCATCTCGTTTCTCTTTTTCTTCGTTCTGAACCCTCAGTCTACTTTTTTTTTTCTCCTCGTTGCTTTTCTTGTTCGCGAGTCCCTAGAAACCCGATATATTGTTCTCTGAATATGAACACGTGTTCAGCGATGTGCAGACTGTACTATGCATATATAGGTCATGTATTATACGAAACAAAAAGAATTCGAATATATTCGACACGCTCTCCTCTACTGTACGTGAAACTTTGTATAAAAATAGCCATGAATTTGGAAACATTTTGGTAAACCCTGGGGGAGCTACTACGAGGCTGAAAATTATAATCGCTCGTTTTGTACATTGTGCGATGTACGCAATAAATTTATTAACTAATGGAATGAGATTTCATAAGAACGAGGAATATGGAAAAAAAAAGTTTACATTTTGAAGTTGGCCGGAAATCCTAACCAATAACCGCCGTGAAAACTAAGCTTCGCCCACTTAGCCACGAGGGCGCGCATAGGGGTTGTCACTTTTATAACACTTTACTCCATGAGCCACGCTTTCTCCTCTCTTACAAAGGCTGCAATATTTTTTTTACAAATTTTCATTTTATTTATAAATATACCTGCGAGAAGGTATTTTGCGATTTGGGCGTATAGTAGTCACGACCTTTTTTTAAAGAAAATTTGATTATCTACAAAATGAAATCAAAAACAGCTTCTTAACTTGTAGTTTTCGAGATATTTCGGTTAGAGTGTTTGAAAAATTCAAACCGGATGTGTCTCCTTTTAGAATTTCGCTACCGAGTTCCGGTTTCGCGAGGCTTCGTTTGAGACTAAAAACCAACTTTCCGAAGGGTACATAAGAAGAAATAATAAAAGTTAAAAAAAATCAGCCTAATATGTATATATATATATATATAGATGAGTAGAGGGTAAATAATGCCGTGTCGTAATGTCAGAGGGCGCGCAGGTTTAACATCACGAAATTTCGCCTCTGATCAAGATCGATTGAATTACACAATTTAACCGTCAATATACACGTCTGTTGCGTACTTTATTTATCATTCTTGTATGCTAAGACGTATGGCGTTCGCGACGCGTGTTATATCGTAAAAGGTTACACATGGCACACAGCTCACGAATCTATCGTTCTTAACGCACACACGAAGAATATATCGGCTGCATACGTGAATGCGTTTTGCTTTTACCCGTCGCAAGGGGTCGCCTTCCTTCTCCTCCCCCATCCATGTGTGTGTGTGACCTTTTCACTATCGATCTATTCACGTGTGAGGAGCACAGAGAGATCGAGTAACCCGATGTATCGTGAGAAAGCGACGCCTGTGCAACGCATGGAAAAAAAATACTCAGCTTAACGATGAAAAAAAAAAAAAAAAAGAATAAGAAAAATTTGCTACTGAGAAATGTTGTTCGATGATGAGAGAATTTTTGGTTATGGACCCCTGGATTGGGGATGCGTTCAGAATAACGTGAATGCGCATCCGTTTGGCGTCTGACGCGCAGACGCAACTATAACGCTCGTTTGCATTTTTTTTTTTTCAAGGAAATCTACGATACACGAGAGCTACTCTCATTAAAAATTTACGAGATTTCGAAATTACACTTTGAATAATATTTTTCGAAAATCTCCGTATACGAATTTTTGCCGTTAATACGAATGATTTTTCATGTTTTCTTTCTTTTTTTTTTGTTTCCGATCGGCCATTTTGATTCCCTCCGCGGGGGCTTTGAGTTTCGTTGCACGTTTTTTGGGATTCGTCCATTACAGGTTAATTTTTCACACGATAAAATGGCGGATGCTCCGGATCATCGATAAACAAATTCTCCGATTCCCGAGTCATATTCCATCATAAGGGCAAGATATTTTTGTAATTGTATTCTCTCGGTCTGAAGTCGCAATCGCTCGAGAAAATCTTCGATATCTTCGCCCATTTCGAGGCGCTCTTTCTCCACTTCGTTCTCCTCATCCTCCTCTTCCCCTTCCGCTTCTTCTTCTTCTTCTTCTTCTTCTTCGATATGACTGATGAATTCTTGATTAACGCGATATTCCTTGCGCGACGAAAAATCCTTCTCGCTCGAGGACAAAATTGACCGGAAATTCCGAGATTTCTCAATTTTGGCTTCTCTCAGATTATCACTCTCGTCGTGTCTCTTCATACGCGATGAGAAATTTTTACGATTTATCCTCGGCTCGTTGTAAGCAATATTGTTAGTTTGAATCGGTATAAAGTTTGCTCTTCGATGAATCTCACGAGACGAGAACGGTCTCGTCTTATCTCGCTGAGATTTCAACGCAACAACTCGATCATTCGTTGAGATCGAAGCAATTTTTTTCATCGACAAATTTCTCAAAGACTCCTCGATGCTATTTTCCGTTTCTTCATTGACGCGGCTCGAAGCATCCTTCGAAGCTATCACGTTCGATGAAAATTCAGGATTTTCATTAATTTCATCGCTTCGATCGTTCGCTCGGTCTTGCAAAAATTTTACGAGGCCATCGCGATCGAATTTCCCATTCTCCTCGATTCCCGTATCTTCGATTTTCTTAACGAGCTCGAATTTTTCGTTTTCATCGAGAAACGCAATGAACCGCTGAATTTTCATGAAATAATTCGCAATTTCGGAGCAATTTCTCAGCTTCGCTAGAGCAGCCCTGTAACGTTCGGTGTCGTCGCGGGTCATCATGAGATTCGGATAAGGACCGGCGAGATCCGTTGGATAGGGAAAACGCGATATTAAAATATTATTATCGCCGCGATTCGCGCTCTTGAAAGTCTCGATTCCTTGATACATTTTTATAAGATTCGTCGTATCCTCGTAGCGATATGTCGCCTCAATTTCAGCCTCGTTGCGTAATTCCGGATAAACGCAGAGAAAAGCGCGCTTCTGAATGACGAAGAAAGTCCTCATTGAATCGTAAATATCGCGAAAATGCCACGTTCTTTTCGTAAAATTTTCGTACGATTTTCTCAACAATTTATCCCAATAATCGATCTCGTGCTCGAGTACGCAATTCCATAGACGCGCTTCGTCGAGTAACGAATCCTCGCAACGATCGGGAGAATTTTTTTTCTCCCCATCGGCCAATAGCTGCCATTTTTTCAGCTCAACGTAACAATCAACGATATCATCGCTAGAATCATTCTCAAATAATTTTCCCCTCATCGCGATCGTTTTATCATCGAAATTTTCCCCAATTTTCAAAAATTTCTTCTCTTCTCCCGATTTTCCCTCAATTTTCTCCCTCCCATCCTCGTTTCTCGAACAAATATCATAGCTCAAATATCGAACAACGGAGATCTCATGTTTTTCATTCGTAGCATCGTCCGTCGTAACATCATCGAGATCAATCTCAAAGATTAAATCTTGATTTAATTTTTGAAAAGTCGACGGACATTCCGAAATGTTTGCCAGTTCAAGTTTTACGAATTTTTTCGTAATTTTTCGACAAATCGTCGATTCAATATTTTTCATCGTCACAACAGGCGATACGTATAATTGATCGAGCAAAGAACATACCGTGAGGCTTTTCGATGACTCGGCGACGTGAAATTTCGTAGAAAAATTCGAAACAACGTCGATGGGTTCGAGATCCGGGTCCGATGATTCTTTTTTGTCGTCGGAACGTTCGTTGATGATTCTTCTCGACGAATTTTTCGCTATTTCGCGCTTCGAGCCACTCGCTGGATCGATTTCCGGCGGAAGATCGTTATTATCGATCGATAAGATGGAAATTGGCAAACCATTTTCCGATCTAACGACGCGAGGATCGATATTTGATTTTTCATTATCGTCGAGCTCGTCGCTCGTCGTTGCTTCCATTCTCGTGAAAATTTCATCCTTCGCCGACCAAATATCATTCGGATAATCTTTCGATAATTTTAGGAGGGAAAAATTCATTCCACCGATCGAGCGCATGAATTTACGAAAATTCGCCACCTCGTTCTCGGCTATTATCGTGATAGCCAGACCGTGAGAACCGTAACGTCCGGCTCGACCGATTCTGTGCAAATACGTGGCCGGCTCGTTCGGTACATCGAGATTAACGACCAAATTAACGTTCTCCGCGTCGATACCGCGCGCCGTAAGATCCGTGGTCAATAATATGCGACACTTGAAGCTTTTCAATTTCTCGATAGCGTCCAAGCGTTTCGTCATATCCTGATTGCCAACGATGTAAATTGCCGAGAAACCGAGGTTATTTATTCGATTGCAGACCGACTGAGCCCTGAAACGATGAAAAATGCAAAAAAAAAAAACGTTCGAAATTATCTTTAAATGGAATTGAAATGCAAAAATTTAATTTTTTTTTACCGTGACTGATAATTCGAGAATACGAGAGCCTGTTTGAAGGGTATTTTCGTAAAGATTTTCGTTAATTCGTCGACCTTTATTTGTACCTACGAATGAGAAAACAGAAATATATATATATATATATATATATATTTATAATAATACATATATATATTTATATATAATATATAATACATATATTTATATATAATACATTTATACATACGATAAATATATGTATGTATATATATATATATAGACACATATATTTATAGTATGTATAAATGTATTTTTCTACGATACACAATGACTTGGAAATAATTTAGAAATGTAAGCAATGATGATTTTTTTTATTTATTACTTGTTTCATGGCGTTTGGATGATGAGGAACGATGGTAACGAATTGTCGAAGACCAATGAGAATAGGTCCGTCGTTGTCGGGACTTGAGAGAGCGGGTGATCTCATGTAGGTTCCCAATAAAGATTCGAGATCGCCCGGATATGTCGCGCTCGACGATATAACTTGTTTGTTTTCCGGTAATTTCGAGAATATGTAACTGCGGAATAAATATTAAAATTCCATTCATAGAGGGGGTTCTGTTTTTTTTTTTTTTTTTTCTTAATTGAGAAAAATATTCTCGCGAATTGAGAAAGATGTTTTCTGAGGTTTACGCTGGAGCCACGTGTTTTAATGTAAATTTCGCGTTGTTACAATTTTACGAAAATTCATATGGACAGCCAAAAAATTTACGAAAATTAGTGAGGTCAGAGAAATTACAAAAAAAAAAAACAAAACTCAAATCCCTTCAAGATCCGTACCGTAGAATCGATTTTCACGAAAATTGCAGCGAACAAAAAGGGATAACTGCTGAAATTGTGTGCACAATTTCTTCAGCACGTTAGCTCGGGTCCTTCAAGAGTTGTAAAAGCTTGAATTTTTTATTCAAGCCAGAAATAACTTATAAAATGTAAAATTTTCTCAGCTTTCGGAAAAAAAATAGGGAAATTTTTTTTGAACTTTGGGCAAATGCGAAAAAACGATTTTTCAGATTATAATCTTGACTTTGAGAGTCTTTATACACGTATATTAATTAGGCTATATTTTTTTTCGGAAAGTTGAAATATTTGAACAAAAAAAAAATATAGAATTCGTTTTTTTTTTCAAATTCACGCCGTCAAAATTAAATGAAAAAAAAAAAAAACAAAAAAGTTTCAAATGAAAGAACTCGATGGCTAAAAAAAATTGAGGAAAAAATCTGAAAAAATTATGGCACGTATTTTTCAACGCAGACACCCAAGCTGTGTAAGTTACAAAAAGATCCCCCGATAGTGAAGCCCAAATTTGGCCGATAATCGATGTTTTTACTCATAATTTATTTCATTACTTATTTTCTAACAATATTCTAAAATACACATCGCGTGCTAATAGTAGAATTTTAATTAGAATAAAAAAAATTAATTAGAATTTAATTTTCTAATTAGAATTTTCAAAAAAAAAAAAACGAACGAAACGAAGGCAAGCTATTTTGGATGAAAATGAGCGCTATGAAAAAACTGAAGGCATAATTTATGGTGCAGGCATCGCTGATCAGACGTAAGCAAGATTTTTTCACGATTTTTTCGTTAAAGAAAACTTTAAACGCGTTTTTCTCAAAATAACGTTTTTGGACGGCTTGTTGATAAAATCTCCGAAACTATTCAACCGATCCTTACCAAAATTTTACCACATGTTCTTTATGACTATAGCTATAGCGTGTATCGTACGAATTTTGAAATTTTGAATGTAACTATTTTTTTTTTTTTTGCAAAAAACGATGAAAAAAAACGTGCTTTGTTATTTTTGAAAAAATGGCCGCCATTTTGTTATTTTTGGAAAAAATCAAAAATCGTATGATATGCGCTATAGCCATTTTCCTACTGAATCTAAAACCTTTTTTTTTTCAGATAATCCATTCCAGAGATTTTATCAACAGCGCACACCCATCTTTTTTTTTTTGGACCTGTCTTCTCCCCCATTTTTCTGTACGGAAACTGAGTAAAATAAATATAAAAAATTTTTTTTTGTGTATTTTAAGAATGTATTTTTTAGGCCTAACACTTTTTATATCCATATTTATAATTTATACCGGTCAACAAAAATCGTGAAAATAGCCTTTTTTTGCCCGTCTAATTAGAGGGTAGACCCCTTAATTTTCATTTATTCCTCCGCTCCAACTCTTTCTCTTCCTCCTTACTCATTTTTTTTTTTTTTTTTTGACAAACCTCTATTTCCCTATAGTAATCGCATACATCCTTTTTTGTATTTTCCCACACACAGCATATATTATCATTTCTCCCCTTTATTGCTCATTCATCGGATTCCTTTTATCCGCTCCTCTGCATTCTTTCTTGCTTTCTTCGTTATACTAACTCTCTACCTTTTTTTTTTTTTTTTAACATATTAACAAATGCTCGATCGTCTCATATTGTCCTTAAAATTTAAAAGAATTTTTGTACCAACTTGATATCCTTCTGAAAACTGAGATCCATCAATTGATCGGCTTCGTCGAGAACGAACAGTCTGACGCTGCTGACTCTCAAAAGTCCCTTGTCTATCAAATGTTTCACGCGACCCGGCGCACCCACGGCTATGTGACATCCCTCGATCTTCTTCTTGTCCCTCTCCATAGCCATTCCCCCGATGAAACATTCGACTTTGAGACCTGAATAAGCGTTAATTAAAATCGCACGCCTGGATTTCGCGCGTACGTTCGATATAATTCGCGTTTCGCTTCTCGATAGAGGGCGAAACTTTTTTTACTCGAAGATAAAGAAGTTTCCGAGTTTTCAATGCCAATGTATTAAAATATATTGCAAATATACAAAAGAAATATTTCGAAAAAGTGAATATACATTCGAAGCACCCGCGACCCCCTTTCCTTGCTGTAATTTTTTTTTCCTTTTAAGATTCTTGCGAGATTTAATTTAGTTTTCATTGAATTATTTGGTTTTCATTGATTTTATTTATTTTCATTATTAGATTTTATTATTTAGTTTTCATTGAAATTACTCGAAGTTTTTGTTACATTTTTTTTTCAAAATAATTCCAACTACACGAAATAATTGTAATTTCTTTTAGTCAATCGCGATTACTCGAATTTTATTTGTCCTTTTGGTCAATTACAATTACTCCGAGTAATCATTATTAATTTTTATTTCCTCACGATTGCTGAGTAATTCGTAATTGACCATTTTTCATTAAAATTCTGCCCGACTTTGTTTCGGATCGCAACGAGATAAATTTTTTTATTAGATTATCTAACTTTGTTTTATCGATCGTTCCGCAAACACTACGATCGGTACGGACGTGTCCGCACTTGAAATTAATGTAATTGAGATTGTTTCATAATAATGAGAATATGCGAGTCGAAACTTGCGGATCGTTTGGTCGCGATTTATGTATTTTTTGTACTAACGGCATTGTCGACTAACCTTTTATTTCCGAACCAATGGAACTGATAACTTGAGAAATTTGTACGGCTACTTCGCGAGTCGGCGCTAGTATGAGAGCTTGAGGCAGCGATACTTTTAGATCCAGCATTTCCAGGGCTATAGTCGCGAATACGGCTGTCTTTCCGGTACCCGATTTGGCTCTCACGATCAGATCTGCAAACACGCTCGACGTAATCAATCATATTTAGCGCCAATGATTCTGATTCAAAAAAAATCTGAACCGACCGATCGGAGGTAAATTTGGATAATTTCCAGCCGAAGCAGAAAAAGAAACTTGTTTAAGGTAGTCCCAGCGCAAGCGACGGGGGGGAATTAGTGGAAACGTAGACGCGGCGGAGCGCGCGGTAAACGGGGCATGCATGAAACGAGAGAGAGTCGGTACCCGTAGCTACCGAAAATTCGTAAAATCTTTTTCAAACAACCGTTGAGCTTATGTTTTTTTTTGTGAAAATCTGAATCCTCAATATTTTTAAAACAAAATGAGCGTTTGGTTGCGTGATTCTCGACTATATTAGTGTATGAATATCTAGGTAATCTCCGCGCGGTCATGATTCTTCCTACAGTCGCTATACTAAAATCGTGATTTTTAACTCAATTTTTCTTGCTAAAAAGGTCGTTAAGGTACACTCAAACTTTGCAGATGCATCGGAGGGTGCTTTGAGACTAACGTATCAAAATTTCATGCGATTGTGCGCTATGTGGAAAAACGCTAGGACTACCTTAATGTAAATTTTATCATCGATCTTTTGATCACAGAGATATAAATTCGTTCAATCGTTATTGTCTCGATGTATTGATTCGGTAATAAAATTGATTGCGAACAAATGCATCAAAGTACTTACCCAATCCGCAGCGACCAAGCGGTATCGCTTTCAATTGTATGGGCGAGGGTTTTTCAAAGCCGCAATTGGCCAAACCGTCGAGTAATCTTTGTGACAAGCCCATTTGAAAAAACGTCACATCTTCGTCGATCTTTATGTCCGATGTACGGGGCTTAGCCGCTAAATTGTGAGCTCTCGGACGATTCATTTTTTACTATTTGATGAATTAATTTTCGGGACAATAACACATTTCACGCGGATGAAAAATTCGCTTTATTGCCATGTGGAATACAGCACGAGGGTATATCGAGGAAAAAAAAAAAAACACCGGCAAACACCGAGAGCGGCGACAAACGTATTATATAGGTTAGAAAATTCTAACCAAGCTAACCAAACATTCGATCACTGTTTTTCGGAAGTGTACAAAAAAAATTATAAAACTATGCTATAAAGACTTTAGCGTGTCACTTGACACCATGAAAATCGTTTAAACAATTCACAATAATATGCGTATTGAAATTATTTTATTTGAAAAAATTTTTAGCAACTTTTGCAGACGTCAAAATTCAACTGAAAACCGGAACTAACTCGATGCTTGCGAGCTACACAATTGCAGCCACGAGAGGCGCTGTACGTCATATCCTTTTCTTGAAAATCGTTTTTATTGGTTATTTCTAACAAAATAAAAAAAATTTACACGTAAGAATTTATTTCAAAGATAGTTTCAATTCCGAAAATGTTAGTCAATAAAGTCACGACTTAAAATGAGTTCGTACATGGAACAAGGAAGGAGCCTCATTCACTGTAATAATAGGCCTATAACAGTTCCAAATAATCTGCAAACTCTTCAGGCATCGAATTCGATTAATTTGGGTATTCTCTTTGTACCTGAAGAATCTCTCCAATCTGGAAAAAATCCTCTTTTTTTTAAGTAGCCCAACGATTTGTTTTGAATCGCACACATGGTATGAACGACATTTGTCGATATCGTTAAGCTAACATCAGCCTATGGGAGTTGCGCCTTTCATCTGGATCGTCCTTTCAATTGGCTGTCGATAGATTAACGATACCGATAGACTATCAAGTATTTAACAAGTCTTAGGCCCGGTTCCACAATCGTGGTGTAAAATTTAAACCTGGTTTAAGTCGCTAAAGATTGCCTGCCATTGGCTGAAATCGAAGTTAAACTCAGTTTAACGCTTAAACCACGATTGTGGAACCGGGCCTTACCCGATATTCTGAAAACTTGTCGAAAAAAAACATGAAATGCAAAGTGACTTTTTTGAAATTATTCAGATATATTCAGTCGAAAAATCGGTTATTACTCAATGCCAAATAGGGCAATTTGCATAAGTCCCGAAGAGTAGAAATCTTAAAAACTTTCAAACTGTATCTTTAATGTGGTTCTTGCATTTTTGTCAAATCTAGATGGACCGATAAAAATACGACGAATGGAAAGATTTAGATTTCTGCAGCATGCTTGCAAACTTTTAGATTTTTTCACTGTTTGTTTCCGAAGAAATATGCTCGTAAACTTTTCTAATTTAACACGGTGGGTACGAAGCCCCCAAAGTGACAAACGAAGCTAAAGCGCTTAACTCTTTTCAAATTCTCATACAAAAAAATTAGATCGGGGAACGAAACTTTGCTGAATCGATGCAATAAACATTATTGAAGATTCTGATGAAGAGTCAAATTTATTTACCGTACGATACGATTAAAAAACGCAATTTTCCAGCCTCGGAAGCAACGGCAATTTTGATTGAAATAAAAAAATTAAAAATACGTAATAAATATTTTTTTCCTAAACTACCAGATTTTGAAATAAAAAAAATTTCATTTATACTCCCAATTACGTTTACAAGCATACTTCACAATCGGAACGGTGAAAAACTTTCTTTATGGGCAATATTATATCTATGAAGGTCTGATCTGTCGTTTGAGCGGTTCTTCGGGGAAATTTTACCGTTTTTTCACTCCTAAAATAATCTCCAATTATAGCTTCGAATACTTCTCTCCCATAAGAGCCCCCCGTATAAGCGGCATATTTGGTTGTTTTTTTTTCTCCTCAGCTACGCGGTCAAAAAATCTGAAATAATTACGGTGTATTCCTAGTACCAGCACGAATCTCCCCTCAAATTTTCAGAGCCATTCTTACCGGTTTTTCTCTAAATTAAGAACCTCCTCAAGTAATTCTCATATCCCAGTCAAGATTTTTTATTGGAAATTTTTTTTACAGAAAAAAAAATCCCGAGTCTTCTCTTTGCGCACACGCAGCGGAGAGACATTATTATAATCCGTATCGATGCATCCATTCCCTTTATCGTAATTATGAATTTGATCAATTACATCGGACACGAAAAAATTTACGATGATATACGCGAACGAGTGGCATTAAATTTTACGATGGCTTAATTTTATTTTATTACAAACACGTTGTTAGGTTTTTTTTTTTTTTTTTCCATAATAATTACTGTACAGAGATGAGAAGATGCGCGAATGCATGATTCGCGTATAGGGCTGATAACGAAGTATCCCTTAGCGATATTATAATTTATACGAGTTTCTTTGCCTCGAAGAAGCTCTTCAAATGGCGCATCTGCCATGCTCCCATGATCAATAGAATTGCCGTCTGAGTAAGGGACCACCACAAAACTCGGCGATTAGTACTTTCCGATGTCTGTCTGAATCTTTCCTCCCGATACTGCAATAAAATTATTCGTAAATTTTATAAAATAATATACTCAATCGACGGTAAATATAGAAATTTTTTTTTTTTTTTCATTCCTCTAATTGGAAAAATTTTTGTAAGCGATCTCGAAGGATAATTTTTTCATTAATGGGCATACAAGGAAATTTTAATTATACCTTATCAAGATTAATTGTATCTTATCAAGATAGTATAATCGAGTCGAATGACACGAATAAATATTTTACCCTCTGATAACTCTGTTCCTTGGTTATTTGAGAGACTTGCTCCTGAAGCTGACGACATCTCAGCTGTAGCTTGGTCAGCTTTTCTTGTTGTGCCAAATTTGCATAATCGACGGTATTATCGCCGACTTGTATGTTCAGATGTACCTTCTGATAATCGGTGGAAGAGAAAAACGATTATCGATGGATTTTTCATGAAACGCGCAAAGTACCGAATAACGGCAAATAGCCGGGTCGTTAGTATCAATTTTACCAATTGGGTACCGCTGAACCATTTGGTACTGTTGGAGAACAGACAAATGAGATGCTCGCCGTGCATGTGCGACGTGAAGGATATACGACCCTCGGAACTGTAGACCCTCGAGAGAAGCGTCTTCTCGTCGGGATCTCGTATTTCAACGTGCATTCCTATACCGGGACTGCTGGGCATGAAACCTCCGCTACGAGGGTCATACAGCTCAACTTTGTAATTAACTGCCGAGCAAAACGAATATCTTTGGAGCAAGGCTGAGAAACTTGTTGGAACCGAAAAAAAAAAGTCTGTGTTTCGCAAAAATACCATTTGCTTGCGTCCATCGACGCATGGAATTCTAACAAAGGCTTTTTCAATTTGAACGCAAGACTATATTTATGAGGCGACATGTGCTTTGAATTTCGAATGATTTCGCGGGCTTCAGAATTATTTCATTGATCGCGTACTACACGCCCTGTTCACCCACAAATATTAGAGCGCGATGATCGTTCGCCCCACGATTCAATCGGGATATTTGAACCTACTGGCTTTCGAGGAAACGAGATAATAAATTATGCGAAACATGTTTGAGTATTTTGAATAGAAATCCGGATCTGCGAGGCTAGAGCCTTCGGCGTTTAATTATTTTAGTGTTCTTCTGATAGCACTTTTTTTTTATAAATGTTCAATATAAATGCAACAGTCGCACAGATATTTAAGATATCTTTCGCAGATTCATAAGAACTTGACGAGGTTCTGCTCTCCTATACTTGGGTGCGGGGCAGGTTGCGTTCGGCATTTGTTTCACCGAATATAGCACGTTTTCATTTTATTAATTTGCCATTATTCACGCTGGGCGCGGTGAATCGCGTCCTTTTTTTTTTCTAGGGCTTTGCAATACTTTTGTACTATCCTGAAATTTTTCAACAGCCGCTACTTTTTTATGCACACGATATCGAACGATTCTTCGAGTCATAACGGTTGATGCGATAAGACCCTGTGCATTTCAAGAGTATCTATACGAATTTTTTATCTCGGAAATAAGGAGGTGAGTCTCGTTGAAATTTTTACAAGTACACGAAGTACATCTTTACAAAAGCGCTGTTAAAATTTCAAATCGCCGTAACTTTTTTTAGGCTCGAGCAGAACCTCCTTGATCTATGTTTGCTCCAGTGGTTTTGAGATCATGTTACGACGTACCAAAGACTTTTTTTTTCGATTCTCGTTTACCGAGAAGCCCAAAATCTACGCCCCCAACGTTTTTTTTAAGGATACCCTGAGACGTTGCACTGAATACGCATGTGAGAATATAAAATATTTTGGTTTTTCAAGACAATCGAGCTATTATTATTATTATTGTTGTTGTTATTACTATCAATATTACTATTACTATTATTATTATGCAAGGAGGCGGGTATTGAGCTCTACTTTCGCAATCTCTCTCTCTTCTCCCAAGTCCACTCTCCCCTATCGGGGAGACCAGGCTCGTCATGAAAGACGGCGAGATCCCAGAACTCGATTAAACGAGCATGAGAAGAAGTTACTCGTCATGCGCATTACGAAATTTTAGGGAACACCCTTCTATGTTCTATGTTCCATGTTATATTCTTATACTATTCCAATCATATGAAGAAAGAAACGGCTGCCTTATGGAATTTGTTATTAAAGAAATGGCTCTTTGTTTTCCTTGCGTCTACGCAAAAATAAGTAGCCAGGACAAATATCCGCGACAAAATATTCGCGGAAAAAAATATCCGCGGAAAAAACAGGAAATGTAACAAGCACACATTAAAATCGTCAACACCGATTTAATTATTAAATAACATGAACCAGTATCGAAAAGACCTTGCTTTATTTAGAATTAATATATATTTAATTGCGGAGCGCAGAGAATCCCCACCACGGGGATCTACGTATTGTTCTACGTACTTACTGTATTATTACAATATGTAAACAACATATTTTCTAGTAACGAAAAGACCTTGCTTAATACTCTGGTTTAGATATTTTGTCCAGGGATATTTTGTTCACGGATATTTTGTCCAAGGATAATAAAGCACGTTACCCCATCATCGAAGTCCTGCGGTAATTTTATCTTTTAATGAGTATAACGCCCCCGTTTTCTCCGACACAGTTTAAACGGCGTTCAATTTTTTCTGTATAGTTTGGAGATAGGCTATTAGCTTAAACTTTGATCAACGTCGGAGGAAACAGAGGCCTAAATCAGTCAAAATGTGAAAAAAAAAGTTGTGTTTGCGAGCCAATGGGCCGGAAAATAAAATTTTCAATCGGGACGGATCGGAGCAGCGATTGCTGCCGATACATAACAAACAGCTCGTTTTACCCGCACTTGGCGTGCCGCCATGTTAATCCGTGACACTAACTTTTATCGTTCAGAAACTTTAGTAACTTCGAGGTAACTTTAATTCTACTCTACTCTACTCGGGTAAAAGTTTCAGAACGCGTCTTAGTTCTAATGGCTTGTCCACTTGTCTTAGAGTATTCATGCGCGGCATATAGTTACTTTTTCATGCATATTTACACTTGACACATTTTTTATGCAAAAAAGTTGTGCAATAAAGCGTTTTCTTTTTCTGAGTGCACTGAGAGCCAAAGACCTCTCCGAATCAATGTGAAAAAATCCCAGAGCAACTCGAAATCGAGCGTTGAAAAATTTCGAATCTATCAATAGTAAAAATTTGAAATACCGGCTTAATCTGAACAAGCGTAAATGACTGAATTATTTACCTAGAACCGTCGTATCATCTGGAATTTCTTCGATGAAGCACTTTCGTTCGGTATCGCCGATATGAAAGTACAGGCCGGTAGCGCATTGCGATAGAATCGCGAGAACGACGAAAATACTCGAGTACTTGGACATAATCGTAAATTTCGTTTCTTCGCGATAATATCCGGTGCCGTGAAGATTATTTTTACCCGAAATTTCTTTATTATTGCGTTGTAAGAAAAACGTTCGGACCACGCACGCTCGAGGTTACAATACAATCAGAACCACACGTCACCTCCGACTAATAATGGGTTAATCGTTAATCCAGTATTATTATTATTATTAAGACTTGCATTATCTACGTGGCGGCGCTGCGTACGGCGCGCCATAATCGGAGAGAATGTATACTAAAGAGAGAGAATGTGATACACGACTCGATCGGTAATAAACTGTTTCCTTATTTCTTATTTTCTCCGAGACAGCCGGAATTTCGTAACAAAAAAGGAAAGCGTCATTTTCCGCTCTATGAAAAGAGGAAGATAATGACGTTTTCCTTTTACTGAAAATGCCAAGTTCACGTACGAGAAAATACAGCAGCGAGATTCTTACCGACCGAGTTGTGTGTCCCAAAATGTCCATAACAGGAAGAAAGATAGCTACAATTTTTAAACAAATATCATTGATAATGACAATGAATAAACGTTTTGCGGATATTTTTTGCCATTGAACGACGTACAGAGGATTTCCACAAAATTTTTATCAAAATTCGCTGAAAATACAGAATACAAGCGAGCGCAGCGTTACCTTCGCAGCCGTCATAATTCGCTGCATTCAGAGTGTCATTTTTTGAAATGCTTCGTGGTTTCGATGTTTACAGTTTACACATGTATTCGTAATTCCTTAGTCCTGTCAGTCGCACACATTATAGTGAAAAAAAAAGGAATTAATGTTGAAAAATTTGCCAAAAATAATAATAAATACAGTCGAACTCTTGAATCATTTGAGATTTCAGTTTGTTTTTTCTTGAAAAGCATCGTCGAGTCGTCCCCCTTGAGATGATTAAGCCGTCGGTCCGCATAACATAACCTAAAATTCTCCTACGTCGGTAATTATTCGAAACATTTGACGGAATTTTGTGTATAAAAAAATCTAAAAAATGGTACGAAGTCGGACACCTTCACCTGTGAGAAGAAGAGAACGTTCGCGAGATCGCGACAGAGATCGACGGAGAAGGCGATCTCGTGAAAGGCGTAGAAGGTACAGTAAACTAAAGCATAGAGGATATCAAGTTTCATAATTTTTAAAGGATTCATCTCATTTTTACGAAAGCTTTGATATATTTTGTGTTCAGTTGAACTAGAAAAATCGAAAAATGTTAACGCTTTACCATACAATCTACCAATCGATTTAAACCCATAGAGGTGCCCATTCGGGGGAAAATTTTTTTAAATTCCATTAATGATGTTTGCGTCCAAACTCTGGGAGGGAAACGGAAGAGCAAATATTCTAATTCTGCACAAACAAAATACAATGGAGTTGGAAAAAGATTTGCACCAAAAAAAATTTTCTGATCGTCTAATCTCAAAGACTGAACGGCGATTCGCTCTCAAATTGGATAAAAAAATTTCTTTCGATATAATCTTGCATATAAGCGGTACTCTATTTGAACAGAAATTGCCGATACCCATATCTTTCCTGTCTCGATCACGTGTAACTAAAAAAATAAGAGGGTGAATGATTTTTTTTTCAAATTGCAAGAAATTTGAGTACACTTTTTGCTATAAATCAAGTGTCCAAACCTGATTTTTTTCCATTTCATTTGACTTAAAAAATACCGCACCCTGCTGCAGCATCATTTTTATAGAGCCGCTTAATTCATTATTAGCGTAAATATGAAAAATGTCGAAATACGTCCCAGCTTGTATCGCTAATGATTTCAAGATCGGGCGATCGTGAGCGAGTCAATAAGTCGAGAGATCGTGACAGAGAGCGCGACAGAGAACGCGAAAGACACAGAAGATCTTTCAGCAGATCTCGATCTCGATCGAGGGACCGAGAAAGGCCAAAGCCCAAGAGCAAACCAGCCACCGCTGAAAGACCGGTTATCTCAGGTCCGAACAATTCGTAAATTACTTATCGACCTCGGCGAATCGGTGCAACTAATTATTTAACAATTATTAAGCGACTTATTATTTTTAAACACAAAAAAAAGGTTGCGCGTGAGCTTGTCACTAAAAACTCACAGAAATATGTCCTGGTTATAAGTATAGGAAAATGCCTCCTCGATTGCGCAAGCGACTCGGCTCTTTCGCCATCTAGCGGAAATCTCCTGAACTATATATTCATGGTTGTTACGCATTATTGACTCAGAAATTCCCCGACTTTTCCAGCTTTTCCACACAGATTTTGCAAATATTTCAGGGAGATTAGGGTCAAATAAAGAACGCGTGCATGGAAATGCGAGCATATTTACAAACTATAACGGGACGGATTATATACATGAAAATAGCAATGAATCGTTTTTGTGAAAAAAAAAAAACTTTTAACCCATTTGAAAAACATTGAGGGAATTCTCAATTCGATCTTCATATGGGAAAATAAATATTGAACTAGATAATAATTTTTTTTTAAGTTAAAATACATGAAAATTTTAAATATTAAAATAAAAAATTAAAAAATAATTTAAGGACTGTAAAGTAAAAAATAAATACATTAAAATCAAATACCGAATCTGTTTTTTACTAGAAACGGAAATTTTTATGTCTATGCCAATAAATGAAAAATAAATATAAACACTTATCTACAATAATAATTGTATAGTTGCGTATCGACAAATCGAATGCAGAAGAGCTTCAGAGTAAATTAGTTTTTAGTTTTTAATATTATGATGTTGAAATTTGCATCGTTGGAATGCAACGAAAAAGGTTTAAAAAAAAAAATAAATCATTTCCAGTATTGTTTCAAAGTTGAAAATCGTTTAAACCTTTTCTTCGGTTTTTTTTTTTTTCGCGACCCGGGGCCTAAATTCGACAGTAAAGCGTTGACAGTACTGGAAATAATTTCTATTTTATTTAAAAAACCTATTTTCGTTGCATTCCAACGATGCAAATTTCAACGTCATTTGAAATTTTCATTGTTTGGCACTGAAGTAACTTTTGGCGTATATAACAAAGAATAATATGAATATTAAAAATGTACAAAAATATTTATTTTTATACTTTTCAGTTTTTTTGTTTCAAGTCGGTTTCATTTTTCGTAATTCTGGCAAAAAGTAAATTCTGGAAAAATTCCAGATAATTTTCTAAATTTTCTGACTTTTCCCTGATTATTCCAGGAGTCAATAAATTCCCTGAGTTTTCCCGATTTTCCATATGCGTAACAACCATGATTATATTGAATTCACTCTTCCATTGGAAATATGTAATTGCCCTATCGTATTTCGACTTTCGAGAGACCGTCACATAATTGCGTTATGTTTCATTTGTGGTCCGATTATTTATCGTTTCCCGTTATGGCTATTGCAACCAACGAGCAACGGTTGCACCGATACGTCGCAGCGAATTTGTCACTTTTTTTTTCCCCGAATGAAAAAATTTCATCATTTTCCATATTAATTTCAGAGGCCGATCTTGAGGGAAAAACTCCGGAAGAGCAGGAGATGATGAAGATGATGGGTTTTTGTGGTTTCGACACGACCAAAGGGAAAAAAGTTGAGGGTAATGATTCGGGAGCCGTACACGTGATACTGAAGCGAAAGTACAGGCAATACATGAATAGAAAGGGCGGTTTTAATAGACCACTCGATTTTGTAGCTTAAATAAAAATATCAATACACTTTACACTTTATTGATGGAAAAAGACGAGTGATATTATTCCTATGAATAAATTGAAGATCAACTTTTTTAACCTTTAGACGGCGGGAGTGATTGATATATCGACCACCAGGCATGTGTCCAACTATAAGGGTAGTTTACTAAAGAAAAATATATAAGATATTCGAGGATGTATGGAACTGATCAATACTCGATTCTACCTTGTTTTCCCGCCGTCTAAAGATTAAGGATATCGTTCAAACTGTTCGTTCCCAGACATCGTAGAAAAAAAAAAAATAGCAGTCGCTGACACTCGAGCTTCTCGATACGTTAAGGTAGTCCTCGTGCAAATGCGTTTTTTCATGAGAATTTGTTGAAATTTATAGTGGACGAAGAGAATGCTATTATCCAACTGCTCGTGAAATTTGAAGCAAATTTACCGTTCCTAACTCGAGATATTCAATGTCAAAGTTAAAAAACCATTGCGTGTAGAGCATATAGCAAGCATTGCTGTACCCTGATACGAGCACGATTTTTTAAAAAATATTACAACTCTAAACGCGTCACCAGATTTTGATTAAAAAAAAAATTGTAGACGGAAGAAGACTATTATTCGCATATTAGGAAAAACAAAGAACAACATTATTAACCGTTTCGTTTACGAACGACGATCACAAAAAGAATGCAATATGAATGAAAATTCGATGCACATACAGATATAGTAGCTGCATATTCTATGGTGTGAATGTATCTGAATATGCACGGTTCCGTGTGCAACCAGTCATTTCTGCACAGACTCAACATGGTGGCCACTAAAAAGAGTTGGAAAAATTCCCTGACTTTTCCCCGACTTTCCCTGACCAAATTATAATTTTTCCCTGACTAAAATTCGAACTAATAGTGCCAATTCAAGTATCTAATAAATAAAGATCCGAAACATTGGCAATTTGTATTTAAGTATATTTATTTATGTATATTTATGTACCAGTAAGTATATTCATGTACTTATTCATTTACTTATTTATTTATATATTTATATATTTACTTATTCATTTATTTATTTATTTCACGGATAAAAAAACCCTTTTACGAGCTTAAACTGATTTTTTTACAAGTTACACTATTTACATGATAAAAAAGAAGTACACATCAAAACGATAGTTCAATCGTTGTTCCCCGATAACAGGAAAAATCCCACCAACCGTGACCTATATTAGTACGTATATAACCATTTCCGCGAATGGAGAGATTGGTGCAACATTGTTGAAACTGTTTTTGTAAAATTACAGCTCCATTAGACCACAGGCTTTAAAAAAAAAAATTATTCGGTATTATTTTTATGCACAGAATTGTAGTTCTATCGTAACATTTGTTCCATAATTTTTTTCGCCCTTTCGGCCGAAAGGTGAGAACGACTGTTCTCACTCACTCACTCTCTCTATCTCTTAAGTATCCAATAGTATCGCAATCTTGAATTGCTGAATTTTCCAAGATGTATTCAGCTCGCAACAGCTTACTCTATCACAATCCGTTTTTATTATGCTATAATCTATCTTCTATATTATAATCTTTTGTTTTCTGTATTTTTTTTTGTTTTCTGTAAAGGCTTGCCATGGCATAATTAATAAATCAATCAATCAATCAATCAATCTCTCTCTCTCTCTCTCTCTCTCTCTCTCTCTCTCTCTCTCTCTCTCTCTCTCTCTAGTCTCTCTTCGTGGCACGGCGCGATACTGGTCCAATGCTTAAGCATGTAGCGTTACAAATTTTCAATACTATTTCGATCTAAGATTTCGATTGAAAATTCTGAGCAGGTGGAAAAAAAGTTGCTCCTTTATAGTGCTACCTCTCTCGTTCTGTATTGCCAAAAAAACTCCCTGACTCATTAAAAAATTCCCTGACCATTTTCGAATTCCCTGACTTTTCCCTGACCAGTGGCCACCATGCTCAATCAAAAGTTTGCTGCATATTACCACTAGTGCCGTGTATTCGTCTATGCATTTATTTGCATAGACGAAACCTTGTTGGATTAATTTTAATAAACGAACGTTTATATTCGTGCTGCATAGAGTTTTTTTTTTTAGATCAGCTTGACTATAACTGCGTTGAAAAAGAAATAAATCGACGTATTGCGATGTAATGAAAATAGGTTTACGGCTACTTTTCCTTCTCAATTTGAGGCTAAGCATGAACCTTGTCAGTCTTGTCATATACGAACTGACAAGGCTCGTATGACTCGTATCGAGAACAAGAAAGACGTAACTCGGACTTGATTGTAACGTAGATGAACGATTACCCACCAAGTGCTCACTGCATATTCGGGTAGCCAATCGTGAGAGCTACTAAAAAGGGGAAAAAAAATCAATTAATTTGTATTATAATATCCTGACATTTGAATTTTTCATACCAGACAATATATGCGCGTTCAACCTCAAGAATTTTACTTTCTTTGTTTTTTGCACCCAACGAATCTAGTTTTTGCGCTTCTCAACTTTATAAATTGCTGTCGGAAAACATTCTTACATGACTTCACGCAACAGTTTAAATTTCCTTTCCGCGACTTCTCTATTACATTGCCCTCAATTGTACTACGCGACTCCAGCAAAACATGTGCATTCTCGCCACCATGGGCGCTCCAAGTCGTTCTCAGCCGCACTGCAATATGGCACTGCACACAGCGAATATTTTATCATGCGGTACATAGGAAACTTTCTCGCACTATTGTAGCACGAGGACTGCCTTAATTCCGTTGGAGCCGCGGTACATCGTCATCTGATCGCTCTGCAACGATTCTTATATTTACTTTTTTTTGCGACGAATAACGGAATCCTCAATGGCCTCTGCCATTTTTAATCTTTATCCGTGACGGACGTGTCGGTCTGTAAAAAATCCATGATACAACGTCACCTGTACTTTTATTTTTATCGCTCGGGTAGAAAATTCTCAGCTGAATCATTGATACTCCTTACCGAATAAATTATGCCAAGTTTCCAACAAAGTTCCGGCAATATATCGTCGAGAGTTTTCCCATCTTTTGCATAAAGATCAATCACGATCGAGATCAACTGTACGAATAGTATAGCGATCAATGTTTCAAACGCTTGAGTGTAGGCGAGTTTCTTGAGCCACTTAATCACTTGGTCCGATTCGGTAGAGCGAAAGCCAACCATTTGTAAAAGAATGGATATGCTGTCCAAAAGAATACCCGGTATGGTGGGCATAACTTCTCCAGTTTCCTCCAAATGCCATTTCGCCAAGGCACGCAAGGTGTTTATTACGCCTGAAATTTTTATCATCAATTCGTCGAAGAAGATTTTTAAAAACGCTTTATGGGATTCAATTACGGTGTCGTTGATCTTGAAAAATCGAAAACAGAGGGCATTTCATACATTGCAAATTGTATAATAAAAATTTTGAGACCTCCAAGTTACTCAATGTTTCAATATTTGTCAGCATAATGAAAAAAAAAAAAAACAATTGATAAAGCAAAACAGATGTTTTTTTTTACTACGTTTAAGCGCGGATTCCCACCCTTCAATTGATACTTGATCATTGAGCTTGACTTACAGGATACGGTAAATAAATTCGGCAGTTCGGAGGGCATTGATTTTTTCAAAAGATCGCATAGATCCTGCAACAATTTTTTATATCCCTCCTGATCGAGGTTTTTCAATGACTTTGCATTGTGAAGCAATTGCATCGTGCTTTGTACAATGTACCAATGAGCATCGTATCCTTTTTTTAATACGTCGTACGCTTGTTCTTTGGTCATCCAGGCAGCCGTAGATCTGCAATGAGATAATGTCGTAAGAGGAAGCTGCGTTGAAACAAAAAAAAACCATCTTATTTCGATATCTCACCCGTATACCCAGTAACACAGTGAATAAGCATTATTCGCATTAATAGCGCTTAGAATCTTTTTAATTATCTCAAATGCGCTGTTATTTTGATCATTGTCATTGGCTTTATAACTTTTTCCCTCGTCTCTTTTAAAACCCGTAATTCTCTGGAATAAAAATCATAATTTCATCCGCTCTATAAAAATATTTTTACATTCCTCGCTGTGCTGAGCGAGGATATTTTTTGCGAATGACTTTGCATACTTTACTGTAATCAATCGCTTGATTGTAACTCGTGTAGAAAATACTCTCTGGCTTTTCAACTCTCTAAAAAAAAATGAATTCATTAATTGTGTAGGCATTCGCTTCGATCAATATTTTGCTGGAAACAATGACTACCGAATAAATTTGAATACTTTGCTGAATCGAAGAAGCTCATTCCAACCCTGGAATAGGCTGTGCAACTTGTTTGCTTCTTCCCCCTTGGCGAGACGAGTAACTCGCTGAACGACCAATAATTATTCATATTTTTGTGATGCGGGAAGAAGAAATTGTGCGTATCAGAGAAGATTATGGAGGTTTGTCCAATTTTTCCATCCAAAAATATGAGTATGAATGAAATTTTCTTTTTTTTTCCATCATTGGGGCGCATAATGTAGAGTAAGTAGAAATAATGAGGACGTATTTTTTATTTTTCGTTAAAAATAACAGATGCACCTGTTATAGGCAATTTCATTTCACGGATTTTGATGTATATAGATTAGGGTGTTTCACATTTTTAAAATTTTCGATTTTTTTACGGGCAGACGCAAAAAATGCTTCTTCCTGGTCTAAAAAGAAGCCTCCAAAAGAGTGAGCACTGTAGGACTAGTTTTAGGGTCGCTGAAAACGATTTTTCTAAAAAAATAAGTGAAAAATCGATATTAGCACCTCTTTAATATGTACTGTTTCTTTTATGTTTTACAAACAATGAATTATGACCAAAAAAGAACATCGAAAGTGCATTATAGAGAAATGCTGACATGGAATCTCCAAAACCAGTGTCGTAAGGTGTTAGGTACACGGTCGGTCCAATTCAACCTTTCGAAGTCTCACCCTGTTCGGGCAGCACTTCCACATCTTTTCAAAGTGGGGATCTGAAAAAAAATGATTATGTGAAAAGTTACAGTCAATTATACGAAATTTTCCAAATTTGAGACACTATTTTACAAAAAACTTGGTAAAAAAAAATGAAAAAATTTCCTCCATCACATAATGAGGATTTTGATTCTAAACAAAATGAATTGTACTATCGGTAGTTTCAAGAAAAATAACTAATTTGATATTTTTTACCCAACAGTTAAACAGATATTTAAGGTTTTCCAATAAAAAATTTCAACTGTTTGGTAAAAAATATCAAATTAGTTTTTCTTGAAACTATATTTTTGGCGCTGTGTCGTAAGATTTTGGGAGCACCGATAGTACAATTCATTTTGTTTGGAATCAAAATCCTCATTATGTGATGGAGGGGATTTTTTTATTTTTTTTACCAAGTTTTTTGCAAAATAGTGCCTCAAATATGGAAAATTTCGTATAATTGACTGTAACTTTTCACATAATCATTTTTTTTTCAGATTCCCACTTTCAAAAGAAGTGGAAGTGCTGCCCGAACAGGGTGACTTCGAAAGGTTGAATTGGACCAACCGTGTGCCTAACACCTTACGACACTGGTTTTGGAGATTCCATGTCAGCATTTCTCTATAATGCACTTTAGATGTTCTTTTTTGGTTATATCTTTTTTGGTCATAATTCATTGTTTGTAAAACATAAAAGAAACAGTACATATTAAAGGGGTGCTAATATCGATTTTTCACTTATTTTTTTTAGAAAAATCGTTTTCGGAAACCCTAAAACTAGTGCTACAGTGCTCACTCTTTTGGAGGCTTCTTTTTAGATCAGGAGCAAGCATTTTTTGCATCTGCCCGTAAAAAAATCGAAAATTTTTTAAATGTGAAACACCCTAATATAAATATAGCGTAACATGTGTGACGTCATAATGGTATATTTTTCAATTTGTTATATTAACGGCAATTTTGATTCAAATAAAAAAAAATAAAAAATACGTACTAAATATTTTTCCTAAACTACCAGATTTTGAAATAAAAAAATTTCATTTATACTCCCAATTGTGGGTGATATGTGACCGTGTAATCTTTCGAAATTCACTGTTTATGTACATTTTTTTTTTTTTTTTAATGGATTATTGCTTCGTTTCAGAGCAAAGCCATTCCGACTCTTAGAAAGAGTTTAATTGTTTTTTCAATCTCCCGATGAGTGGGACATTTGGGCTACATAAAATTTACACAAGTTTTGGAATAAGAATTCCAGTACTTCGCTACAGCTATAAACATTCAACGATCCATGCACGGAGTAAAAAATTAAGTTTCATCTGTATATTCGATCTTCCTGTAATTAGAAGAGTACATTCAGGACCATCTCGTCGTTATGTTCATCTATACATCGAAAACAATTTATAGATATTTTTCTTTGTTTTTATTGGTCAAGCCTCCCGCATCTCTCTTCTATATGATCATTTATTACGTGGCTGATCCCAATGGCTTGGCTATAATCCTTGTAAATCCCATTTATCCTTTGTGAAAAATTTATGCTCTTAGGAGCGCAATCTTTCTCATTTTTGTTGGAACGATTCGCGGTACCGGAATTATCATTTCTGCAAGCCATCAAAGACTCGTAAACTACTGCCATTAGTTTGAGACTTTGGAATCGTTGCGACTTGGCAGTTTCAAGTATATTATTTCGATCGTTCTTAAAAAAAAAAAAATATCTCCATTATTACATTTTTTGTCAATGAGGCTCGATAAAGGAGAATTCTAATATTGTCGGAGCCAAATTACAGTGTCCGTATGAGTCGCTCTTTTGGAGAGCGATTCCAGAAGTTTTGTCATTTTATCCAGAATGCTTGGGCCTTTATTAGATGTCATTTTTATGGATATTTTTCCCGCTGTGGTAGATATCAAGATTTCGGTTGATTTTTTGAAGTTTCTCTTGGTGAAACGAGGCATTTTGCTAATCGGTCAAACTGAGCGATACGCAATATACCGTTCGTTTACAAAACTTGCAAATCGAAGGGCATTCTTATCGCTGTATCGGTGAAACTTTTATGTACATTATGAAAACAGCTGGTACCTGATTGTTGTATTAGCTCCGACGCCGAAAATTTTTTAAAAATCGGCACGCAGTTTTTTTTTGCCACGAAACTGACCACGGTATCGAGTAAAGAAACATGTAATGAACCCGAAAACCCGACCCTTATCACGTTACATAGATCGACCGCACGGTGACGAAAAAAAACTAAATTCTACTGCGTTACATTCGACATTCGACACACACGAATTGGGTGACGGGAGAGGGTGAGAGGGAAGGTACTTCAGTCTTCGTCCTGTAGGGACGCTCGGGGAGAGGGGAGAGGTAAGATCTTAGATCTTGTACATTATTAGGGGATTCCCCATAAGCGACTCGGTCGGTACAATCCCGTTTCCTTATTCCTTCTGCCCTGAGAGTCGGTAAAACAAAATCCTGCGTGTTGTTTTGTTCTTGTCGCCATATTTGATGTTTTCTTTTTCCTTTTTGTTTTCCAATTCTTTTTATCAATGAAAATGCACTTTAAACAATGCTTTTCACATGGCAAAAACGATGGAAAATTCTTCTCGAATTAAGAACCCTAGAAGAGCATCATTGAGCAGCTTTGTGAAAAAATTTAGGACGAAGCAATTGTATAATTTCATTCAATTCGTAAATATGAAAAAAATCTATCTGCCCCTAATTATACACACAGCACGGATTCTACCGAATGCTTCAATTTTAGAGTTTACATGGTCGAAATTAAGGGGAAAAAAATGAATTCCAACGATTTTTCGTGTATCGATCTAGCACAGTATCATTATTGGACTGTTCCATGTGGCCAATGTGCCAAAATATTTTTATCAATATTACTTACGAAACAACAGCTTTTCCAGAAAAACCGCTGCCCAGTGTAAAATGATGTGAGGTAAACGGCCCAGCTGATGAACGATCCAGTATTGTATATTTATAATGATAGTTTACATATATTTTATCGGAACATTGATTAAATATCCGCAAATAAAGGTTCAGTTTTCAACGTTCCGACTAAAAAAAGTTCAGAGTAGTTACTATTTTCGATATATTATGAATTCAGCTTTATAAATCGGCACTTCCATTTATTCCGTCATGAATTGGGACAGCGAATTTAGAACGACGTGTCCGAGTTGTTGATTGGTCTTCCATATAACCTAAACAGTTTTCAGTTTTCGCCAATCCTTTTAGAAATTCAGCGCAATGTATTGAATTTTTTTTCATTTATTCATCAAATAAATGTGAATGGAACTATAAGTAAATGTGAAATAAAAGTATAACTATTTTTTCGGATTGCGATTCCCGACTGTTCATTAACCGGGATACTCTGTCGAGTCATTATCTGGGCCAGCAAATATCGGCGGGTTGTCAGTATAACTCGGACATCAAACATGCATTTTTAATTTGTTCATTTATCCTGATTTTTCAACGTTTTTAGAATAAAAATTCAACATCATTACATTCAGCATGAACGTAATTGTTGATATGAAACCAGTGTTTTTGGATATCGTACTTTAGATATCGAGGTCTTAGGACCAGAAAGGCGTAACCCACAAAAAACGGACTGCCATAAGGGCGTATCCCCAACTTTAACACGGAAGTTCCATAAGAGCAAAATAAATCAGCCTACAGCCAGAAGGGCGTAAGCCCACTACAATACTGCCAGAAAGGCGTAACCCGCACAGAAAAAAAATTGACTTACGCCCGTCTGGCAGATCAGTGATAATTTTTTCCCGGATTTACATCGCCTGCTTACAGCCGGAAGGGCGTAACCCTCTTTTTTTATTTTTCGTGGCTTACGCCTTTCTGGCGGATAACCGGTCAGATTTTTTTCGAATGTTGATCGCCTACTTACTGCCAGAAGGGCGTTACCCCAAAAAAATTGAAAACGTGATGTGTGTAAGATTTACTAACTAGATGTGTGTAAGATTGCCGTTTTTGGAATTTGATAATCTTGTTACAGCCGGAAGGGCACGACTAGAAGTCACCGTAAGAAAAAAATTATATAATATTATTATATACTTTTCTGTATAATATAAACATTATTATATAATGTATATTATATATATTATATAAGTATATATATATAATATATTATATAAGTATATATATACAATATATATTATATTATATAAGTATATAATATTATTATATACTTTTCTGTATATATTGCTGTAACAAGGTTATCACATTCCAAAAACGGCAATCTTACACACATCTAGTAAGTAAATCTTGCACGCATCACGTTTTCAATTTTTTTGGGTTAACGCCCTTCTGGCGGTAAGTAGGCGATCGAAATTCGGAAAAATCTGACCGGTTATCCGCCAGAGGGCGTAAGCCACGAAAAATAAAAAAAAAAGTTTACGCCCTTCTGGCTGTAAGCAGGCGATTTAAATCCGGAAAAAATGATCATTGATCATTTTTGTATTGACGCCCATATGATCATTGATCATGGGCGTAAGCCACTTTTTTTTTTCTTTGCGGGTCACGCCTTTCTGGCAGTATTGCAGTGGACTTACGTCTTTCTGGCTGTAGAATGATTAATTTTGCTCTTGCGGAACTTCCGTGTTAAATGTGGGGTTACGCCCTTATGGCAGTAAGGTAATGAAAAGTCGAAAACCAGTGGCTTACGCCCTTTTGGTCCTAAGCCCTCTCGATATAATTGAAAAATGTGAAAATAACGTGGATCCTCCGTTAAATGTTCACTAACCGGGACATTCACCTTATTCATAAAAAAAAAAAAAACAAATTGTTCCCTAGTCGTTCTGGCAGACGCGTGAAAACGACAGCCAATAGGAGTCTAACTAACGATCGCGATAGCCAATAGCAGCGTTTGCGAGCATTCTATAACAGTTCCTTTTTTCAACACCGCGAACGCCACCGTCGAATCCGTCGTCTTTCCATTATCACTTTTACGAAGTTCTTTATTACGATGCGAAAAGAAAATATGGTTTTATACATTGTTTTATGAGTCAAAGTTCAGTCTTTTTTTCGTATATACTTATAAAGATCGATTCAACGATTACGATGAGTCATCGAGTCTCAATTTTTTGGCTGCCGGGCCATCGACGTCGCCCTCGTCGCTTTCATCGTGACAGCTCGTTTCATCCGGATGTGGGGTACCCATACGCGTCGAATTTTGCGTATTTATTTGCTGAATAACGGAAAATCATGAGTATATCTCATATATTTTTTTCAACCCTGCGCGCTCATACCGTAATTTCGTTACTTCCGCGCTCACGCCTGATCGAAAACGTCCACCAACAGTTTTGAACGTGGCAAAACGCTTTAAAAAAAATCTCCAAAAAAATTCACGAATACTCTCGAATGTGAATCGACGATTTTTTCAAGTACAAAAATCATTGTATTCTTTGCTATAAATTTCGCTTGGAACGAAATCGATCCGGCATGACCGCGCAAGGGCTGATTGCCAAGAATACGAAAAAAAAAAAAAAAACAAAAAACAATTCTCACCAGGCTCACGTCGAGTTTCTCGAGACCTTCGACAAGTTGAGGATTTTTTATTCTGTAATCTCGAGTTATACTCTGTTTGAGATGAGTCTCCAGCGGGATCTAAGTTCCCAACGAAAGAACGTTAATTTTTTTTTCTTTTTTCATCCAAAAAAAACCGGCGCTTGGAAGAAAAATCCCAAACGCCATTCCTCGAATATCGTATGAAGAAAAAAAAAATACTAATACTCACGCCGGTTTTTTTACTGAGCTGCATGATGTCCTTTTGAAAAAGTTCAATCGCAAACACGACGTTCGGTATTACCTTAGTCTCTTTTATAACTTTGTTACGTTGCGCATGACTGTCGGACTTGACTCTACGAGTGTTCTGATGTTCCTGCCGAGACAAAAATTCGTTAAAATTATATTTTTTTTTTTCTTATACAACAATCGTAACTCCATAACGTGCCAACTAGAGGGCCCCTCTTACTTCGGTGTGAGTTATCAAATTGTAGAACGTAACTTTAAGGGATTTTCCAGCTAGCTCGATGAGCTGTACGAATCTGCGAAATTCCAATTATTATTATTATTATTTTCTTTTAATTTTTTTTTTTTTTTTTCCAATTTTTTACTCACTTGACCGACTGAAATGCTGGATTTTGCGGTGTTGACTTGTTGTAAAAGTATTTCGTCAGATCGCTTATGAGTTTGTACAATTGTTGCAGATTCTTGAATGTCGAGTCGGTATTCGGTCCGGGCTCGATAGCCGCGGAAGCCAATGATCGTAACATTTGAATTATATACGACAATTGCCGGCACAAGCTTCGCTCCTTCTCCCGCAATTTTTCTCGATCTAAATCGCGAATATTTCAACGAATCATTTCGTTCGTGAAGGAAAACAACAACAAAAAAAAAGAATCTTTGAAAGAAAAAAAAAAAACGAACTACCTGTCTCGTCGACCAAGCCCGGACCACTGGCGATGCACTGCTCGGACTTGAGCCTGCCCAAAAGCCACGAAGCGTTGTTCAGCTTGTACTTAATCGCTGCGCTCAGTATCCCGTGGGCTTGGACAGCCGAGGATTCGGTCAAACATTTGAAATTCTCGGTGATCGAAGCCTCATTCTGTAATGTTAGGTAACGGCTCGATGGGGTTTTTTTTTTTTTTCAAATACCAATGATTATATAATTTTAATAATACATATAATTTTAATAATATATTAATAATTTTAATAATATATTAATAATTTTAATAATATATTAATAATTTTAATAATATAATTTTATATAATAATAATATATAATTTTTGCCAATAATTATGGTAATGAAGGGAAAGTAATAAAGCGGAAAGCATAGAGAAATAAAAATCGTAAAAAAAAATGTACAAACGAATAGAGAACTCGCGTGTAAACGATTTTCACCCTTTTTTTTTTTTAATCATTCTGGTATAGTTAAATATTTTCTGAAGTTAATGAACATTGCATTGATTTTTTTAAATGATTATATCGTAAGGTGTAAAAGTTGTAAGAAATTTACGCGCTCTGGGGACCGAGTGACGTCACAACACCCCTCGGTACTAGGGTAAGGTTATGCATTAACGCAACTATAAACTCTTAACACAATTGAACTCTTTTTCTGGTGTTGATACGATTGGGTTTTTGCAACATGGCACACAAAACAATATTTGTACACTTTCTTCGATTTTTCAGATACATTAGTCATATTTACAGACTACATATTTATGAATTGCGAAGATTTTTTGGGTTAGGAATGGATTAGCTGCTTGAATTTCTTAATTTTACCGCTAGAGGCGCTGCTGAACTGGGGTGTTGTGACGTCACTGTCGCGCGATATACGTTTCAAATGCAATTCAATTTTCAAGCTGATATGATTAATTAAATAATTATGAGTAACCGAAAAAACCTATGAAAATGATGGTTTTCAATAATTATCTTTTAAATAATTTAACAGTTGAAAATAATGCAAGTTCTCTATTGTCATATCCATTGAATAAACGTATGTGAATTATTTTCTAACTTCTCTTTTCTTTCGAAAAGTACTTGAAAAAAAAATAGAACTTGATGATCGTTCACTCCGGGATGTGGCTTGAAAATTTCGTTAGCCGGGAGAGAAGACTTGACAACAGTTTCAGATTTTTTTAAACGAGTGGATTTTGTTTTTCAATACAAAAACGTGAAAAAAATTATTTTAAATCTCGCGGTGGATGAATTTTTTTTTGTCCGAACTGCGTATCAACGCGTAGACCCATCTTTTTCTCGGTTGAAAAAAAAAAAAAATGTCCAATACAAATGACCGAACGATAATTATCCGTAACGTGTTCGTTTTCGAAGTGCGATCGATTAGAAATTTGAACGAAAAAAAACTCTCGAAAAGGTCTGAAAATATTTTTCAAATTTAAAAAACGTGAGTCGCTAATTTGTTAGTTTTGTTGTGTTAAGAATGAATTAAACTCAAGAGAAATTTATTTATTCAGGGTTGAAAATTTCTGAGATTCTAGATTCGAAATTATATAAAACTCGTATTTGCTCGCTCCATTTTTAGCCAAGTCTTTCGATAATTACTAAAAAATTGAATTAATTCGAGTTTAATGAATTTTCATAATTCGAAATTATCTCCAATTGAGAATATCAAAATTAAATGATAAATTTCTGATTTTAATTATCGAATTATTATGAAACGTGACTTGAGAATTATTTAATTGTTTTCGAAAATGTAATATTCAATATTTATTTGAATTCGCGGAAGAGAGGAAAAACACAGAGTGCCCTCTTGTATTATTTCAAGGCTCAGGTTTTTCCGTTCATTCCTGTTTTCCGGCCCAGGTTTATTTCGATGAAAAATTTATTTATTCAGACATTTTTTTTTCTATGTATATATAACTTATAAATATGTATACGTCTAGACGATGCCAGCGGAGCCATAAAAAAAATGAGAGAGAGAGAGAGAGAGAGAGAGAGAGAGAAAGAGAGAGAGACAGAGACCGGGGCACACATTTGAGACACGTCAGACGCAGCAAGGGCTGACTTTCATGTCTTCACGGTTAATTTAACGAATAAGCGACTGACGTAACAAAACATCTGCCAGACGATACATTCCCTGCGGCTGGCTCTTAAACCGTGGAAAATATAGACATTTATCGTTTAAGAAATCGATTCAAGATTCCACGAATCTGAACTGTTCGAAATATTATTTCGATTGAAAAGAAAATTAATTTTAATGAATTTCGACGGACGTCACATTTTCATGTATAATTTTGAAAAAAAAAAAATTCATTAGCAGCTGGCCAACAAATATTTATCATTTTTCATGGTTGTTACGCATTATTGACTCAGAAACTCCCTGACTTTTCCAGGTTTTCCACGCAGGTTTTGCAAATATTCCATGAAGATTAGGGTCAAATAAAAAAATGTTAAATATTAAAATAAAAAATAAAAAAAAAAAAACTGAAATACAAAAAATAATTGAAGCACCGCAGAGTAAAAAAAATAAATACACTAAAAGCAAATACCGAACCTGTTCCTCATTATAAACGGAAATTTTTATGTCGGTGCCGATAAATGAAAAATAAATATACCTACAATAATAATTGTGCAGTTGTGTATTGACAAATCGAATGCAGAAGTGTAGTTTTGGAGCAAAGTAGTTTTTAGTTTTTGAAATTTTTGTTTTTCGACGTAACTATTGTATATAATAAACAATAAAATAAATATTAAAAATATACAAAAGATACTTTTCAGTTTTTTTTTTTTTAAGAAGTTGGTTTCATTGTTCGTAATTCTGGCAAAAAGTAAATTCTGGAAAAATTCCAGAGAATTTTCTAAATTCCCTGACTTTTCCCTGATTATTCCAGGAGGAAATAAATTCCCCGAGTTTTCCCGGTTTTCCCTCTTTCCATATGCGTAAATATTTTTTTTTTTTAATTCCGTATAAAAAAAATCGTTTTCGGGCCAATAATTATTGAAATGAACTTTGAATACCTTATTTATAGTGCCGAGTTTTCCGCATAATTCCATGCACAATTCGTCAATCGTATTGCCATTTTCTGCCTCGCGCTCCTCGATCATAGACAACAATTGTACGAATATAATCGCGATCGTAGATTCCACCTCGGTCGTTTGGGCTAATTTTTTCAACCATTCGAAGACCTTGCTCGCTCTTGCATTCTCGAAGCTCATCTTGCGCAAAAGTAACGACATCGTGTCCAGTATGATTATAGGAATTTTCTTCGGTATTACGTCGTCGTCTTTTTCCTCCTTGAAATACGACTCGACGAGTCCCTGAAGTGTTCTGATGAGAGCTTGAATCTGCGCGGGAAGACCCCTCGAGGCCTCGATCTGGCCTTTTTTTAAGAAAAGAAAGAAAAAAAAAAATTTATATCGACAATTTTGATGATTTTTTAGAAATGTTCAATTGCTCGATGAATTCTTACATGTATGACTGAGAAATTTAGGCAGATCCGAAGTCAGCGAAGTGCACATGAGATCGCACAGTTCTTTGAAACACTCCAAGCCCAAAACTCCCGTTTGCTGATCGAACGTACGAATTCGTTCCAGATCGCATATAATTCGCTTGTAGAGAAGTCTGCGAACAACGAAAGCGCAAAATTTCGAATGAACGAAAGCTTCGAATCCTCGAAATTGAGATTTTTCTTTTTTTTTCTTTCTTCAAATTAAAAAATCAATCAACCGCAGAGTAGTCGAGAAAAATTGTAAACACAGAAATTTCGATCTAAATTCTCAAAGAATACAAGCCGCGCGAAAAATTGGTCGCAAACTTAAAAAAAAAAAGGAAAAAATAATTTTTGGCAACGAAAACAAATATGAAGCAAAAGAAAAAAAGTAATTATTTTAATATCATTTTCAAAATATTGCAAGCTCTTTATCTGTTCTTTCCTATTTTGGTCCTTCGATATTTAGCATACTCAAGTTTTATTCGTTCTCAATTTTCATTTCTCTTTGAAACGTTCACTGATAAAAATATTCGCTTCAACTTTTCATCATTTTTGTTTTTCAAACTCGTTTCGAGGGGAGACACTTTAGATGCTTCAATAAATCCGCTTTTTTTTTTTTAATTTCATAAATCGTTAGCAAAATATCTCAAGAATACATCCTGAAAATTTCAAAACGGTATTCGGATTCCCTCTAACGTTACGTATATAAATTTATCACTTTATTAATGACAATTGACATTTTAAAACGTGTTTTTCTCGAAACGATATTTTTTTTTTTCAATTTGCGGGATTAATAACTCAAAAACCAAATATATAATCGATCATCTTCAAAATTGAAACACGCTTACAGAATATAATTTACTGAAACACGAACCTAAAGTTGGAAATATTAGATTGTTTATAACATATTTATTATTGCGAAATGCCGTAAAAAAAAAACATATGCTAAAAATCGATATTTTTTTTTTAAAACACATTCGAACATTCAATTTTCGATTTGTCTTTTCAAAGTATAAGTTCATGTTTTTTTTGAAATATCTCAATAATGTAGAAATTTTTTTTTGATGATTTCGATATGGAAATTTCGAGCTGCACAATTTCTGAAAATCGACAAGGATAGAGGACAAGCCAAAAGAGACCCAGGGCGGATTAAACCTTAATTGATGCATGAAATAAGTTGAAAAAATTACCAAAAATGTGTAGGAGCATGAATAAATTATTGTCAGAGTTTGGGAAATTTTCGTTGTTTTTTTTTCACATTGAAAAAAAAAATCCGAAAAATCACCTAATATTCGGTCTCCCAAAGTAATTGCTCCCCTCGAGAGAATTATCGGCTTTACATAATATAATAATATGTAATTTATATTTACATATAATAATATGTATTTCTGTGTGCAGAAAGCCAAGTGGCGCCGCGGCCGGCTGTAATCCGCAAATTTTGCTGGAATAGCTCACATTTATTTACACAGACGAAACCTTGTTGGATTAATTTTAATAAACGAACGTTTATATTCGTGCTGCATAGAGTTTTTTGAGGTGAGCTTGACTATAACTGCGTCGAAAAAAAAAAAAAAAAAAATCGACGTATTGCGATGTAATGAAAATAGGTTTACGGCTACTTTTCCTTCTCAATTTGAGGGCTAAGCATGAATCTTGTCGGTCTTGTCGATACGAACCGACAAGGCTCGTATCGAGAACGAGAAAGACGTAACTCGGACTTGATTGTAACTGATTGTAATTGTAATTGCATATTCGGGTAACCGATTGGCTACCCGACAAAAATTCAAATAGAATTTAAATTTAAATTTAATTTAAATTTAAACGTGCATATTTTATAGGTCTCATAATTTTGTAGGTCTCATAATATGCATATTTTAGTAGGTCTCATAATCATGAGACCTACTAAAAAGGAAAAAAAAAATCAATTTATTTGTATTGTAATATCCTGACATTTGAATTTTTCATACCAGACAATGATTATGAGAATGATTATGACAATGATTATGAGACCTACTAAAAAAGAAAAAAAAAAATCAATGTATTTGTATTTTAATATCCCGACATTGGAATTTTTCATACCAGACATAAAAGACATAAAAAATAAAATAAAAAAAAGACATAAAACGTGCATAAAAAGATATGCACGTTTAACCTCAAGAATTTTACTTTCTTTGTTTTTTGAATCCAACGAATCTAGTTTGTGCTAAACTTTATAAATTGCTGTAGGAAACGCGTAAAAACTTAATTTCCGAAGTTGTGCAGCGGAAAAAAAATTCTTATATGACTCCGCGCAACAGTTTAAATTTCCTTTCCGCCGACTTCTCTATTATATTGCCCTCAATTGCACTACGCGACTCCAGCAAAAAATGCGCATTCTCGCCACCATGAGCGCTCCGAGTCGTTCTCAGCCGCTAAAGCATGGCACTGCGCGCAGCGAATAAGCCCCTCCCCCCGATCCTCTGAAATGGATCTTTGCCACGGACAAACAAAGTTTTTCATACATTCCAATGTGTCTCCACTTACTCTCCGATATCCAGATAGTCCTTGATGTACGATTCCTTGTGTCTCTGAAGATCCGTGTTCTTCAATGCTTTGGCACTTTGAATCAGCTGTACGGTAGTCTGCATAATGTAATGATGAAATTCCGGTCGTTTTTTCAAAATTCCCGACTGTTCCTTCGTAGCCCAAGGTACCGAAGGTCTGGCAAAAGAAAAAACAAACAAACAAACAAACAAACGGACATAATCATAAAATATTAATTGGCTGGTAAAAAAAAAAAAAAAAAAAAAAAAAAATTGACTTGATTATCGAGAATAACACCGACTCGTAGAGAAGGCAGAGCATTTTGTGCATCGTTTCCAAATTCATAATGGTATTCGGGAGCTTAATCCCAGCTGGACGACCAGCTCTCTTGTTCGCGGTCGTGTCGTTCGGATCTTTGTCTTTTTTGTTCTTTCCGTCGCCCTTCTTGGGTCTCGTGACTCGCTGATCAGGAAAAGAAAAAAAAAAATTGCCATTTATTGATCAAAAACCCAAAAAAAAAAAACAACCTTCCGCACTTGAAAAAATTGTTTGAAGCGAGTCCCGAATACCTTGCTGAAGTCAACGAGCTCGTTGTAACTCTTGAACAGACTGTTGATACTTTGTGAAACGTTGACGCTCTCCGTGGACCAGCCACCGATTCTGTATGCCATCAGCGCCTCGTAAACCGTTATCATGAGTTTCAGGGTATGCAATTTTTGCTGAGACTTTGGCACATTGTCCATTAGATCCGTACGCTCGTCCTTGCAAAAACGTAAAAGTCACTCGGCTGCGTTATTTTACAGGTCTTTGTTTTTTTTTTTGTTTTTTTTTTTGGAGGAAATTTTACTCGAGACTAGATTGAAGTTAATACCAGATTCAAATGTTCCAAGTCCGTTTGGGTCATTCGTTTGCAGAGAGATTCCATTATCATCGATACCTTGTCCAGCAGAACTGAATTTCTCGATGCCATTTTTATGTATATTCTCTGCATGACGAATAGCAATTCGCCGATTGGCTCTTGCAGTACGGCCTCGGGACCGTGAATATCGGAACATATGTGAAACTTGAGAGGTGGCTGCACGTTCGGATCGGTTTCGTAATAAATGTTGAAATGAATTATCAGCATATCCATGACATACTCGGACAATTCGGGATTCATCGCGACAGCGTCGTAAAGACCTTAACGATATTGGAAAATTGAAAAAAAATTGAAAAAAAAAAGCTGTCGTAATTTTCAAGCAATATTTGGAATATTTTTCCGATCATTATTTATACGAGGAACGTTTCTGGAGTCCCGAAGTACCATGAAGACCAAAAATAATCAAAATTTCGACTTATAATTTCCGAGTTTATGGATTTTTCAATAAAAATAAGCCCATTTTTTCGAAACTTCCAGGATGGTCAGACACCCCTTTGAGAGAATGTTAATTGTTTTTTTGCTTTGCTTTGGAAAATGCCACATATTTGTAAACTATGAGAACGGCATTATCGCGAAATGCTTAGGAAAAATAGCGGATAATTCGTACGGATAGCGCGCGTCATTTTCAGGCCTGAGAGAGAGAGAGAGAGAGTGAACTTTTCTTGTCCAGTTTTCAGTTTTCAGACGATCATTTCGTGACTTTTCGACCTGTTAATTATTGAATTTGGGAGCCCGATGCTAAAAATCGAAAAGAAAGGCTAATGGCTTCAAAATCGGTTAATTCGCCAAATTCGATGCCACTGCACCGATTTTGTTCCCAGAAGCTTCACAATATTTACTCTGCTGTATCGACGCCATCGAAGTTAAGGGGTAAAGTAACACCGCTGTAAAAACAAAAGAAAAGCGCTGTTTTCACCATTTTTTTTTTTTTTTTTATGGAAGAAAAAGTAATAGGATAATAATATTTGAGGAAGTTGTTAGGCATATATTTAAGTATAATACAAAAATTTGTTATCAAAAAATATTTAAAAATCGCGACACCGGAGCCATTCTCGTGAAACTGAATGAATTCTGCGGCGCGCGGCGCTGCAGAATTTCATATGCAAATTTAAATCTAGAAAAAAAAAAACTACTCGATCTACATGTCTATAGCTAGAGAAATACGTAGGGGATTTTAAAAATATTGATTTTTGTGTAATCGGCGAGTATTTGAACGAAAATTTTGAATTTTCGACAAAAGAGAGGGATTTTTTAATAAATAATGTTTAAATTAACTTTTCGAAAATCCCCTACGTATTTCTGTAGCTATTAATACATCTATAGATTAAGTGCTTTTTTTTTTTTATCAAATTCAAATTTGTGACAGTTACACCGCGTGCCGCATGTCTCGCGAGAAGCGCTCCGGTGTTGCAATTTTTGAATATTTTTTTATAATAATTTTTTACATTATACTTAGTAAATATATGCGTAATAACTTCCTCAAATATTATTGTCTTCTTTTCTTCCGTCCCAAAAAAAAAAATTGTGCATTTTTAGATTTTTACAGTGGTGTTAGCCCTTAATCGTCGCTTTTCGCGCGGATGGTTTTGAAAAAAAAAAAAAAAAAAGCTATCGTTTTTACAATAAATTCGTCAAACCTTTGTAAAGATATGTGCGAACTTCGAGCTCGTGGGTGAAGCAACGCTTGAGTATACTCAAAACTTCGTGACAGAGAACGGTATTGTTTCGAGCATTGACATTTGTCGATTGTCCGCGTCTTTCGAGGGTCGCCTGAGTGAAAATCGAGGTTGAACTCGATGCGCTCGTGCTGGAACTCTGAGCCGACTGGCTCAGTGCGCCAAGCTCGTTTATCTTGAGATTTTTCAGAAGCTGCAAAAATCCCGTCACCGCCATTTGTCGCGTGTGCGTACCTTTGCGATAAAGTGCTTTTCTCAGTATCAGAACCAGGGAATCCCTTATACTGGCCGAGATTCGCATAAGCGGCAGTATCGCGTAAAGTACTTGCTTCGCAGCGTCGCCCGGTATCGCCATTAATTGCTCGAGGAGCGTTATTACCCAGGCTTGAGATTCGAGCATTATAAGCGTCAATTTTCGGCATATGTACGATAAGCATTCTGCAACGATGCAAAAAAAAATTTTTTTTTCCTTCGGATTATGAATTAATTTTTTTTTTTTATCTTCTTGAACGATAAAAATCGAACGATAAACATGAAATCATTCAAGATCTACAAAATCCAATGCCCATGGAACGATATCGAGGCCTTAGGACCAGAAAAGCGTAACCCACAATAAAAACGGACTATACTGCCATAAGGGCGTATCCCCAACTTTAACACGAAAGTTCAATAAGAGCAAAATAAATCAGCCTGCAGCAAGAAGGGCGTAAGCCCACTGCAATACTGCCAGAAAGGCGTAACCCGCAAAGAAAGAAAAAAAAGTGGCTTACGCCCGTCTGGCAGATCAGTGATAATTTTTTTCCCGGATTTACATCGCCTGCTTACAGCCAGAAGGGCGTAACCCTCTCTTTTTTTTCGTGGCTTACGCCTTTCTGGCTGATAACCGGTCAGATTTTTTTCGAATGTTGATCGCCTACTTACTGCCAGAAGGGCGTTACCCCAAAAAAATTGAAAACGTGATGTGTGTAAGATTTACTAACTGGATGTGCACAAGATTGCCGTTTTTGGAAATTTGATAATCTTTTTACAGCCGGAAAGGCACGACTAGAAGTCACCGTATGAAAAAAAAAGTATATAATATTATTATATACTTTTTTAGTATTAGTATTTAGTGTGATATACTTTTTTAAAAGTATATAATATTATTATATTAGCCACTTTTTTTTTTTCTTTGCGGGTTACGCCTTTCTGGCAGTATTGCGGTGGGCTTTGCGTCCTTCTGGCTGTAGACTGATTAATTTTGCTCTTATGGAACTTCCGTGTTAAAGGTGGGGATACGCCCTTATGGCAGTAAGGTAATGAAAAGTCGAAAACCAGTGGGTTACGCCCTTTTGGTCCTAAGCCCTCGATATTTACTATTCAGTGTCGTTAATATGTTTTTTTTTAATTGATTAATTGATAAGAATTAATAATACTCGATGAAATTAATTTAATGAAAATTTCAGCAAGTTGTGCTTTTGTTTTTTTTCATGAAATCAATTTTGTGAAATTCTGTCAAAGCTCTTGCGATAAGCTTCGCTACTGCCGCATCGTTTTAGAAAAATTTCAAAATTTCTGGGCTGATTTTCAATATTCAATTGCCATTGTCGTTTTTTTTTTTTTTTTTTCGATCAATCGATTTTTCGAGTTTGAAAAATTCAATAATCGATGAGGCAGCAGCGAATATTCTTCGGCAAGCTCCAAAGATCTTGCGCACATCTATTGGCGTGTGCAAATTATTATTATTATTATTATTATTATTTTCCTCGATATGATCGATAAACTGAAAATTCTAAAATCGCGTTTTTTTTTTATTTATTTTTTTTAAGGTACTTTAGTAATTCGATATAAAGTTTGCTGGATCTACCTGTGTACTGGGAAATCATTGAGCCCCCGCTGACAATTTTATCCGTCAATTTTCTCAAAACGGTAGCACCGATCTCATGACGCTTGCGAATCAATTTTTGAATAATTCGTATACCAATGTCGCACAATCGATGCTCGTCATCTTTCGTTCGATTGTCATTGTCCATAAGGATAAATGCAAACTCGACTAAACCTTTGAGCACGAGATGACGATCTTTGTTACTGAAAAGAAAGAAAAAGTAAAAAAAAAAAAAATTGTATACAATTTTATGGGAAAAAATGTGCCAGCTTAATTTAGCAACAAATAATTTGTTTGTTTTGGTATTATAATTGTCACCTGTTGGAGATTACGTGCTCGACGATATCCACGATACGCCAATCGTCCGACAAAACGCTTCTGAGCCATGCGCTGCTCTTGCGCTTCTCGTCGTCCTGAATTTTTCGGCACATGGCTTGTTTCAGAATCTCAAAAATCTGTACAGTCGATGAAGAATTTTAAGAGAATCGTGATAATTCAATATTTTTCTTTCATCAGACGCATGGATATGGAAGAGGATGAAAATTACCTGATCCTCGTATACATTTGTTACGGATAGTAGAACCGCCATGAGAAATGGATCGAGGATATGTTCGGGGGCGTTTGTAACTTTTTTCAGCGAAGAAACGAAATCCTTGAGTCTCGTGTGATCCAATTGAGCGGCTTGATATATGTGATACAGTACGGTGCTTTCGGTTTCTTGTATTTCTTTCAGGCTCACGACACCTGGCACATCGATTATTTTTTTACAATCGTCATCTTTTACTTTTCCTCCTATCTAACTCTATTGAATCTTTCAATAGATTCACTCCGATACAAAGTGCAATTGAGCGGAAAAAAACTCGAATTATTTTCGTCCAAGGCTATTATCGGTTTTGATAATTTTTTAAAATCAAATTCATTGAATTATTTCTCAATTTCACGCACTTCCGCAGACTTTTTATGCATTTTTGAATTTATAAATTAATTCTAAATAAGAATTTATTTAGCTATTCCCGTTCCGAAGAAGAGGAAGAAATTTTTTTTTTTGCGCGTCGACATTGACAACTTGTGAAAAAAAAAAATATTTCAAGGCGCTATGCAGGCATTTTCTGATACTCTGATATAAATTGACTCAAAGGGGAATAATTTCATACTTTAATCTTATTAAGTCTGGTGTAAAAAAAAGGTGTAAAAAAATCTGGCCTAAAAAAAGGTGATTTTTGGTGATTTTTTTTATAAGGGAAGAAACAGCGGACCTTCTTGCAAATTTTATTGTACTTTAACACACATTTGAAGAGTATAAAAAAAAAATTAATTAACTAATTGTCGCAAAATGGCGGAGTATTAAATTGACGATAGAAGCGCCTCGCCGCCGGAGTCTCAAACTGGCAGGTGTGATAGCAAAAAAAAACTATTTTACCTATCGACCCAAACCAAAGTTCATTCTCTAGATTATTAAAAACCATCCTGAATGAACTAAAAACATTCATAAAAAAAAGTCATTTTATACTATTTTTATTGCACGAAGGAAGAAAAAAAAAATTGTACAAATCGTCATTTTTTTCGCTCAAGCTCGAAAATTAATATGGTTTCACGGTTTTTTTAGTTCATCGATGATAAAAATATATTTCAATTAAAAATAATTGTGATTTTTGCGTTCCAGACAAGAATTAAGCGCACCATCTTTCCCGCCAGTTCGAGACTTCAGCGGCGAGGCGCTTCTATGGTCAATTTAATACTCCGCCATTTTGCGACAAGTATAGTTAGTAAAAAATTTTTTTTTATACTCTTCAGATGTGTGTTAAAGTACAGTAAAATTTTCAAGAACGTCCATTTTGTTTCTTGCCTTATAATTAAGAATACGTTAAAAAGAGCTGCGACTGAAAATTGGTAGTTTAAAAAATATTTTTTTTTCATTTGCAATCTCAGAGCATTCTACCGATAACCAGGTGGATTTGGGTACCGTAAACATGTTTCTATGACCTTGAAATTAATCCTAGAGCCAGTCATAATTAACATGAAATTTTTTTGTCACAGTTGGTTTTTTTTCTTCTTCAATGTGTCGTCATTGTTTCAGTTTTGAATTTTTGTTTTCTGTTAAAAATCGGTTCGAATAACGCGTATGCGTATTGAAAAAATGATAAATTTTGTACCTCCTGGTATCGATTTAAAAACTTATATAATCCATATTATTTATTTTCGTTTATCGGCAATTTTTCTTTGGATAGCTTAAATTTATATTGAAGTACCTTAAAATTTGATCGATTCCATAGTTTTCCTGATAATTAAAAAACCAAAAACATCCTAAAAAGTACCTTTTTCGGCACACCTCATCCGGGAATCCCCTTTCAATGATATTTATTATTGCGTGAAATTTTCCCAAAATCAATGCGCTTTGTCAAAGTGAACCTTTCGATGCAGTAAATTTTTTTTCTTTCATTAAAACACATTTATATGCTGCTCATTACCTATCTCTTCGAGGCTATCCATATTTTGGCTATCCCCGACTTCCGAATATTTAACGGCAAAATATTTTTGCAATGTACCGAGAATCAGTCTCCCGTCATGATTGGAGCCGAGTCGTAGCAATTGATGCACGAGAGGAGGAACTTCGTTGAGTTCCACGTCTTGTAACTTGTCGCACAAGGCTCTGATTACAAGCTCATGATCATTTTTCTCCAAGGATATTTCCCTAAATATTTCATAATTTCCATCAACGATAAGGGGGGAAAAAAAAAAGGGAAAAAATAAAATTTTTCAATGTAAATCTTTTTACGGCCATTTGTGGACGATAAAATTACCGAAACATCTTTGCGAGGGACGTTAAAATTCCTGGTTCCCAAGGATTGTTGCAAATCGATTTGACGATCAGAGACTTGTATTCGGGTCCCGAAACTTCGCTACCCTTGTAATTTATATACTTTTCTTCCTCCAAAACTTGCAGAATGAGAGGTAATATGTCTTTCCAGCTTCAGAGTCAAGAAAATAAATTGAATCATTCAAAGTTTAATAACTAATTATTTTTCCTCTGGATTAAAATTACATTTTTGTGAAACATTTAAATTTGAGTTTATTTATTTTATCGGAAAGTTATAACGAATAATCGTAGCCAAAGTAGCGTTTTTTTCTCATTCAGCGCGTAAATAAATTACTCGGCGAAGCCATTGTTCGCCAATTTTTTGTATCCGTGGCTCGGTCGGCCTGTTTACTTTTTTTTTTGAGCTCGCAAAATTTTATATTTTTCATAAACACGGATTACAAGAAGGGTAAATATAAATGGATAAGGCCCAGCGATTACCTCATGAAATCATCGTCATTGAGGCGAATTCTGTCATGACAGAATTCAACGAGTTTGACAAGATTTGCCTTGTTGTAACGTGGAAAATCGTGAATTATTCGATTGACAAGAGATTCTACGTGAGAACTGGTAACTTTGGCCTGACGAAGCGACTTTAAAACAATCTCGACGATTTTGCGTCTCTTAGTCTGAGAAGCCTCGGAATCTGTGAATCCTTGAAAAAGTTCATCCAATATTCTCGGCGCATCGGCATTGCAGATCTTTTCGTTGAGCATATCCGACAACTGTGTTGGAAATTTTGTTTTTGTTTGTTTTGTTTGCTTGCTTTTTTTTTGTTTAATCGTCGAAATATGATCCAACGTAATTTTTCCCGCGGTAATCGTAAGTTTAAAATTTTTCAAAAGTTATGTGTCTTGACAAAAATCTTTTTATATTCGAAATATTGTATGCCGTAAAGTTCAAGAGCCGGCAACAGGTGTTATTGGTGTCGAGGAATTTGAGGTTATAGCCACAAAAACGAGTTTGACGCCAAAAAGGTTTGATGATTTTTGAGGGATTTTAGTTTGATCGCACTTACCTCGTCGGCTGATCTGTTTTCCACGAATTTTCGCATTTCTGCGACACTTTTTTTCGCCCTTACTTCTTTGAATTGCGAATACATTTTCGTTTTATTCGCATCTATTGACGAATGAACACAGAATCAAACGGAATACGAATACAAACGGATACAGAGATAGACTTCAGCCTTCAGCGCCAATTTTCTTTACATTTTTTTTTTTTTTTTGAATTTCGAGGGACTTGGAGAATAATTTTTATTAGTCATCGGTATCAGGTGAGAAATCAATTTTTGTTTATTTATCGTCGAATAACACGCCTTGGATTTTTTTAATTTTACCTAAGTTATGACGTCACATATGCTTATTGAAAAATCACATAAATTATATATGTGTATAGAGAGCGCATACTATTATCATGAGGATTTATTGTTTAACTTGATCGAGACAAATAATCGAAATAAATAAATTACATAAATGAGTCGAAATTATTGTTTTTTGTTATTGGCATGTTTATTATTAACTTTATTATTATTACCCGTAGAAGTACCGCGTCTTTATTATTAAAAAAAAAAACAGGTTGATCGATATTCCATATTTCCCTAGTAACTTTTACACAAGATCGAGCCGGTTCAGGTTCCCCGGGATTCCCCGGAACATTTACGATGCACAAATTTGCCAACCTTGGGACGCTAAAATGCGGGTGATCTCTATCGTTATAAGTTTTTCAATGTTATTACGGAGACTCTTTTTATCGGTGGGTCAAAGGTCAAACATGTCGAGGTATAATCCCGATACCCTTTGCAAACAATCAAGAATTTTGTGAATTTGAAATATATCTTAATGTTCCAGAACTGACTCATTTCATAATTAAATTTTTCACGAAATTGTAAGTTTCGGATGGTTACATAAAAAAAAAAACAGTGAAGAATTAAAACATTGGAAATATTTCAAGTACGCACTTACCACGAAAGTACATTTTTCAATGCTCTTCTCTTCGCGGATGAAGCTTTGAGTAAAATATGACGAAAGCAATTGTGCAAGTTACAAATTTGGCCGATATTTGTTTAATTTAAAAAAAATAAAAATTCGATTAAGTCTCATTCATTCTAGAGATTTCCTTTCAAGCTCAAGAACTCCAATACCGAGCACGGTTCTATACTGACTTGTCTGTTTGCGGGACAAGTGGTAAATATATCAGCGCTAAAAACTAAGTTTCGTTCCCCCCCCAAAAAAAATTGACAACTTCCAAGATTTGAAGGTTTTGTAAAATAGGAAATCCCATATCGACCCTTAAAAGAAATCCAATACCGAACTTCCTTGTCCCCCAGATCAAAACAGTACAGAAAACGTTTCGACTGAATTTTTTCACATTTTCGAAAGTTAAAGGAGCACACCGGCCTTTATTTTTCAATGAAAAATCTGTAAAATCGGAAAATTTCGCTGCCCACGTGACGGTATTCAATGCTGGTGACGTAACGAATTTCAGGAGAGAGAAATAAAAAACCAGTTTTGCATCAAATTTATTGAGCGCAGATTCCTTATAAAAATATAATTTTTATTTCTCATATAATAATGCATAAATATTTATGAATACGTTTGAAGATGATGTTTGCATAAGCTTTTATTTGTGTGAATGATAAAAACAATGACGCGCGATCTCAAGGATAGCGTTCGTAAAATGCGAGAAACAAAATGTCGTGACGGGGGACTAAATCTTCGAAACGATTTTTCGTTCACACAAAATTTACCATCTTCAAAAAAAAAAAAAAAAAAAAAAAAAAAAAAAAAAAAAAAAAAAAAATTGTTGCGTTTTTCAAGATACGATGAGAATATTCTTCGATAAAATGCTAAAAAAAAATAATATTTCGAGTATAATGGTGAGCCCGTATAAGTGTGCGCGAAATGACACGGAGACGGCAATTATCGAAGTTTTCAAATCGCAAGAATAAAAAAAAAAAGAATTAAAAAAGAAAAAAAATACATGAAAAACCAATCGTGAAGATGCACAGCTCAGGCGAATCTTTCTTCAATTTTATTCAGCCACTCCAAGTTAAATTGAGCCAGCTTCGCAAGTTGTCCCCCTTCTTCGTCATTCGGTTCGTAACGAGTCAACCGATAAACCTCGGTAATCGCCTCCTTGCACTCCTAATTATGAAAGCAACATCGATCAAAGTTATGCAAAGTTCAAAAAAAAAAAGCGAGAAAGACACGATTTTTTGAATATATTTTTAGATTCTATGTATCAGATCTACAAAATTTTTATGTTCATTGGCCGAGATCATTTTCACGCGTACATCTTAAAATTTTCTCGAATTTTTCGTTCGCGCCCGATTCATCAAAATTAAAGAAATAAAAATTAAAGAAAAATCTATTTTTAACGGAATAATTTGAATTTTTTCTATTTTTAACGTATCAAAAATTAAGAAAAATCGATCGGAAAAATTGTGTGTGCATTAAAAATGATGAAAGAATATATGAATTACTCAGAATATTCAACGTTTTTTTTTTTTCTAACTTTTTATGAATAACTATGTATTATTATTATTATTGTTAAAACTTAATATCGCTGGTGTTTTTGTTGTCCTTGCGATTTGAAAAGAAATTCTTATACAATTCCCATCGTTTTTTTTTTCTTCAAACTTTGAGATTGGGATGCAAGATATCCTTAAGCTCTTAAACATATTTGCGATTCAACGTAAAATGCAAAAAAAAAGTAATAATTTCTTTCAAACGAATTAACGGCCCGAGGATTCATGATTTTCGGCTAGTCGAAATATTCGATTTAATGAAAACTCAAAAAATGGTAATTAAAATATCGAAAAGAAAAAAAATCATCACATTTGAATAACCCTTTTTTTTTCGTTGATTACGTTTGCGTGAATTATTCAAATTTTACCTTGAAAGCCTCCGGCATACAATCGCTTCGTGAAAAATTGCTGATCGAACACGTTCTATTGAACTGCGACACAAGAATCATCGCTCTCGTTATATTTTCGCCTGAAAGTACAGATGATGATGGTAAAAAAAATGTGCGCAAGATGGATTTACCGCAGTTTCACTTTCTCATCGAGGAAGTTGAATGTTTTCGCGAAACAATGAATTTTTTTTTTTTTTTCAATTCCAAGAGACCGGAAAGCGTAGAATTTTTCGTCTCAAATAAAGATTAATGTCAGAAATGAAGCATCAATGGCCTATATAGTCAGCGAGGCCGAAGAAAAACGCTGTTATTTTCGTTTTCGAATAATCACAAGCTCATATTTGTACAAAAGTTTTGTATTTCCAAAAAGTAAAATTATTTTCAGATCTCGTCTCTGGATTCACGGATGTTTGTTCAAGGGTATTACTACAGGAAAAATGGTCTCACCGCTCACGGAAAGTATAAGTATATAATTAAAGTATAAATGGGAGTATAAATGAAATTTTTTTATTTCAAAATCTGGTAATTTAGGAAAAAAATATTTAGTACGTATTTTTTATTTTTTTTATTTGAATAAAAATTGCCGTTAATATAACAAATTGAAAAACATAACATTATGACGTCACACATGTTACGCTATAACTATATATATATCAAAATCCGTGAAATTAAATTGCCTGTAACAGGTGCATCTGTCATTTTTAACGAAAAATAAAAAATACGTCCTCATTATTTTTACTTAATTATTATTATTATCATTATGCGCCCCAATGATTGAAAAAAAATTTCATTCATACTCCTAATTCCCGAATCAAGTCGATTTGCAATTTTTTTTTTTTTTTAATTACTCACCGGGAGCAATGATCTTGAGCAGAGAATCGAGTTTTTGACACAGGGCTATGTGTTCCCTCAAAAAATTTTCCGATACAGCCGATTTTTCATTATCGTTTCTCTGGTCAAACAGAAAAATCAACTTGAGCTCAGCATTGACGATATGAAAATGATTCTTGTGAAGGTTCTTCGACTGCTCATCGATGAATCGTTTCAATTCTTTTTCGCTGGATGCGTTGATTCTTTCGAATTTCATGGATATTGTTTCAATCATATTGTCGATTATGGACGAGGACATTGTCGATTTGCATTTGTCGCACGCGTAATCGGGTACGGGTGTGTCACCCGAGACGAGAAACGTCGGTGGCAACATATATCCGTCCGTACACTTTCTATTATCGGAATATTATTTTTTTTTTTTTTAAGAAATTGATTCACACATCTTTCCTCCTCCACCCCGTTAACAAAATCAACAATCATAATAATTACATTTGACGACATTTTACCGCGTTGTACATCGTTCCGAATTCTGTGGGATCGCTGCAACGCTCGCATTTGCATTCAAACATTTTCGTCTCTCTCAAAATGCGTCTCCTCTGAACAGTGCCCCATAAATCATTCACATAGCTGATCGTTATCGGATCTCCTGTTGTGCCGACAAATGGTTATTCGAATAATATTGCGAGGGAAAAAAAAAAAAAAAAAAAAAAAAAGTTTGCCTAGAACCTTTTCGAATCGTCGTTAAAGCCCGCATGATCAATCTCGCCCCAGTTTTGGCATCGTAGTAGGCGTCCCCGTAGCAGTTGGGACGGCAAGAATGAGCGTTGTAGGACGCTTTCTCGAAAAGTACACCATAATGATGATTCTTTGGCGTTCGAATTCCGAAAGCATTGATCTAAAAAATGATCAAAGATCATTTTTTTTTTCTTTCAAACACCGTTTTTTCTTTCGTCGTACAAAACTTATTCAGGTTTACACATTTACATTTTATTTTCATTTACATATTCCACGAGACAAATCCCTATCAGAGCGACCCTTTCCCAATTCAACGCGGTATAGAATTTGCACGAGGGTACAGGGAAACTGTGAAAAATCCGATCGATACAGGCGGCTATAATTTACTGAGTTTTTGTTGCATCGCCATAGCAAACTCAGAAAATCTGCCTTCCGCTCGATAGTCAGCGCGTGCAAGCCGGTGCATGGCTAAGCCGTCAAAAGTCTCAGTACTGGCCAAGGAGAATACTGCTTAACTTGGGACATCGCCAAAACCATGCACTTACATATAATATAATATATTTATTATGGTTTGTCGAAAATTAACTTTTTTTTGTTTTTCTTCGCTCCTACCGCTCAAAACTTTAGGTTTAGACATTAAAGAGATCCTCGTTCGAGGAGGGCGCTGTAGCTTGAAGTTTAGAGAGGTCGCTCAACGAGGATTCAGGTTTCCCATCTAATTAACACGTGAAAAATATTGTTTTTCATTCAAAATGGTGTCAGGCAACCAAAAAATTGGCGATGTCTGTGTTTCTTGGCTTATTTGAAAGCACGACTCATCCCCTAAACGATGATAGATCGTTTTTCGACTTACCTTGTTCAAATTTTTTTACGCCACTTTTCGACCATTATAGTTACTTTTTCAAGTTTACAAAGTTTCCAAGGTATCAATGAGTCCAAAATGAATTGCTACAAGTATTGATTGTTGATTATTTATATTCGAATCAACACTCAATACTTGTAGCAATTCATTTTGGACCTTGGAGACTTTGTAAACTTGAAAAAGTGACTATAATGGTCGAAAAGTGGCGTAAAAAAATTTGAACAAGGTAAGTCGAAAAACGACCTATCATCGTTTAGGAGATGAGTCATGCTTTCAAATAAGCCAAGAAACACAGAAATCGCCAATTTTTTTGGTTGCCTGACATCATTTTAAACAAAAAAACATTTTTTTTTACGCGTTAATCAGATGGGAAACCTAAATCCTCGTTGAGAGACCTCTGAACTTCAAGCTACAGCGCCCTCCTCGAACGAGGGCCTCTTTAATGCCAAAACCTAAAGTTTTGAGCGGTAGGAGCGAAGAAAAACAAAAAAAAGTTCATTTTCGACACACCCTAATATTTATAGTTGATTATTAGTTCAAAAAATCAAGTATATGAAAAATGCTAAGACCATTGATCTTCAATAATAATAATATCAAAAAGTTATTAACAAAATGGTTTAAAAAAATTAATTTAACAAATCCAGAAACTTTTTTTCCTTTCATATAAAATGAATTTCTCGAGTTTTCTCTTATTATTATTTCCTGCTCAATTATTTTAATTCATACACCGAACTCCCTCTATGAGCAAGCGGGCTCAACAATTTTTCCTTCCTCATAAAGAAAACGTGCGAGCGATTGAAAATATTATGGAGGCAAGGTCGAAATTTTCAATCTTTACACTTTTTTTCTGCTGCGTTCAATTGCAATAATTCAAAGCAGGCTCGTGTCACAAAATTTCGTGTTTCTCCTTGAAAAATCTTGAGAACGGGGGAGTACCATGGAAAATGTCTCGTAAATGCCAAGGTTTTTTGTTTTCGTTTCTGCCTAATCGAATCGACAATAGTTCTAGTCGCGCTTCAGTAAAGTATCTTTAATAGTTGCATGGGGTCAAACTGACCCTAATAACATTGAACGGTTGCGACATGCAAACTATTTTTCATTTTTAGTAAGCAAAAATTACTGTACACTCTTGAAACATAGACGATTATAAGTAAAAGGTGTTCTTTTTTTTTTGTTAATATTGATTGAAACATAATTATTAAAAATAGTGAAGCAAAACATAAAAAATGACTTTTCACTTGAAAAATCATAGCTTTTTGAATTTTTAATATTTCGGGATAAAATTTCAGGGGTATACTCTACAGATATAACATTTTAGAAAAAAAAAAAATAGTGAGTTGGTGCGCGTTTAAAAAAAAAGTCTTTAAAAATACCTGGCACATTATCGTACGGACAGGACCTAAAATTATTGATATTTAACGAGCAAGGTCAAACTTTTATTCGACGACTTTAAAAAAAATTCGCCTGAACTTTTCTACGAACCGAAGTGTACGGACAAGACCTAAAATTATTGATATATTTAACGAGTAAGGTCAAACTTTCATTCGACCTTAAGAAAAATTCGCCTGAACTTTTCTTCGAACCGAAATACCCAAGTGACCATTTAAATTCTCTCGCCCTACGTATTTTTCTAATCAACAGTCCCCTAACGACGGTTTCACCGGTAGACTCGATCGATCGAAATGGATTAATAGAAATCCACAAATCAATAACATAGATTTAAGCCAAGAGCGAAAAAAACGACTCAAATCCAACTAAAATAATAGTCGTTTGTTCAGCCCAATTAGACCGTCGCTTCTCTCAATCCGTAAGGACAATAGCTTTGATAGACATCGACAAATTTTTTTTACAAAAGCTGATGCTTGCTTCGAAGCGTTGTTTAGCTTAAAAATGAATCGAAAGAATTTAAAAAAAAAAACAAGTCACACGAACCCTCACGGCTCCCATGATCTTCACGATTTCCGCTTCGTCGACATCGTCAATTCCCATGAATTCCACCATGGTATTGGCCACGAAATTATAGATCGACATTGGCATTTTAGCGCCATGATCCTCGAGATCGAGAATTTTTTTATAATCCTCGGGCTTCTCGTTCCTCAAAGCGAGTGCTCTCAGCGCGCATATTGTGTCGTAAATACGAAACGGACACGTATCATCGTTTATAATGATTTTTTTCTTGCGATACTTCAGCGTTATTTCGCACTCGGGGCCGTGCTTCGTGCAATCGCGACAAAGCGGCCATCCGCAATTTTCACAGGGCCTTGCACCGCTGAATCTTATCGGCTCGTAGCAACTCAGGCACAGCGGTCCTGAGCCGAGATCGGGAGTAACGAGGAGAGGCTTTTTCTCGAAAATTACGATCTCGTCGATTTTTATATCTCTCGCGGCAACATTGTGCCGTCCGAACACGGAATTCACGACCATCTTCGAGGCTCCGCAACTCTTCGAGTGTGACTTCCAGTCCGATGTTTGATGTTCGCGACTGCAGTATGATACGATTTTACAACCGTTGCACATTTTCGTCGTTGGAACATTGCAAACAGCGCATACTTGTTCTTTCTCGTTTTCGGACATTGTTAATAAGTATTTTGTTTGTTTTTTCTCTTTATCGATTATTGTGTACTCGGGGATGAAATCCCGCGGAAAAGCAACAGCCGAAAAAGAGCACAGAGACCACACGGAAAGACCGACAATGTGACAATGCTTTGTATCGTTATGTGAAGTCAGTTCAAACGTTCAAGCGCAAATGGCGCAACAAGTTTCTTATTTGTTGTCGGTTGTCGCGGCTGTGTTCAATGTTCGATGTTCGATTATCGATGTAACTATATAGGATCGACGACGACGTTTAGCCTGAAAAGGAACCTTCGTGAAATAGGCCCAAGAATACGAAATTTTAAAATATTTTTTTTACGCGAATCTCCCGTGGGTCATTTGTCAGTGGAAAGGTGGCTTTTCATGATGGTCACGTTGTAACGTCGCTAGTTGCATTCAAGAGGTCGTTGCGAATTAACGCGACAAATTCAAAGCACAATATTCGGACATTTATATTTAGCTCTCATGGATCGATACATGTACATTTATTTACCCTTTTTATTGAAAATATATTTCCTCAAATGAATTCTATGGAGGCATTCACGCCTCCATAGAAGGGTGAAGGGTCATAGAAATCGAAGGGTCATATGTTTAACATTTCCTGCGACGAAAATCGTGTTTCAGATTAAAACGTGACCAAATGGTTTAGAATATAACTATTAGAATTTATGGTTTTGATATATCCATAAACACAGGGTTTCTTGAGGCGAAGGTTTTTATAGTTTCTTTGTAAGTGCGAAACACATGGACTGTTTTACGTCAAAGGGCCTCTTTGTGAGCTGGTCAATCCTCATGGAAAAGGGGCTCGGGGCTCATGCGATGATGAGGCCCCGTACGCATATACAATCCCCTCTCCGCGGGTCTATAGGCTGGTGGCCCCGGTATGCCTGCATCCACGCGCACCCTTGGCGGGGTGCGCTTGACGATATATGTAACGGTGTCACGGTGTGTATGCATGTGTATGTGTGTACGTGCGAGGGCGGACTTTTCCGAAGATCGAGAAGTCCGCGTTCGACTCTACGTCGCTTAAATTCAAGCCGTCTTGTAGTACAGTTCACTTTTTCATATACCTTATAAAATAAGTAATAAACAAAACATATTTACGTGCTCTCCTATAAATGAGTAACGTTTTCATTGATTTGCACACCCTTCAGTCAATCATCCTAAATTCCTAGTTCTTTCTGTAAAATATCAAATCAAATCGAGACGAGCGACTTCGTTGGAGTGTCCACCCTCGGGGATGGACTTTAGTGGCTAACGAGCCCACCTCAGGTTCATTCATTTGAACTTGCCGCTCGACAACTGGCGCTACCTGTGCGTTGGGACGTAACAATAACGTGAGTATATTAGTAGTATATATTTAGCTCGCTTATAAAAACGAAATTGAGAAGTTCGACAATTCGAACTTCCAGCGAACAGATTTAGCGGTAGAAATGAAATTGCACGTTAATAATAAAGTACAAAGAGAATAATCTTGACTTCCAACGGGTTCGCATGGTTGCACAAAACCGTCCGCGGAATTCGAGATTCATATCTTTGTAATTTGCATTGTTTGTTCGCGTATATGTCTATTATTAATCTAATAATAAGTCTAACTTCTTGTAATCAATTTCAGATTCATTTATTCTATTAAAATAGTTTGTGTGTGTTTTAACTTTTACTTGATTCATTTGAACATTCCCGCGCCAAAGAGCTATATTTCAATAGCTTTTCCACAGCAACGATCCCATAGAACTCTCGGTCTCGAAAAGACCGACCAATTTCGTGTGCGCGTCATAAATGCACATAATACTTACATAATACCAATAATACTCACCCTCCGCGGTCGAAATTTGAAAAGATGTCGGGGCTGAGGAGGAAGGGGAACATACAATCTTCATTGTTATTTTAGCACGAAAAGAGGGATGGTTCCATCAGCAAAATTAGCACCATCTGGTACTGACAGGGCCTTTATGCCTGACCACGTTGAAACCTTGCAATATACAATAAAGATCCTGCTGAGTTATGAGAACTGGCTTGTTGAAAATAATATCTTACAATATGAATATCACTATGAAAAAAATATCTGGACAATGCACCGACCGAAAAACGACCAGGCAATTGAATAACGTTATGGTTATACTGGCGAAATCTGCTTACTCGAGTCTCATCAAGATTTCATAATTACCGCTCAGAAACACAAAAACATTAACTGTACAGAAACACAAAAACATTAACCGTACAGAAAACTAATTCTGAAAAATCTAATTTAAGTCGCACATCAAGATTCACGGAGTCATATTCATTTGTTGCAATGATTTATTAGTTGATTGGTTGATACCTATAAAAAATTCGTGAACTTGGTAATATATTGCAAGGAAAAAAATAACAGAAAAAAGTTGAATGCTTTTGTCCTGTGGTCAATGGAAGTAGTCTTATGATTTTTTAAAATTATTTTGTGATTATCTGTATAAGTATTCTTATTTTTTGTGCGCAACATTTTAGGTAATGCGAACTGATTTTTCATATAGGCTGCAATATTAATAATTTATGAAATTTCCAATAACGGGATTCAATGAAAGCAATGAAAATTTCGTCTCCCTCCCACTTAAAGTTTAGATTTCAACGTACCACAACACGAGACGGGAAGGCTGACATCCTTATAATGGTATATGACTTGACTTATGCGCAATAAATGAATGAGACACACCTGCTGTTAGACTTCATTGTCAGCGCTCTCTCCTATATTGAATGGTTTCCTTAAGCACGAAACAATAGTTGTAGGTGGTCAAATCGAATTGTTTCATGATGTCTTGGAGAGCAACGATCTACGAAGAGCTCGTTTCTAGAGGGGTGGCATTATATCTTTATGTTGGCGATTCAGCCATCTATATTTGCACTCATAAATTCTCCCATTTATATAATATCGTATAGTATGTAATTTAGTAATGTCCATAATCATAGTTCATTTTAATGATCAGTTATGCGGACAACCTATTTCGTATTCCCACAATAACAAACATAATAGTTTGCCTCGGATATCGGACACTTTTGATTGATAATTAAAAATAACGATACCCTACTTTCTACCAATAAATAAATAACGTTCTAAATAGTTCTAAATAACGATACCCTTTCCTCTTTCAATCAATTATCATCAATAATTATGAGACACAAGCGCGTTATTCTTTTGTAAGTCTTTTTTAATGCAGCTTTTTGAAGTTTACGTTCGCTTCATAATTGTCGGGTTCTCTTTTTTCAGCATAACAATCAACAAAACATATTATGCATACATTTTTATCTGTATTCTTCGTTCGCGAATTCATTGATTTATCGATCTATTTATCGAAGCACTCTTTTCATGATAAATCTATTATTATTATTATTTTAGACGAGACACGAGAACGCGGGACTTATTGTCAATTACTCTGCACTACTTTCAATTATTATTGTATTGTCGGAGGGATCGCACGGTTCTACTATCGGGATTTGTATTTTAAATATACTTCCCAGTATAATGATTGTCAGAAGTGCAAAAAAGTTTGGTAAATGGTATAGTGTCAAAAAGATTTTGTGGACTATCACTGTAGCCTTCTAACCCCTCAATCCTTTGTAGCCCCTTAAACCCTTTACAGATCTACGAGAATCTCTATATGACGCTTGTTTACGGAACTTCGTAGTCCACTTTGCGGGAGTGAGCCGCTCGTTAACGTTAATTCTTACCCCTTGTATATATATACCTGTATATAGTATATATATTGTTATGATTATTAATGCGAGACGAGACGATATGACATTCGACAGTTACCGGACTGAACATAGGTACCCAAAACATACAAATACCTACGATGACTGACGCTTGACGACGGTTACTATGACTCGGGATAAGGTAGCAACTAGGATAACAACAGATAAACAGTCTTGTTCAAGACCTCAGATAGATCAGACACGCATCACCACACTTTAATAAATCAGTCGTATTAGAAACCCTAATATTTGTTTAATCATTCATTCGTCGGATTTAACAATATATACCTGTCCCCCTCGACGATCGTGACATTACAGTCGGACCTCGGGCACTGACTGAGCTCGAGCACAGGAGCCTCGGGCACTGACCGAAAGACCTAACCTTCTTACTAACCAATGGGAATAAATCACCAGGCCCGTATCATACGCATATCGGTAGCCTCCACTCCTTGAAATTATAAATTTTTTTGTTCATGGGGATCCTATATTGTAGCGCCACTGTGGATTCCGCAGTGCGCAAATACATTTATTTACCCTTTTTATTGAAAATATATTTCCTCAAATGAATTCACGCCTCCATAGAAGGGTCATAGAAATCGAAGGGTCATATGACGTCAGCGGGGTCAGTCAGTGCCCGAGTAGTCAGTGCCCGAGGTTTGACTGTATTTGTATTCTTCATTCAATTGGGCTGGATCTTGAATTTTCAAGGATGCGAACCTGGAGACTGGTACTAAATCGTCTCGGCCATTTTGGTCGACAATAAGTGCTCAACAAACTTTAGTTAAATCATGACATCTGTGCTACCTTCCTTGATTAGAATCTCACCTTTCAGTCGGGTTATCATGCGTTCTCTGGACACATTCTATAGGTTGTCTGCGGCTGTTGAGTCAAAACCCTTAACTTACCCTCACGGAAAAAACATCACTCGATTTTTAAGCGTATATTCTTAAAATTGGTTGCGAACATTGAATTTTGGTAGTTAACTCAGAATTTTTGGAGTGGGGACTGAATTTTGGGTGCAGATTCTCAATTTTTGGTGTAGATTGTCAAAATTGAGTGTTAATTCTTAATTTTTCAATTTTAACTCTTAATATTAAGAGTAAACGTTGAATCATTGGTTGTCGATACTCAGTTATTGAGCGTGAACCGTCGAAGTTGGGAATCAACACCGAATATTGAGAATTGACTGTGAATATCAAGTGTTAATCTTCAACATTGAGAGTTATAACACTCATCGACCACAATTAAATGATAATTAAACCGTTTACAAAAAACTGATCAAATTAAGCGTTCATTTGAGTATTAATGTGGATCTTTTTTCCGTGAGGGCACATTTTTATAAAGATGGAATCCGATCTATCTGCACCTGTCTGGGAATTGCAGAAGAATTCACCATCTAGAAAAATTCATCGGTGCGGACGTAACATGGACGGTTATACGTTTTTGCCATTTTGGTTTTTTACAAGGCAACGTACCAAGTGGTTCAAAAGCCACTCCAAATATCCTTGAACTATTCCAGCCCAATTGCCTTTTATTTTTATTCTCTCCGAGACCGATGATCCCTGGATAAATGGCCACAGTTTGAGTGCAGTCTCTCGTTCACCAATTTGTTTGCATTGTTTTACCAAAGTCCATGCCTCGATTATTCTATTCCACTTTCACTGAAACGAGCTCTGCCTTTTATTCACACTTTATCGTCCTCGATTTTAAAAAACTATCCTTCATCGGCTACACGCCTTTCGTAGAACGTCGAAATGATTTTATCAAACGTGGGCATATCACCGGTCCAATTCCAGGATCTCGCACACCCTCTTGCCTAAAGTTCTTTCGCACATACCACGCGCATTGTAAGCGGAGAAAGATGTTTTTTACGAGGTTCGTTTTACGCATAGGACTCATAAAACTACCTTCACCCGAAAGAGTAAGAGGATCTGGTCGTTAGACGATGATAAACAGTAAACAAAACCAAAAAGAGAATCGCTGCCAGAATTCTGAGCTTTTTTCTCGAGGTATCGTGCACAAATCATCTGACCAACTCATTGTTAAAATAAGTTACGAACCAAACACGTTTTAATAAATGAATCGAACAATCGAAGAATTTCGACAGATTTTTTTTGTACACTGCAATGAAAATTGGAAATCCCGACTGAATCGGATGTAGTTGACTGGCTGGCCGCTAGATGGCGAGTGTGCGGAGCGTTTCGCGCAAGTGAAACGATGCATCCGAAATTTCATAAGGGAACGTTGATCAAGCTTAACGAAAAAGCGAATTGTTCTGAATGTAATTTTTTTCATCGAGTACTGCACACACATATCTTATTTATCAAATTCCCCCATTGTCATTTATCCGAATGATTTAAACCCTTCTCCACAATCAAAATTCGAAATCAGTCATCCTATAGTCTCTTAAATCTCCCCCTTTTATTTACCTTCGAGTCGATTTCTAACATCTGTGTCGAGCTTTTCCCACTTCAGAAAAGGATCACAGATGCATCAAGGGTGACCATGAGCAAAAGAAAACGTAATAGTTTATTCCTCTTCAAAACTTGTAGTCTCAGGGTCTTTCGGTTACAATGGACTTTTTATACCACCACCACGTGCGCTATCATGTGGCATTCATTTTTATCGTTGCCCTGTTTATCTTTCTACATCACCATGAAGCGAAAGATGTGCAAAAATATTGATGTTCCATTAAAATTCCTACTTAAGCTTCAAAGTAAACAGTAACATAAAGGTTCTCACACAGCTCAGATACTAAGAAATGTTAGTGGCTCAGACTTAACATCCGTCCGAATTTGCACCACTTCTATACCGGAAAGTAGATCAAGTTGATTGACTCATTTCGTTCCGTTCGCAGTATGGTCGGTCATACTAATGGGCACGTTTCTTTCGGATTCGCATGGCGATGAGCATTATGTTGTTGATTCTATGTGTTTTACGTGATTATCTTGAACCGACAATTCCACGAGCTACGTCCAGCATCCTTGTGCATTATATCATTGCAGTCTTTTACTACGTACTGCTGTAGTCACTATACCTCCTGATTCATATGCGTGACGAGTGCTTTCCTGCTTCTCGTCGAAATCTTTTATCTCCCTGCTTTATGGGACTTTCTTTCCAGCTTTTTTTTTTTAATTCCTTAATTTCCACTTTTTTCTTTTACTATCATGGCTCCCAATCAACGTACGCACTGTTGTTATTTGTAGGTCGTTACTTTTTAATACACTTTCGTGCAGGGACTTGAGATTAGCTTTTCTTTAATGTGGAATATTTAATTAAGAGTATCATCTAAATTTATTCGAAGAAACTGCATATTCCTGCGCTTAATTTTTTGTACAATTCCATTGCCTCATCAGTATAGAATTAGCCTAGAGCACAGGGATTCTCTGTACTGATACAGTCGGTGCCTACGCCCAAGTCCCCGGTGTGGTAGTGCGAGTAATTTCAAGCACGATTATCAGGGGTGCTTATAGAGAAGTAATATTCCTCAGTACTGATTCAGGTGAGCCAGCAATAAGTTCTCGGCTCGTTGATGACCATCCGAACAATAAGAACCGTGCCGGAGACACTCTCAGAGTCGAACGTCGACCTTCCATCCTTGTGAGGTGTTGGGCATGGGTCGACTCATGGTTGAGTCCCAATCACCAGGATTAAAGGAAATAAACGTAGAAAAAAACAATTTTGATCGTTTTCGGCATACTGAATTTTATGCGGCTTTGTGTGGAACACTCCGTCGTATAAAAATGTATCCAAAAGTATACACCGGGCCATTGAATTTCTGGAAATTATTTTGCACATTCTGTATTAAGCTTAGCTGATCTCTCCGTTGGTGAGATTTACAGTGAACAACGGGGTTGCATAACAGTCTACGTGAAATATTGGAGAATATGGTTCACTGGTCCGAGGGACAACAAACAGTTTTCAAATAAATCGATCATCAATTCAATGAGAATTGTTGCACATGACAGTTAAACTAAACCTTATCATCAGAAGCATGTACAAAATTGTAGAAGCGCCGTAATGCAATTATTTTTAATATACCTGCTTCAAAGAAAAACAAGTATAATAAAAATAACAACAACAGCAATAATAATACCAAAATAATAATATTATGTAGAAATAATAATAAAATTGGGCAGAAACTTTCAGAAAGAGTGAGTGCCTCGCGAGAAGATGTTATTGCGTGGATGTGAGTGTTCCTTACTTACCACCTCGCTGTTCCTCTTCATCTTGCACGTAAACCTTCATTATTATCCTATTACAATAAAAAATTTCATACTGGAGTGTTTATTTCGAAACTATTTCTAGCCCATATTCCTCACGAGTGTGTCAAGGGTGTTACTGTGTCGCGTTTGATTGAAACTCGTAGAATGAAACTCGCGGTTGTACGTTTTGCGATATTGTCACAGTGCTCGCAGCTTGAAAATTAAATCGCCCACATTAATCACGATACCACGTAACCACTTTATGCTTATACGATAGGTTGTTATCTCGATAATAACTATCAAATGACGTAACAGCAGGCTGTCACATGTACTAACCGAAACGATTGAGAACCTCAATCTGTAACGCTCATGTACGCGAATGGCTTCGGAATAGCTTTATCATGGGAATGCTTGAGCTTCGATTGAACGTTACATATCGTCAGTGAAGCAATTGTCTATTGAGAGATTTCTCAGTACTGAGAATTGAATATGGAATATGGATTCGTGGAGCACGCTTTTGAATATTCTTCTTTAACTCGAGGCGAATTTCTCATAATTTCATGTCGCATGGCAAATAAATTCATCAGATTCACGCAATAGAATTTACAGTTCTTCGATATTGAATTTCGAGAAGATCCGATAAGAGGTTTTAGATTTGAAGAAATTTTTAATTTTTCGAAAAATTTCTGTGATCGCTCTAATTTTGGATATCTAACTTGAGATATCGGACTAAATTTTTCCTTGTCGATCGAATTCTGATTTTATAAAAATAAATATATTAATTTGAGTCACTGTAAAGCTTCTAAATAAAGAAAAAGTGACTATAATGGTCGAAAAGTGGCGTAAAAAAAATTTGAACAAGATAAGTCGAAAAACGACCTATCATCGTTTAGGGGATGAGTCATGCTTTCAAATAAGCCAAGAAACACAGACATCGCCAATTTTTTTGGTTGCCTGACATCATTTTAAACAAAAAACATTTTTTTTTACGCGTTAATCAGATGGGAAACCTAAATCCTCGTTGAGAGACCTCTGAACTTCAAGCTACAGCGCCCTCCTGGAAAGAGGGCCTCTTTAATGCCAAAACCTAAAGTTTCGAGCGGTAGGAGCGAAGAAAAACAAAAAAAAAATTCATTTTCGACACACCCTAATATTTATAGTTGATTATTCGTTCAAAAAATCAAGTATATGAAAAATGCTAAGACCATTGATCTTCAATAATAATAATATCAAAAAGTTATTAACAAAATGGTTTAAAAAAATTAATTTAACAAATCCAGAAACTTTTTTTCCTTTCATATAAAATGAATTTCTCGAGTTTTCTCTTATTATTATTTCCTGCTCAATTATTTTAATTCATACACCGAACTCCCTCTATGAGCAAGCGGGCTCAACAATTTTTCCTTCCTCATAAAGAAAACGTGCGAGCGATTGAAAATATTATGGAGGCAAGGTCGAAATTTTCAATCTTTACACTTTTTTTCTGCTGCGTTCAATTGCAATAATTCAAAGCAGGCTCGTGTCACAAAATTTCGTGTTTCTCCTTGAAAAATCTTGAGAACGGGGGAGTACCATGGAAAATGTCTCGTAAATGCCAAGGTTTTTTGTTTTCGTTTCTGCCTAATCGAATCGACAATAGTTCTAGTCGCGCTTCAGTAAAGTATCTTTAATAGTTGCATGGGGTCAAACTGACCCTAATAACATTGAACGGTTGCGACATGCAAACTATTTTTCATTTTTAGTAAGCAAAAATTACTGTACACTCTTGAAACATAGACGATTATAAGTAAAAGGTGTTCTTTTTTTTTTGTTAATATTGATTGAAACATAATTATTAAAAATAGTGAAGCAAAACATAAAAAATGACTTTTCACTTGAAAAATCATAGCTTTTTGAATTTTTAATATTTCGGGATAAAATTTCAGGGGTATACTCTACAGATATAACATTTTAGAAAAAAAAAAAATAGTGAGTTGGTGCGCGTTTAAAAAAAAAGTCTTTAAAAATACCTGGCACATTATCGTACGGACAGGACCTAAAATTATTGATATTTAACGAGCAAGGTCAAACTTTTATTCGACGACTTTAAAAAAAATTCGCCTGAACTTTTCTACGAACCGAAGTGTACGGACAAGACCTAAAATTATTGATATATTTAACGAGTAAGGTCAAACTTTCATTCGACCTTAAGAAAAATTCGCCTGAACTTTTCTTCGAACCGAAATACCCAAGTGACCATTTAAATTCTCTCGCCCTACGTATTTTTCTAATCAACAGTCCCCTAACGACGGTTTCACCGGTAGACTCGATCGATCGAAATGGATTAATAGAAATCCACAAATCAATAACATAGATTTAAGCCAAGAGCGAAAAAAACGACTCAAATCCAACTAAAATAATAGTCGTTTGTTCAGCCCGAATAGACCGTCGCTTCTCTCAATCCGTAAGGACAATAACTTTGATGAACATCGACAAATTTTTTTTACAAAAGCTGATGCTCGCTTCGAAGCGTTGTTTAGCTTAAAAATGAATCGAAAGAATTTAAAAAAAAAAAACAAGTCACACGAACCCTCACGGCTCCCATGATCTTCACGATTTCCGCTTCGTCGACATCGTCAATTCCCATGAATTCCACCATGGTATTGGCCACGAAATTATAGATCGACATTGGCATTTTAGCGCCATGATCCTCGAGATCGAGAATTTTTTTATAATCCTCGGGCTTCTCGTTCCTCAAAGCGAGTGCTCTCAGCGCGCATATTGTGTCGTAAATACGAAACGGACACGTATCATCGTTTATAATGATTTTTTTCTTGCGATACTTCAGCGTTATTTCGCACTCGGGGCCGTGCTTCGTGCAATTGCGACAAAGCGGCCATCCGCAATTTTCACAGGGCCTTGCACCGCTGAATCTTATCGGCTCGTAGCAACTCAGGCACAGCGGTCCTGAGCCGAGATCGGGAGTAACGAGGAGAGGCTTTTTCTCGAAAATTACGATCTCGTCGATTTTTATATCTCTCGCGGCAACATTGTGCCGTCCGAACACGGAATTCACGACCATCTTCGAGGCTCCGCAACTCTTCGAGTGTGACTTCCAGTCCGATGTTTGATGTTCGCGACTGCAGTATGATACGATTTTACAACCGTTGCACATTTTCTTCGTTGGAACATTGCAAACAGCGCATACTTGTTCTTTCTCGTTTTCGGACATTGTTAATAAGTATTTTGTTTGTTTTTTCTCTTTATCGATTATTGTGTACTCGGGGATGAAATCCCGCGGAAAAGCAACAGCCGAGAAAGAGCACTATAGAGACCACGCGGAAAGACCGACAATGTGACAATGAACTTGTATGGTGTATGGTGCTTTGTTTCGTTATGTGAAGTCAGTTCAAACGTTCAAGACCAAATGGCGCAACAAGTTTCTTATTTGTTGTCGCGGCTGTGTTCAATGTTCGATGTTCGATGATCGATGTAACTATATAGGATCGACGACGTTTTAGCCTGAAAAGGAACCTTCGTGAAATAGGCTCGAGAATACGAAATTTTTAAATATTTTTTTTACGCGAATCGTTCTGTTGGTCATTATTTGAAAGGCGCCTTTTCACGAGCGAGTTATTGACTACGTTTCCACCGTAGGGTCAGAGTTGGGTTGGGTTGAAATTTAAGCCAATGAGAAATGAGATTGGAGAGGAAGGAAATAATTTCTCGTGAAATATCATTTCTCATTGGCTCAAATATGGACCCAACCCGACTCTGACCCTACGGTGGAAACGTAGTCATTCACGAAAATCGAGAATCGAGCGAATGATGGTCACGTGAACGTGGTTATATTTCAGGTTATTCGCTGTTTTTCTGCTCGCCCGTGAAAACAAAAGTGGCGACAAAAACCAGCGTCAATCTATTTCGCTCGCTCATAAAAATGAAATTGAAAATAGCCACTGCTTTTTGCCACCACGAACAATTGGGATTTAAAAATGCACGCATAACCTCTAGGCGTTTCCGCGACTACAGTCGCTAGCGAACAGATTTAGCGGTAGAAATGTCAGTCACGTGACACTTACAAGGAAGGTATCCCAGGTCGATCTCTCCAATTTTGATCTAACTCATATATGTTGTAGTACATCGAAAACTAATAAGCGACACGTATTTTTTTTTATCTGCCATTAAACACTTTAAGGGGGTGAAACCACCCTCCAAAGTAAGGCATGTCAAGGGGCCATTTGGCAGTTTCACCCACAAAGAAATAATATTTTTTAACCAATCCAAGTGCAAAAGTTTTCTCATAATGAGAAACGAAAAATGTAATTTTCTCGATTAAAAAAAAAAAAAAAACAAGGGTGTGAGCCACCCCTAAATATTATTACATTAATGCAAAAAATGGGAAAATTCAAGTAAAAAAATCTGAAAAAAATATATATTACGTATGAACACAAAATAAAATTTATGTGTTTTTGGATTTTCCCGAAAAAAAAAAATTGGCCGGGGTAACTGCCCCTGAATGCTGTTTATCTTGCGTGTACGCGAAAAATCGTCAAATTCAAGTTTAAAAATCTGAAAAAATGTATATCGCGTATAAACATAAAATAAAATTTACGTGTTTTTGGATTTTCCCGAAAAAAAAAATTGGCCGGGGTAACTACCCCTGAATGCTGTTTATCTTGCGTGTATGCGAAAAATCGTCAAATTCAAGTTTAAAAATCTGAAAAAATTTATATCGCGTATAAACACGAAATAATATTGACTTGTTTTTGGATCGTCCCGAAAAAAAATATTGGCCGTGGTAACTACCCCTGAACGCTGTTTATCTTGCCCGTACGCGAAAAATGGTCCAATTCAAGTCTAAAAATCTGAAAAAATGTATATTGCGTATGAACACGAAATAATATTGACTTTTTTTGGATCTTCCCGAAAAAAAATATTGGCCGCGGCAACTACCCCCGATGAACAAAATTCATTCGGGCGGTTTTTACTCTACGTACACGTTTCAAAGGTGATCGTGAGGAATTTAATTTTATACAAAAACTGAATCTGCAAGGCAGACGTCGAAATCGAAGGCTGCACAAACGTTGCTGTTATTCGATGTTCATGGTGTAAAAAATCCTTCTGCTTTAAACACTTTTTCGACGACTATCATTATTGTTCAATATTCGAAAATTATTAATTTTTGGTTTATCATTTTCGTAACGATAAGTTATACCAATAAAACGTATGAAACTTCATTAAAAAAATTACCTTGTCTTTGTTCCCGATGATTTTTTTTTTTAAGCATTTGACGATATCGTGAGAAAACAAAAAAACGTTAACAATTCAAAGCATTTAGGGGTAGCTACCCCGGCCAATATTTTTTTCGGGAAAAACCAAAGACCCATCGAATTTCCATTGGGTTCATACGCAATCAATTTTTTTTTCAGATGTTTAGAGTTGATTTGACCATTTTTCGCATACACGCAAGATAAACAGCGTTCGGGGGTAGTTACCCCGGCCAATATTTTTTTTCGGGAAAATCCAAAAAACAAGTCAATATTCTTTTATATTCATACGCAATATACATTTTTTTCACATTTTTAGACTCGAATTTGACCATTTTTCGCATACACGCAAGATAAACATCGTTCAGGGGTAGTTACCCCGGCCAATATTTGTTTTCGGCAAGATCCAAAAACAAGCCAATATTCTTTCGTGTTTATATGCAATATAGATTTTTTTCTGATTTTTAGACTTGAATTTGACCATTTTTCGCGTACAGGCAAGATAAACATCGTTCAGGGGTAGTTACCCCGGCCAATATTTGTTATCGGGAAGATCCAGAAGAAGCCAATATTCTTTCGTGTTCATATGCAATATACATTTTTTTCAGATTTTTAGACTTGAATTTGACCTTTTTTCGCATACACGCAAGGTAAACAGCGTTCAGGGGTAGTTACCCCAGCCAATATTTTTTTTCGGGAAGATCCAAAACAAGTCAATATTCTTTCGTGTTCATATGCAATATAGATTTTTTTCAGATTTTTAGACTTGAATTTGACCATTTTTCGCATACACGCAAGATAAACAGCGTTCAGGGGTAGTTACCCCAGCCAATATTTTTTTTTCGGGAAGATCCAAAAACAAGGCAATATTCTTTCGTGTTCATATGCAATATAGATTTTTTTCTGATTTTTAGACTTGAATTTGACCATTTTTCGCGTACAGGCAAGATAACCAGCGTTCAGGGGTAGTTACCCCGGCCAATATTTTTTTTCGGGAAGATCCAAAAACAAGGCAATATTCTTTTGTGTTCATATGCAATACACATTTTTTCAGATTTTTAGACTTGAATTTGACCATTTTTCGCGTACGGGCAAGATAAACAGCGTTCAGGGGTAGTTACCCCGGCCAATATTTTTTTTCGGGACGATCCAAAAACAAGTCTATATTATTTCGTGTTTATACGCGATATAAATTTTTTCAGATTTTTAAACTTGAATTTGCCCAATTTTTGCATTAATGTAATAATATTTAGGGGTGGCTCACCCCCTTGTTTTTTTTTTTTTAATCGAGAAAATTACATTTTTCGTTTCTCATTATGAGAAAACTTTTGCACTTGGATTGGTTAAAAAATATTATGTCCTTGTGAGTGAAACTGCCAAATGGCCCCTTGACATGCCTTACTTTGGAGGGTGGTTTCACCCCCTTAAAGTGTTTAATGGCAGATAAAAAAAATACGTGTCGCTTAGTTTTCGATGTACTGCAACATATATGAGTTAGATCAAAATCGGAGAGATCGACCTGGGATACCTTCCTTGTTAGACGCTGAAAAAGCAGTGTATTCGCCGCTATGAAATTGCACGTTAATAATAATTTCGTGTGCGCGTCAAATGCACATAATACTCACTCTCCGCGGTCGAAATTTGAAAAGATGTCGGCGGCTGGGGAGGAAGGGGAATACACAATATTCATTGTTATTTTAGCGCAAAAAAAGGGATTGTTCCATTAGCAATTAGCACCACAGTACTGACACTGACAGCAGGGCACTTTATGTCTGACCACGTTGAAACCTTGCAATATACAATAAAGATCCTGCTGAGTTATGAGAACTGGATTGTTGAAAATAATATCTTATTCTAGACAATGCACCGACTAACAATGCACCGACCGAAAAACGACGAGGCAATTGAATAACGTTATGGTTATACTGGCGAAATATCTTACTCGAGTCTCATCAAGATTTCATAATCACCGCTCAGAAACACAAAAAAATTAAGGTATAAAAAAAAAATTTGTAAGGTACTTTTACGTACCTGCGGTACGGATGCATTTTTATCTTTTGGAAAATACATGAAGTTTTACGTATTCTTTTTTCCTGTTCATTGAATCACTCTGAAAAAACGCGTGAAATAATTTGAAAATTGTAATTCGGGAATAAAAATGTTATGTAAAGACGAATCATGTCACGCCGTTGTATGCATTTTTTGTGTTATCAAAGTGAAATCTGCGCTTTTTGGTCTCTGAAAAAACTAATTTAAGTCGCACATCAAGATTCACGGAGTCAAATTCATTTGTTGCAATGATTTATTAGTTGATTGGTTGATACCTATAAAAAATTCGTGAACTTGGTAATATATTGCAAAGAAAAGAATAACAGAAAAAAGTTGAATGCTTTTGTCCTGTGGTCAATGGAAGTAGTCTTATGATTTTTTAAAATTATTTTGTGATTATCTGTATAAGTATTCTTATTTTTTGTGTGCAACATTTTAGGTAATGCGAACTGATTTTTCATATAGGCTACAATATTAATAATTTATGAAATTTCCAATAACGGGATTCAATGAAACCAATGAAAATTTCGTCTCCCTCCCACTTAAAGTTTAGATTTCAACGTACCACAACACGAGACGGAAAGGCTGACATCCTTATAATGGTATATGACTTGACTTATGCGCAATAAATGAATGAGGCACACCTGCTGTTAGACTTCATTGTCAGCGCTCTCTCCTATATTGAATGGTTTCCTTAAGCACGAAACAATAGTTTTAGGTGGTCAAATCGAATTGTTTCATGATATCTTGGAGAGCAACGATCAACGAAGAGCTCGTTTCTAGAGGGGTGGCATTATATATTTATGTTGGCGATTCAGCCATCTATATTTGCACTCATAAGTTCTCCCATTTATATAATATCGTATAGTATACAGTTTAGTAATGTCCATAATCACAGTTCATTTTAATGATCAGTTATGCGGACAACCTATTTCGTATTCCCACAATAACAATCATAATAGTTTTCCTCGAATATCGGACACTTTTGATTGATAATTAAAAATAACGATACCCTACTTTCTAACAATAAATAAATAACGTTCTAAATAGTTCTAAATAACGATACCCTTTCCTCTTTCAATCAATTATCATCAATAATTATGAGACACAAGCGCGTTATTCCTTTGTAAGTCTTTTTTAATGCAGCTTTCTGAAGTTTACGTTCGCTTCATAATTGTCGGGTTCTCTTTTTTCAGCATAACAATCAACAAAACATATATGTACACATTTTTATCTGTATTCTTCGTTCGCGAATCCATGAATTTATCAATCTATTTATCGAAGCACTCTTTTCATGATAAATCTATTATTATTATTATTTTAGACGAGACACAAGAACGCGGGACTTGTCAATTTTACTCTGCACTCTACACTGTTAATTATTATTGTATTGTCGGAGAGATCGCACGGGTCTACTATCGGTATTTGTATTTTTAATATATTTCCCAGTATAATGATTGTCAGAAGTGCAAAAAAGTTTGGTAAATGGTATAGTGTCAAAAAGTTTTTGTGGACTATCACCGCAGCCTTCTAACCCCTCAATCCTTTGTAGCCCCTTGAACCCTTTACAGATCTACGAGAATCTCTATATGACGCTTGTTTACGGAACTTCGTAGTCCACTTTGCGGGAGTGAGCCGCTCGTTAACGTTAATTCTTACCCCTTGGGACGTGCGCTTCTACTAATAAGCGTATACAGAGCAAGTATATACCTGTCCCCCTCGACGATCGTGACATTATTTGTATTCTTCATTCAATTGGGCTGGATCTTGAATTTTCAAGGATATGAACCTGGAGACTGGTACTAAATCGTCTCGGCCATTTTGGTCGACAAGTGCTCAAAAAACTTTAGTTAAATCATGACATCTGTGCTACCTTCCTTGATTAGAATCTCACCTTTCAGTCATGTTATCATGCGTTCTCTGCATGAACACATTCTATAGGTTATCTGCGGTTGTTGGGTCAAAACCCTTAACTTACCCTCACGGAAAAAACACTCGATTTTTGAGCATATATTCTCAAAATTGATTGCTAACATTTAATTTTGGAAGTGAACTCAGAATTTTTGGAGTGAACACTGAATTTTGGGTGCAGACTCTCAATTTTTAGTGTAGATTGTCAAAATTGAATGTTAATTCTTAATTTTTCAATGTTAACCCTTAATACTAAAAGAGTCAACATTCAAACGTAAACCGTCGTAAACGTGAACGTGAAAGAGTAAACGTGAACTGTCGAAGTTAGGAATCAATACCGAATATTGAGAATTGACTGTGAATATCAAGTGTTATGAGTTATAACACTCATCGACCACAATTAAATGATCATTAAACCGTTTACAAAAAACTGATCAAATTAAGGGTTCATTTGAGTATTAATTTGGATGTTTTTTCCGTAAGGGTACATTTTTATAAAGATGGAATCCGATCTATCTGCACCTATCTGGGAATTGCAGAAGAATTCACCATCTAGAAAAATTCATCGGTGCGGACGTAACATGGACGATTATACGTTTTTGCCATTTTGGTTTTGTTACCAAGTGGTTCAAAAGCCACTCCAAATATCCTTGAACTATTCCAGCCCAATTGCCTTTTATTTTTATTCTCTTCGAGACCGATGATCCCTGGATAAATGGCCACAGTTTGAGTGCAGTCTCTCGTTCACCAATTTGTTTGCATTGTTTTACCAAAGTCCATGCCTCGATTATTCTATTCCACTTTCACTGAAACGAGCTCTGCCTTTTATTCACACTTTATCATCCTCGATTTTAAAAAAACTACCCTTCGGCTCCACGCCTTTCGTAGAACGTCGAAATTAGGGTAGTTTTTTTTATCAAACGTGAGCATATCATCGGTCCAATTCCAGGATCTCGCACACCCTCTTGCCTAAAGTTCTCTCGCACATACCACGCGCATTTTAAGTGGAGAAAGATTTTTTTTTACGAGGTTCGTTTTACGCATAGGACTCATAAAACTACCTTCACCCGAAAGAGTAAGAGGATCTGGTCGTTAGACGATGATAAACAGTAAACAAAACCAAAAAGAGAATCGCTGCCAGAATTCTGAGCTTTTTTCTCGAGGTATCGTGCACAAATCATCTGACCAACTCATTGTTAAAATAAGTTACGAACCAAACACGTTTTAATAAATGAATCGAACAATCGAAGAATTTCGACAGATTTTTTTTTTGTACACTGCAATGAAAATTGGAAATCCCTACTGAATCGGATGTAGTTGACTGGCTGGCCGCTAGATGGCGAGTGTGCGGAGCGTTTCGCGCAAGTGAAACTATGCATCCGAAATTTCATAAGGGAACGTTGATCAAGCTTAACGAAAAAGCGAATTGTTCTGAATGTAATTTTTTTCATCGAGTACTGCACACACATATCTTATTTATCAAATTCCCCCATTGTCATTTATCCGAATGATTTAAACCCTTCTCCACAATCAAAATTCGAAATCAGTCATCCTATAGTCTCTTAAATCTCCCCCTTTTATTTACCTTCGAGTCGATTTCTAACATCTGTGTCGAGCTTTTCCCACTTCAGAAAAGGATCACAGATGCATCAAGGGTGACCATGAGCAAAAGAAAACGTAATAGTTTATTCCTCTTCAAAACTTGTAGTCTCAGGGTCTTTCGGTTACAATGGACTTTTTATACCACCACCACGTGCGCTATCATGTGGCATTCATTTTTATCGTTGCCCTGTTTATCTTTCTACATCACCATGAAGCGAAAGATGTGCAAAAATATTGATGTTCCATTAAAATTCCTACTTAAGCTTCAAAGTAAACAGTAACATAAAGGTTCTCACACAGCTCAGATACTAAGAAATGTTAGTGGCTCAGACTTAACATCCGTCCGAATTTGCACCACTTCTATACCGGAAAGTAGATCAAGTTGATTGACTCATTTCGTTCCGTTCGCAGTATGGTCGGTCATACTAATGGGCACGTTTCTTTCGGATTCGCATGGCGATGAGCATTATGTTGTTGATTCTATGTGTTTTACGTGATTATCTTGAACCGACAATTCCACGAGCTACGTCCAGCATCCTTGTGCATTATATCATTGCAGTCTTTTACTACGTACTGCTGTAGTCACTATACCTCCTGATTCATATGCGTGACGAGTGCTTTCCTGCTTCTCGTCGAAATCTTTTATCTCCCTGCTTTATGGGACTTTCTTTCCAGCTTTTTTTTTTAATTCCTTAATTTCCACTTTTTTCTTTTACTATCATGGCTCCCAATCAACGTACGCACTGTTGTTATTTGTAGGTCGTTACTTTTTAATACACTTTCGTGCAGGGACTTGAGATTAGCTTTTCTTTAATGTGGAATATTTAATTAAGAGTATCATCTAAATTTATTCGAAGAAACTGCATATTCCTGCGCTTAATTTTTTGTACAACTCCGTTGCCTCATCAGTATAGAATTAGCCTAGAGCACAGGGATTCTCTGTACTGATACAGTCGGTGCCTACGCCCAAGTCCCCGGTGTGGTAGTGCGAGTAATTTCAAGCACGATTATCAGGGGTGCTTATAGAGAAGTAATATTCCTCAGTACTGATTCAGGTGAGCCAGCAATAAGTTCTCGGCTCGTTGATGACCATCCGAACAATAAGAACCGTGCCGGAGACACTCTCAGAGTCGAACGTCGACCTTCCATCCTTGTGAGGTGTTGGGCATGGGTCGACTCATGGTTGAGTCCCAATCACCAGGATTAAAGGAAATAAACGTAGAAAAAAACAATTTTGATCGTTTTCGGCATACTGAATTTTATGCGGCTTTGTGTGGAACACTCCGTCGTATAAAAATGTATCCAAAAGTATACACCGGGCCATTGAATTTCTGGAAATTATTTTGCACATTCTGTATTAAGCTTAGCTGATCTCTCCGTTGGTGAGATTTACAGTGAACAACGGGGTTGCATAACAGTCTACGTGAAATATTGGAGAATATGGTTCACTGGTCCGAGGGACAACAAACAGTTTTCAAATAAATCGATCATCAATTCAATGAGAATTGTTGCACATGACAGTTAAACTAAACCTTATCATCAGAAGCATGTACAAAATTGTAGAAGCGCCGTAATGCAATTATTTTTAATATACCTGCTTCAAAGAAAAACAAGTATAATAAAAATAACAACAACAGCAATAATAATACCAAAATAATAATATTATGTAGAAATAATAATAAAATTGGGCAGAAACTTTCAGAAAGAGTGAGTGCCTCGCGAGAAGATGTTATTGCGTGGATGTGAGTGTTCCTTACTTACCACCTCGCTGTTCCTCTTCATCTTGCACGTAAACCTTCATTATTATCCTATTACAATAAAAAATTTCATACTGGAGTGTTTATTTCGAAACTATTTCTAGCCCATATTCCTCACGAGTGTGTCAAGGGTGTTACTGTGTCGCGTTTGATTGAAACTCGTAGAATGAAACTCGCGGTTGTACGTTTTGCGATATTGTCACAGTGCTCGCAGCTTGAAAATTAAATCGCCCACATTAATCACGATACCACGTAACCACTTTATGCTTATACGATAGGTTGTTATCTCGATAATAACTATCAAATGACGTAACAGCAGGCTGTCACATGTACTAACCGAAACGATTGAGAACCTCAATCTGTAACGCTCATGTACGCGAATGGCTTCGGAATAGCTTTATCATGGGAATGCTTGAGCTTCGATTGAACGTTACATATCGTCAGTGAAGCAATTGTCTATTGAGAGATTTCTCAGTACTGAGAATTGAATATGGAATATGGATTCGTGGAGCACGCTTTTGAATATTCTTCTTTAACTCGAGGCGAATTTCTCATAATTTCATGTCGCATGGCAAATAAATTCATCAGATTCACGCAATAGAATTTACAGTTCTTCGATATTGAATTTCGAGAAGATCCGATAAGAGGTTTTAGATTTGAAGAAATTTTTAATTTTTCGAAAAATTTCTGTGATCGCTCTAATTTTGGATATCTAACTTGAGATATCGGACTAAATTTTTCCTTGTCGATCGAATTCTGATTTTATAAAAATAAATATATTAATTTGAGTCACTGTAAAGCTTCTAAATAATTTTTTTTTTTTTTAACAATGAAAAATAGTCCAGATTTCTCTGCGTTTGCTCTATCAATTTTTGGCCGAGACTATACTTGTTTAATTCTCAATTAGCGGCTTAACTCTCGATTTCTGATGGTGTAAAATTGCATTCACCCACTCTAACAGCTTACTGATCGGAAGTTGTCAGTCTGTCTGCCAGCACGCTGAGTGTATCTACTGGGAGCTCTAATCAAGGTGAGCAGTGTATGCTGCTTGGCACTCGATCGCAATGGCTGTCCTTCCAACCCCAGAGAAAATTTCACGCAAACTTCTTCTTCGCGTTTCTGCTGATAATTAATCGTTTACGAATATTCCAAATTTATTGGCTTCCGACGAACAAAATAGACTTCAATTGGTCATTGAACAGATTCATGAAGCTTTTGGTTAATTCTCATCGTAAAAAAAAATAATACATATGCGAAAATATATCAACTTTTACCGCAGGAATTCACATTTTTATATTGTAATTACATTCAAAATAAATAATACATATTTTCAATATATTTTGATGGCATATATTTAACATAAATGTTTGGAACATATAGAAAGTGTTTATTTCATTTATACAATTTTTCGCTGTTACAATTCATCTCGAGCCATTTCGAATATTTAGTTATCAAAAAATTTCAAACCCCGGTTTGCTGAATATACCCGGTAAAAAATAGTTTGAATCTACGTGGATTTAAATTTTGGAAAATCGTAGACTTACCTCGATTTCAATTAGATCCACCCAGGTCTCTATCAGATCTACCTAGATCTTCGTTAGATCCAATGAGATCTTAGTTAATCTGCTGAGATTCAAGTAAATAAACGAAGATCTAATAATCAAATGTGTTTGAGCATAATATCCGATTGACTCGAATGTATGTAAATCTACCGTTATATACGGGGATCTAGGTAGATTTACGATTTTCCAAAATTTAGATGCGAGTAGATCAAATTTGCTCTAAAAAAATGGCTATACGTGGATCTAAACGATTTTCTCCCAGGTGTGCATCGACAAATGTGTTGCATTTGTTCATAACTATATACACGCGTATGTAGATAGGGGTGAAAGAGCAGGTCACGAGCAACCACTTGTTGGTTGTGGCATAGACTCTCGGTTGTCCCGGAAAACTCGATCGAACTCTCAATTTCATTGCACAGTCATCTCCCCCTTTCCCACTTGTTGTGACTTACTTTTCCTTATCCTCTGACATACCAACCTGCTTCGCGTATACACAGACAAACAAAACGACAAACGATACGGGAAACCCTGTTGATCGCGTGATGTATAGTCTTTCCATTGTAGACTTGTACATCCTTTATATATATACAATGCCTTTGGAGGTTGCATATTGCGTCAACCAGGCTTTCCAATCGCGTTTAAGTACTTCATCGAATACAAAATCGAATTCCTCCGATCGATTTGGCTCACTTCCGACCTAAACGGGATATTGACGCCCTAACCATCTTCATTCTTAGTCGATCTGTGCTATGCGGTTCAACTCTGTCTCAACCCTTCGGCGGCACGTACTTGCACAGCAAAAGCTTTAATTATACTGAACGACAAGCAGGAAAGCCTTCGGGCTGGCATTATCTCATTACTCGATAAATCGCTGCGATTCCTCTTGTGTATATCAAAGTTCTGAACGTCTCTGATCTCTGGGTTACATTCACTGTAAAAGATGCAGAATCCCCTGCTTCCTGTTGCCATCAGAACCGGGAAAAAACGAGTCAGCTGTCCTTATTCAACCCTAATGCATAAGCATAATGCGATTTCGTAGGATTTTTTTTTTTTCGCAACCATTTTCAATATCCTTATATTCATATCGATATTTCTTTTCATCATACATTGAAATTTTTATCGGAATAGTATTTGTAGTGATGGCCGGGAAATGTTTCGTAATGCACGATATGATTCTACTATTCGTTATGCCACGAACGTGCAACTTAATTTTTCCATCGCACATCGTCATATTTATGCTTATCTCGCGATATTTTTTATCAAATTCTGGGAAAGATCAAAGCAGCGAAATACAATGTACGTTTTTCACGGCAAAAACAAATCAGTATTTACAATTTTCACAGAGAATTACTTCAACGTTTTGATTCAGCAAATTAAACCGATTGAGGATGTTTTGCACTATACATTTCCCATCCAGACGTAAAAATCATTGTGAATTGCAGCGGATCCCGATGGGTTAGAAATTAAAAAAAAAAAATTAACCATACGGAAGACACCCAAGGGTATTGAGTTTTAACAAGAATAATGTAGAAAAGTTATTGATAACAAATTTAAAAAATTGTTAACTAAATATTCCGGTGAATAATTATTCTTTTTCGTGAATTGTAATTTCTGATCTTTTTCATTACACACATTTTTTCCCATTAATTTGCCTTAATTTTTTATACGCTAATAATTGGATTAATTGAATTTCTCCGTGAAAAAAAAAATATTGTTTCAATTTTTTCTATGCTGCAATGAAATTATTCCATTTTGAATCATTTTTAACAATTTTTTTAATGCTCGTTGAATAAACCGTGTTTATTAATTATGCATATGAAAACTTTTTCGAGATTTTCAAGAAGATATATATATATATATTTATGAAACCGCAGTCAGTCGATGACCTTAAAACATATACAAAATTCCTGTAATTCTATCTATTTTTCAACATTGGGTGAAACATCCTTAAAGTGCATAGTTTCATGCTTGATCGAATTCCAGTAACCCGTTTACCAAATTGAATAAAATTGCACGTTAGATATATTTTCACGAATAACTATGAAATAATTTTATTCAAATTTCCTGAAAACATTAATAAAAATCCAAAATTCCCTACGACATTTTTGATATGCAATTGATTCAATGATTTTTCTGTTCCGGAAGGTTGCAAGTTCAAGGAAGTGTATATATTTTTAAAATTTTTAAATATATTATTTCAATAGCCACGAATGAAAATCTGATAGATCTGACGTCAGACGTCAGATATTCTCGCAATGGAGTAGAAAAAGCCCTGAGCGAGAGGAAAGCAACGCGTTAAAATGAGCGGGGGAATTTCTTACGGTAGTTTTCCAACGTCCGAGTAAAAATGGCCACTGGGGAAAACGTTTTCTTCGTTGAGAAACTGCGCGTCAACGGTCCGAGACCGCGTGGCAGATCGACCATGAAACTAACGTAATTTTCTTTCTTCTGAAAGTCTTCCAAGATAAATTGAGAATAATAATAAATGTATGCATATATGTATGAGGATAGAAGCGTGCAGCTCGGGCGTGAGTCTTCCTTCCGTGTTTTTCACGTTGCAAGAATTTTTAAGTCGAACACGTGTCTCGGCAGTCTGGCATTATATTACTGTCAGTCCTGATGAATTTTTGTAAAATCCGTAAATGAATACGGATGATTTATTTCAAAATCATTGTACTCGATGTCCAAACTTTTTCGGGACAGCTGTATTTCTATGGAAAATCTGATTATGCCATTTTTATTGTCTGTTGTGCACGGTGCAATTAACAACGATAAAACTAAAAAATAACGCATACTTTCTAAAAGTATTGAATTTTGTTGGCAAAAGATTTGTATCTTTATACGCAAATAATAACATTTATAACAATGAGCTTCAATGCAATTGATGATTTATGAATATTTCTCCAAAGCTACTAGTACCTTTTATTATGTAATATTTGTATGAATTTGGAATCCGGGAAACGTTATACCTCGTAGATATGTTGATACGTAATTCGATGTTACGGAGTCTGCGGTTCCCGAACACCACGAGACATACGTAATACAGCTAAGTCGTATAACGCGGTCCCCTGATAACACTCCAGACAATAAGTGTGTCAAAATATATGTTTATGTGTGTGTGTGTGTGTGTGTGTCTGTATGCGTCGAGGCAGCTTCAAGCGAAAGAAAGAAGAAAAATGCGCGTGGATATCTAGCCTGAACTGGACTGTCCTAAGAAAAGGATGGTTGAAAGTTGAAAGAGTCCAGGAATAATAATAAAAAAAAAAAGCATATCGTAAAACTGTCTAGTTCACTTTTTCTCCTATTCCATTGAAGCTTTGCGGAGGCGTGAGAAACCAGTATCCATTGTTGGCTGTGTTGTATATCCACCGCACCATCGGAAAGCTATCAACGCTATTCAACGTTACAATAGATCAGCACTTTCATTCAACGACAAACATTTTAATCGTTAACACGAAAGGAATACTTCATAATTCGATGCCTCGACGGAAAGGTCCCTGGAATAACAATTTTTACGCTGTTCGTCTCACCAAAATGTTGAATCATTCCAACGATTCAATGTGATGCTGTAAAATCTGTGTATATAAGACAATTCAGAATAGTTGGGACACTTTTGGTGTTAGTAGAGTTGATCGATGCTCTGAGCTAAGCCAGTCGGATGATTTTCAAAAACGTTAATTATAGCTGACAGATCGCAGAGCAGTGCCTTTATATACGCTCGAAGTCATCAGGCGTTCGTGATAAAGACACATTATAAATCTCGATGTAAAGACGTTGGAACGGAACAACGAGTTGACGACACTGGGAAAGATACTTTCAAAGATAATATTGAATATACTGTGAAAGACTCTGTGAAAGAAACTCTGGAGAATACTTTCAACGATGCCAACGAAGATACTGCCCGGAATGTACCATCAAAGAAATCGTCCATCATCCTAACGAAGTGTCCAAAATTTTTCTTCAAAATTTGCGAGTTGCCGCTTCAAAAACTCTAAAATTACTACTAAATTCTCATTCGTTCGCAACTGGGGTTATTCTTCATTCCGTCCAACGTTGCTTCATCTAGATCTCTATAATCCTATAATCGTGAGAAAATTAGTGCGCGTTTCAATAGGCCAGCCAAACAGTTCTACACTGTCCAAAATCACACCATGACCTAGAGCATCTCTCATTCTTAAGTCAGTCAGAATATTCTAAGCTGCACTGATGCATCGTGGGTTGCGCGAATAGAATCAGTCGAGATGCACCGTCAGCGTTAAAGCGAGATGCCAGCGTTTGCTCGGGTCAATTTTCTTTGTTTTTTTTTTGGTCTCGCCCCTTCGTTTTTACCCGAGGGTTTCGGGCTTACATATTCAGCAAAAATCAAAGAATACGAGTGTGCACACCACGGAGAGTCCGTGAATTGAGGCGATGGACGTGATCTTTCGTCGTCGAATGATGTACCATTGGGGAATGACATTACTGGGATGGTATACACGTATGTGAGCTAACTGTAAAGGCGATAAGGAAACGATCTATGCATTGATGAGGGCACTGACATTCTTTGATAAAGATGACAGTCGAAAATCCGAATTCATATTCCCTAGAAAAATGCTGTGAACAAATACTGTGTACAAGTTCACGTGGGTTTACTTGACGCTCAACTCGTTCGGGGTTAAGTTGGTCCTCGATAGGTTCTTCTCGTAGTTAAAAGACATAAAAAAAAAATTTTTATCTGCTGGCGAATTTGTTATATGCTAGAAGTTATATGCTAGCGATAAACAAGCCCTTTGATCAAGCGGATTGGATATTTTTTTTTTGTATGCATTCAAGTGTCGTATTTGAGGGTGAACTAGCGGCCGAATCAATTGATCGTTCCGGAAAAATTTGAAATTTAAAAGTTGATAAGTACATCAAGTAGCCCCTCAGTCTCCCTCGCGAAATCCATCTCCCATTTATCTGTTCACTTTTCTCCTTCACGGAGTATCCTGGCCACAATCAGAATAAAGGAAGGGGCATGAAAGAGAGAGAGAGAGAGAGAGAGAGAGAGAGAGAGAGAGAGAGAGAGAGAGAGAGAGAGAGAGAGAGAGAGAGAGAGGCAGAAAGAGCATAGAAGAATTTCGCGGTCATCCAGATGTCTGCGTCTTTGTCGGGGGTTAAGGGGGTTACCGTGAGATCGTGCGCGAGAGATGCTAAGAACATAAAAAAAAAGTGAACTTTTTCAGGGGTTGGAAGGGAAGAACTCCGGTATCGGGCGCTCCCACCCTTGCATGCGCGAGCTTCGATGCTTATTGGTCAGGTGCTTTCTCGTGACGTATTCGGGGTGCCGGTTTATGTACAGGTCGAAAGCACGCGGAGCTTCAGTCTGCTTCTGTCTGTTGCACGGTTTCGGCCTTCCCTCTACTCGACAAAATTCACATAAAAAATTATAGCTCTTGCAAGGAACAACGCTGCATTAACTTTGAAGTAATTCATAAACAATTCATCGATCCGATCTTGGAAACTATATCACGACTTTTAAATTACACGTCCTTTTGAAAAAAAAGTTCTCACTCTCTCAATTTACTTGACCCATTTGCACAACGGCAGAGAAAACGAAAACAGAAAAAAGAAATAAAATCTTCGCGCCGAAAAGAATCTCGCAGAGGAAGCTGTCAATCACGCCACATCGCTCGTCCTGCCCGACCAAAGGTAGGATCTCGTTGATAATTAATTATACACGCCAGTTGGGCTTATAGGACAGTATGTGAAAAATTGAACAAACAAGAAAACATTTTTCTCTTCATAACGTTCATTATTTGGTCGTATTTCATTGTTCAAATATTTATTTATTTATTTTTCGTCTATTTCCATTCGACTGGTTTAGAGATAGCTGTGTGCTAGCGTGTGCAAGTGCGGTATGGCGAACCTAACAGTGATTAATTTCGTTGATAGATGGCTCAAAAGTTTTTTTTATTTACTCCCGGAAAATTCCTAATTGAATTTCCTCATTAACACTCATCTCCGTGATTATTCCACGGTTACTTGGTGCATCTGCACCTTCACCAGAGGTTGCTCATAACATCAATGCACATATTCATAATTATGTTATTATTTATTGAATTTTATTCATCTATTTATGTGTTCGTTGAATTTCGCCTATAATGAGGCTCAACGAAAATTCATTGGCATAGATAATCCCGTTCGGGCAACACGATGCGGCCAACCACTTCGCAGATTTGTAACGAAATTTGGTGAAATGCAATTTTCCGTAGCCAAAATTAACGCCACAGACCGCACGAGCACACATGCTCGACCATTATTGCTACATACGCTATCGATATATTACCTGATATAGTACATTATATATTTAGTGTATTATCAATCTTGTATCAACACTGGGTAATCGATAGAATCTGTCTACAACCGTATCAGAAATAAAAATTTCTGACGGTTGGAATTTTCCAGAACATCCCGCACTATGAAAAAAAAATTATTAAAATTGTAATTACAGCTCGCAAAAATATGGATTCCCACCGAGACCGATTGTATAAATGGTTGATGACATTAATTGGTTTCTTACGTTTTTGAATTAATTTACAGCGAGTCAATATTTGAAAAGGTGCAAGTTGCAAGCCAGTGCTTAATTTCATTTTTTTTTTTGCGATCCCTAAAGCCCCTTCGTGAGAAAATGGTTTTTTTTTCAGTTTGGGCTTAAGAAAGGGAGGGTTGTGAATTTAGAAAGAGTCGTGTGGAAGAAAAAAATCAACGATTCAAATTACAATTTTTCCCCACACGCAGAGAGAACAGAATGAATAGAAGTAGAAAAAATAGCGAGAAAAATAGTATGAAAATGAAAAAAAAAAATGACATTTCACACTTCATCGATCCTTGCCAAATTCGATACTATCCGTCAACGATATGCAATTTGTGCATAAAATTTCACTCCAATATATCCGAAAATTTTAAGAAATCGGAGAAACAATAAGCGTTCTTCAATAAAGTCAAAATGCAGCAGCATCAAAATCGCCGAATGGATTTATGTATAAAAATTACAGTAAATTAATGGAGACGTGTACGGCTTTTATTCGATCGTGGGACGAGGTACGGTCGAACATTGGTTGATTACGTCTGTGTTAAATTATTCTTCGATCTCGTTCATCAGTGATTTTTTTTTAACGCGCGGGTTTGACCTCATGAACGATTAATATATACATATTGAATTAATTACGCTCAAGTTTTGACTTCACGATTGCTATAAACATCCACACAGGATGAAACTATTCATTAAATTTTTATTTATTATATGAGTTTAAAAGTTTTTTCGTCAATGTGGACCTCTCTAGTTCATGAAAACGAGAGTTGTCGTATTAAACAACGATATATTCGTTTAAGCAGCATTATTTATTAACGAGATAAAAAGAGATAGAAAGAGAGAGAGGCAGATTGACGACAGTAGATTGGAAAATGTTCATCGTAGCTATTTTATAAGGCCTCAGGGCTTTTGATCACTCGAGTGAACGCTTTGGCTTGAGTGAAACGCGATATATCGCTCAGGATAAGCATACACCTATGTACCCGTTGAGTATGCTGGCAAACTCTATGGCCTATATACCGTTGGCCAAGCATATCGTCGATCATCGTGAAACTTTTTTTTCCTACTTTGCATTTTTTAATTCATTACAATCATTACTCAGATAAAATTTTCCAGCTCGTTGCACAATTATACTCGGAATGACTAAAAAAAAATGAACGCAATTTCTACCGAGTTCAGTACGGATAAGATTTTTTTCGCCTTCTTTGATCCACAGCTTTTCAAATGTGAAACCGCTATTGGTGTAGCGCAGTGGGGGGTTTTTTTTTACGACTAAAATCTTTAAATCGTGTATTCTCGATGACCCGATTCGCATGCAAAATGCAAAAGGCCTGGTGAAGAGAGAAAGAGCTATGTCACGAATTGCCACAGAAGAGCCATACTTTGGAGGTAAAAAATGTACGCATTGCTTTCTCGTTATTTGATCTGGCTCTCGCAAAGCTCGCACAATGAGCGAGTTTTAAAATTGTAGCTCTCTCACAAGGGAGAGGCTTTGTGAGACATATCAAACAATGAGGATCGTGCAAGTTTCTAATTTGCACGGTTTTTATAGAACTTTTTTTATCTCAAGAAATTCAAACTTTTCGAAAATCCGCACTCTTTTTTCGACTCTTTTGACGCTGAATGCCGGACATGATTATTATGCATCTTGCCTATTTTTATCAGGCGCTTCGACTCGATAGCCGAAAATCTACAAAAGTGAGAGCGACCAAGGGAATTTTTCGAAAAAATTATAAGAAATCTTTGAGGGTTTTTTTATGAAAATTATAACAAACAGTATGGTTATGCTGCTTCACTTCCAAGCTAAATTTGGGCACGCGATTGCTCAAGGCGTTCTGGGAATATGAATGTTTGAATTTTGGAAAGACAACACACACGCACACACAACAAACATTCGTGCAGACAATTTTCTAAATATTATTTTCTCTTTAGAAAATTTTAAGCTTCCTAACATGAAAATCGTTGTTTATACATGCTAGAGGAAAAAGCTTTATTCTATTCATAGAAACAAAGCTTTCTCCATGAGAAAGAAAAAAATTCTTGCGACAGTTGCGGACAATTACACCAATTAATTTGTATGATATTAAAATTCTTGAGTCGACGTTTACGTGCATCGCACATCGCGCTTATTACGCGTGTATCCTTACCGTCCTGAGCAAGCTCCTCTTTAGTTGAGCAATGCCTCGAGCATCACTTTGGTTCACTAGGGATGTCGGGGTTGGCCCAGTGTACGGCCCTCGTGCATTATTCAAAATGCGTGCAACGAATATATATATATATATATATAAATATATATAAATATATATATAGGTTGTTTGAAACTACGGGAACCACGCTATTTATAATATTAAGGGCTTTCTTTATCGACTCAGCCATTTTTTCCTCGAATATCTCAAACATATATTTTACGACAACTTGAGAAAAGATTCTGTGATTTATTTCAGTTTTTGAAAACATACCGTTTAGGAGATAAGTTTGTATTTTTATTCATGCAAGTTTGTCGTGAAAACTATTAGTCGCTTAAAAAAATTTCGGGAGCATAATATTTTCAATATTTCGTTCGCTTTTTCAGTAAATATCACGTCGTAATTTCCGCCTCGATGAAAATACTATTTTCAGCTGAAAAATTGGCGAAATGATTTTTTTTTTCCCCGAAAAGGATCATTTTTATTTGCCTGACAATTTTACAAACTAATTTTTTCACGCGTTTCATCAATTCGTCATGTGGACAAATGAGAATTATTTTGAATGCCATTGAATTGAGTTCACACGTGCCGAATAAGAAATAAATGGATAATAAATAAAATGCCTGTATACATTTATATATTATATAGATTTCGTTGGTTAAATTCCATAGGTGCGTATAAGTTATGCTTATGCATAACCGATACGCCCCTTTGGCATTAGTCCATCGATTTGTATGACGAAGAATCTTATCCAATTTTTGATCGCGTGTAATTTGTTCGAGTCGCCGAAAACTGATCACCTCGTGGATGAATTTCCTTGGTAGAGGATAAAATTACAAATTACTTGCTGTCATTTTTGTGATTTTCATTATACGAGTGGATCATAGTTTTCGATTTATTCTGCAGAATTCTAGCCGCTGTACAAATGTCGTCGTTTTCGGCTCTTTTCTTTCTCCGATGGACTTTCACAACTTCGTAATAGGGTACAGCGATTGCTTTTTTTTTTATCTTTATATCGTGCTTCCCTTTTGATAAGTTTCGCTCTCTCATACATATTTCTTATCACTCTTCATACTTAATTGAACCGAGGAAAAAATTAATTATGCCCTTCATCATTATAGCCGGGTCAAGCTATTAGCTGTAGTGAGGATAGAAAAAATTGCGATAAATACATTAAAACGCGAGTTATTCAGTGAGTGCTGTGTTAAAAAAAATTAACATTCGATCGATTTCTCAAAATCAATTAAAAACAAAATATATATATAACCATTAAATTATTACTTTTCAATTTTAAAAATCAGTAAATGCTTTTCATGACTTCAAGACAAAATGTATACAAATTTTTTTGTTCAAATTAAAATGTCTTATACTTGGAAAAAAATTATACCAATATGCCTATTTTTTGGAATTCCAAAGTGTCTAAAGTTGCCAGTTTTTTAATTTAAAAAAAAATGACGATCGTGCCTTCGTCGTTTCCTATACACACTCACATAAAGACACACGCGGTAAACTTTTTCAAAATTCAATTTTCCAAATTTTTGGTCAATTTTAAACACGTTGACAATTAACACTCAAAATTCTCATTTTTTCACTATTACAAAGCTTCCTCCAAGAGGAAGCCGAGTCACGGTTCCTATATAGGTCCGTAATTATTTAGACGTCACGAAAGGATTGTGAATTTGTAAAATTCAGTCCGACGATCAAATTATTTTTCATACATCGGGGTGGAAGAAAATGGGAAATTTTTTACTCAAATATTTCCAGCGCATTGTTCGGAGAAAATTACAGGCGGGACCGAGGAATATTATTGTGAATATTTCGGGTACAATGTCACGGAGGGTGTCGTTCAATCAAGGACTCAGCCGATCAAGTTTTACGTACTTTCTAACCATTATCGTTGTTTTTTAAAAAAATATTATTATTAATAACGTTACGTTTCACATTTTCCGCAGCACACGTAGTACGTGTAGATTCATATGGAATAAAAATCTTTGAAGAATTTCGATGCATTAAATTTTTTTAAGATATTTTCCATTTTCATCGATTTTAATTTGCACTTAATTTTAAAAGTTGTCTGTGATTGATTCGGAGCTTAGCTCAAAATCCCTCGAAAGTTAAGTGTGTCGAAAGTCATTTTTGCCAAGCTTTTAATAAATTTATTCGCAACTCCCGACATATTTGGGGGATTTTCGTGCACACCTTCTTTATATTAAGCAAATTTTTATCTCCCGTAAAAACAGAGATATCGCCACTGCGTCAAGCAGTCTTCCCTATACTGCTGTTGGGTCATGCAAATGCAGTCGGGATGCAGTTAATGCGCCTGGTATTTGGAAATTCATTTCGGCATTTCTCAATTCCAAAATACCAATTCCAATCGATACCGTGATGCGTAGGTATCCTCGGTATTATTGACGCGCATACCAGACCGGAAGAAACACACGCAACAACCTCACGTATTCGTCAACCAACGCACATAAATTAATGAAATAATGGTTCGACATATTTTCTTATAAAAGCGAAAATTCTTATTACAAGCTATAAAACGAAGACTGCTTACTCATGAGAAAATTTAAGAAAAACACTGAAATTTGGCAAAAGCATTATTCTAAATAATAATAATAATAATAATAAACAAATAATGAAATTCCAAATACAGTAAAATTTATTGTCGAAGGACTCGTACATGTTATTTTTTTGAAATATCAACTTGCGTAAAGTACTATCGCTGAAAATAACTCGCAATATTACGAAAAATATCGAGTTATCCGAAAGCGTGAAATAATAAAATTTTGGTTACAGGTCATTTGGGACAAAATAAATTACTGATGATTGAAAGCGAGGACACCAACGTTTGACCAATTTGTTTCAATTTAAATAAATTGTGGTATCGATCATTAAAAAAGAAAAATTAACTATCTTGAAATTGGGTACCTTCCTTTGTAGTCTAACTGAGAGAACAAATACGAGATTGTGAATTAGCGATCAATTTTACGAAAAACGATACCTGAAGGAATTCCAGGCGTCCGATTCACGCGGTAGTTTCCAGAGGAGATTTCAATGCGACGTCGTACAACTCTAGTGAAAAAGTGTATATTAGCAGTACTATTTTTTCATGCAGATATTCATTGGGACTATTTGGTACGACATGTAGGCATATTCTGATTACGGGTGGGATATAAGTATATGACACCATCTTTCTCTATAAAACGTGAAGAAATAGAAAATGGAATACGAAAATTATATCAGTCATTCCACCATGTTTTGGCTATAAACCTTTGCTATAATAATAGTAACAACAACAACAACAACAACAATAATAATAATAGTTATTATTATTATTATTATTGTGATTATTGCAGAATTTCCATCGTACACCTTTTTCAGGATTTTAAGTCTCTGCCTCTTTGATCCCACTCTTTCCTGATGCACGACTGTATCGCATTTGCACGAGGGCACAGGGAAACTGTAGCAAACTTGGCTGACACAGGTACCGCTACATTTTAGTGAGCTTCAGTTGTATTACCATCAGAAAGTGAAAATAAGTGCCTCCTTTTCGACAGTCGACGCGCAAGCCAGTGCATGATTCAGCGGTCACCCATCCCAGTACTGATTGAGGGCAATAGTGGTTAACTTGAAAGATCGCCGAAAGCACGCGCCGACCGCGCGTTCACTGCTGTCGGTAAATCTGGTATATAAGATTTTGTACCCTTGGGAGTATACGTGGGTAATTGAAAGTTTCTATATAAGTTGATCTAGATTGTTTTAGCGAGCTAATTGCAAAATTTGCCAAATGGAAAATCGAGGCGATTCTCGCGCTTCAACTTTAATGTATCTTTAAAGCGATGAGACTTTTACGATTAAATTTTTGCAACACATAAGATTCAGTTTTGAATTAACTTTTAAATTGGTTCAAACATTTTTGAACCATTAAAAATAGTAGTCTAACCAAAACACGTTACTTTTCGACAAATATGTCAGCTTCGATATTGCTCAAATTTATACAGAATTTTTTTTCTGTTTTATTTTTGTGAGTCTAGGCATACGAAAAAGTAGATGCTTGAAAGTAGCTTACAGGATACATCTTCAATTATCTTCATTATTTTGATGCACAATGCAGAGTTTTGGAAAAAGTGAATATAACGTAATTCATCAGACTATAATAAAACGAAGTCTGGTCAGCATGACGTGCAGTCTAGCCCACTGAATTTATTCATTACTACTTCACGGTACTTGGAGTGATTACATTTTTTTTTGTAGAGCTGCACCTCTAAAAAATAATTTCGTAAAAATTTGAGCATATCCGAAGGTGACAAAAGTCCTTGACGAAAAGTTACATTTTTGATCGAACAAAGATTTTTTCTGCATCGCAAAAATTTGAAAATATTTTCAGCCGAAAGCTCGTTTGAAATCAAAACTCTGGTGTATATACAATACTTTTTTTTTTTAATTACCTGAGTGATAAAAACTTTTTCCTTCTAATGGAACAAAATTTTCCAAGTAGCGAAAGATTTTGAGCCGGTGAAAATCCGGCAGAGGGGCTCGTATAAAAAAAATTATGTAATTAATGCGTTGAGAAAAAAAAAATTAACACGCAGACGTTAAATGGAAAAAAGTAATAGAGGAATGGAGCTCATTACTGTTTCGAACACGTTTGTTCAGCCATTAGTCCTGCGCTCACTCGTATATTAATAAAAGCTGCTATGACTTCGCTGCTTCACATTAGAGTTCGTATCACGCTTTTTTTTTTTCCACCTACAGATTTCCATTAAACCTCCGTGTATGCTCTTAAAATATTTTCGCCAGCCTCCTTCAATCTGGATTCAATGAATCGCTAATGGATGTGGGTAGAGTGGAGCTGAGCTGCGGGAAAGTACTGTTGAAAACTGACGATAGTAAATTTTACTTCTTTGCCATTGTCAGACTTTTCGTTGGTTGAGCTCGTATCGCTGGGGAGTTTTTGTTTCAGCCACAGCAAAAAAAAATAAAACACAGTCGAAAAATTCAAAAAATTACGAAAAAAAATTCGAAGCTTTGACTAAATCATAAATTGCTTGAAATTTTTCCCGATCCTGCTTTACTTAATTCGGAAATGTACATTTAATTATAATTTTAATTAGAATCCTTCGACAGTACATTTTTTCGACAGTGATAAATTTCTTTCGATAAACTTTTGATAAAAAATAACGTTGAAAAAATTCGTCCGTAAATGACGAAGAAATCCTGAAAAGGAACAATTGATCCTGTGGAACTGCGTTAGAACAAACTGCATACCGCAAAATCACAGGTGACGCGATGTTTCGTTTTACGACTACGGTATCAATTGGGTGAATGGGATTAAGGCAAAGGAGCATGGTTACTACGCGAGAAGCGTTGAGTCGTAGATGGGGAAAGTGGAAAATGAGAGGTGACGAGTTAGGGAAAGGGAGAATACAATTTCGAGGCTCTTAACCGGTAATCGGACTAGCCAGGTAAGTTTTCTCATTGCTGTTAACCGCGTCGCTAATCCGACGGTAATTGCATGCTAGCGCAGTTTAACGTCCGGGCTTAATCCACCTCCTCCTGCTAAACGGGGCGCGTGTTCCTCCCGAAGTAATAATAAAAAACCATAAATTAAAATAGGAAAATATGATGATAAAAAAAGAACACAGAATAACCTTGTTCTGAAGTCAGCTGAGATTTTGTTATTTCCAAAAGAAGAAATAAATTCATAATCACGGCACAATTCGTCATCCAACTTTGAAGTTTGTCCAGGACAAAAATTTAGCAGGGTTTTACCAAAATCTGCCGTGCGTCCGAGGTTGCAAGTGCAGAAAAGCCTGGCAACATATTCGTCCTGAATATTCGCTGGTATTATTAAAAATTCAAGTTATATATAATGTGAGGTGAAGTTACAATGGAATCATTGTAATGCTACATTTGCAATTGCAAGCTTTTAATATTACAGTTGTAACGATTAAGTTGTACTCGGAATATTTTCTACAATTACAACCTTAACTACAACTACAATTGCAACAATTACAAACTTAATTATCTAGTACCTCAATTAGTATTTATGTTTGAACGTTTGACCATTTTTTTGAAAAATTTATAGATTCATTCGCTCAGATCCCTCATTGCAGGTGTGTAGAAAAGTTCGTTCCAAAAGCTCGAATGTTGGTCCAGCTATAAGGATCGCACAAAATTGAAAAAAAAAATTGAAAAATTCAAAGAAAAAAATGAAAAATCTAAGTCTTATGAATTTTTATAAAAATTGATAAAGAAGAAGTACTGCTTTTAGCGGCAGTGAAATTTCACGATAGCTTTGAGGTATTCTTCAGTCGCAATAATCATCCACACCGATTTTTTCCGAAAAATTCGAAATTCCATGTATTTAGAAAATCCGTACCGATATTCTGCAAATTCAATTCATAATAACATCGTTCGATGGTACGAAATATATGGCTGAAACTTTGGACTCGATAGTTCTGATTTTGTTTTTTATTCGCTTCACCGATTTTTTAAAAAATCCTAAATTTCATAAGCTTCACATGTCTCGAAAGATTTTCTCCAAAATCAATAATGAACATTATTTGGAAATAATATATTTATGCATAAAGTAAAAACTTTATAAATCGGGAAAAATCCCGATTTATGGAGAATTTGAAGCATCATAAAATCCATTATTTTCTTTATCAGGGAGGGGATACGAAGGTTTCGATATATCAATGTTCATAAACATTCCATCCCTGGATACTTTCCATGAAAATTCGCTATTGTGATTGAGCTCTAAATAGCAGGAGGCTAGAGGAATGTCTGCTCGAGTGGAATGATTGAAAGGGAGATTCGACTGGCCAAAAACTTCGAGTCGATGAAACTGTCGATAATGCTGTTTTCGTGTCGAGTTTCACGCCGCTTTATTGTAATTCCCGAGCATTCACGAGGATTTCACAAAGTTGTACTTGACCTTTTGCCGCTCGTTGGGAAGCAACGACCGCGACTGAACGGCCGCGATGGCATTGCGACTATAATGCCGCTGGGATGAAACCTACGGGTCTTTTGACGTCAGATTACATGTCGTCGACGACTTTCCTTGCTCGAGTATTAATCTCAAGCGGCGCCTCAAAGCCCACAGACCTTTGACAATATCAGGCGTATATATGAGACGCTTAATAGTGTGAATAATGAGAATGTAATAGACACGGCGAGTTAAACGTCTCGTCGACTCTAAGTAAAGTCAAACCTATCGCTCAAGAGGTTGCCATTTCTGTCACCTTATTTTTTTGTTAGACCTCCTTCGAGCATTATAAAGTTATTATATTAATTATAAAGTGATAATTATGCGCAATCTATCTCAATTATACGAACGATTTTTTAAATCTAAAATTAAACACCCAGTGTAACTGGGTAAATAGTGTTTGATTTTCAACTTCTCAGAGGCTCATCCGAGGGCTCATCGCACTTTACAGTTATATGAAGGAAATTACCTTCGCAATGTATAATCTTTTTGTAAGAAGATCCTCTGGCCGGAATGAAGCAATTTGCTACAGAATGAAGTAATATATCTCCTGCGCAAGAGCTTCAAGTGGAAATTTCTTCCTTCGAACCAGAAGGAATCTTCTTACAAAGAGTACAAGACCTTGCGAAGCCAATTTAGTTTATCGACGCAGCCAGAATCTTAAGTTGAAAATGGAAAAGCATTCTCACTGTCCCGTATTAGCCCAATGGTCAAAATTTACAATATCGAACCAGGCACACTTGAACAGCGATCAACTATTGAAACACGAGAGGTCAATAATGGGGGGTGATGAGCTCTTTCCGGACACTTTTCATTGCTGTAACGAGACGCTTTTAAATAGTGTGCCAAAAAAGTCATAGGGCTCGAAGTAGTTCATCGACACGCCAAAAGATGGCGAATCAAGAGTGGGTTTCTTGCAAGTGGTACACAGTATCAACAAAGATATAACCGAGTATATTTTGCTGTCGTACATGTCGTTGTACATATTCCTAAAGACGTTTATGTTCTCACCGCGGTTTTCTTTTTATTATTTTCTCTCAGAAGGCGATAGCAAAACGAGAATTTTTCGTAATTTTTGTACGAGAGTTACACTTTTTAAATTCCTTATATAGCTAAATGAGGAGTAACATTGACATTTTTAATGTTTAACCAGAAATATCGTATTCTGAAAATGTTTTCTTTTTGTACATGATTGTATCAATGAACCGCGGAATTCAATCTGCAGTATCAATTATTGTTCGGTGCTAAGACTTCTGGACAGAGACAGAGATGAGTTTGATTGCCATTATTATCGTGCTAGCTTCGCGAAAACTCTTGAAGTACAGTTAAGATGTTCACTGGTTAATTGGATTTACATATGTTTATGAATATATATATATAAGAGTAATACAGTACAAGCAGTACGGTGGTGAATTCAATCAGCTCCTACGTTTCTCGCCCTACGGCAATTTAAGTTTCCATTTTACCTCGCTCCTTTCCCCATTATCTGTGGCATGAACAGGCAAAGCTCGCCGAATATACGCCGCACCTCTACCAACCTTAACCGGCAAAAGCTCTTTTATCTTGTCCCACGTGAAAAGTCATACAGAGCGTAAGTTCGAAAAAAGATCATTTTTCTAGGAAGATTGTTTATCAACGTTCTCATGAGAACCGCTATGGTTATCACATAACATCAATGCGGTTGGTCATCAATCAAAATTCATAACTTTGTGAAATTTGCATTGAGGTGCGATCAATTTTTCGTAGTAGCAATACATTGTTTAGGATCAATGTTTAAATTATGAGAACATTCGGAGAACCTTCTATCATACAAATGGATTTCCCGACATGACAAAGAGAATTGAGAGATACACGTAACGCGTGGCTCGATCGAATAAAAAAATAACTGTATATTGTGTTTGTGGGTTTTATGCAAATATTATGCAATTCCATTTTTTCGAGAAAATTATATTTCCGTTTTTAATCATTTATTTTTTATATGTATCAAATATATATATATGATGTTTAAAATAAATCATATATGCCATAAAGTTGATTAGGCATAAAAATTACTCATAGTTCGCGCGGATATTCTAATAAAGACAGGCTTGCATAGATGGAATAGTTGTCGAACTACCGGATAAATGTAGGCTAATAAAATACAATTGCCATGCATGAAAATTACGGGAAATTTCATTGCCGAGTCTCACGTTAGTTCTGACGGACATCTGTGCTCTATAGAGAGCTCAACGTATATTAACTATCAGGCCCGAGGGATCGTCACAGAGCCCCGAGCTACGTACTATTCTCGGTTTCTGCAATAATACCTGCATAAATTAGTGAAGCAAATCGTAACTTCAGTCCTCGAGGATACGTCCGCGTTAATTCGTTAATTGTGATGAATATATGGTTGAATGAGTAAGTTAAAGCGTTGAAAATGAATGGCTGAATTATCTCCCTTTGGCGGATATTCGAAGATACTCATTTTATACGCCCACACAGACTCTCCGCCATTTGAATCAAGCCTTCGTTCTCTTATAACAAAATCAATGCACTTGTGCTGTTTTTCATGGCACCGATGTGATGCAATTGAATTTGTGCTGTTCGATGATCGCTGTTTGCTCAAAAACTCCTGACTCGACGAACTTCCTATCTTCAGAAAAGTGGCAATCCACCTATCTGATTTCAAGTCTCATGAGTTTGAAAAAAGAAAGTGTCTTTTGCGGTTTTTCTTTGAAACCACAGATCTATTCTCTATCAGCATCATCGATTTTTCATCCATTAACAACAAAGCCCTTTTTTAAGCCCCGATCTGATTGAAAAGAAATTCGAAGATATGTGTCATAGATGAAAAAAAAAAATGCCTACTTCCGGTGTAACGTCACCCTCGGTTATTTTCAGTCGCTACGTCAGCTACGTTGACTGGTCGAATGCTTCACTCGAGTGAGTGAATATAATTGGATACTCGTAAATATTCAAAAGGACCAAAGAAAAATCAAATAATTCGTGTTCAATAGTAGAATATCCACGACAATTTTCGAAAGCTTCGACTGAAATTTGAATCGCGATACAGTCTACTATCTCAAAAAATAGATCGTAGTAAATTTTCGATATCCTCAATTTTGGTCGATGACAAAAATGCAGTATCCCCTTTGGATTCTTTGTCGAAATAAAAATTAACAGTCCTGTGCCAACGTTATTATTGGTAGGTAAATATTTCGATGGAACTCATCCACCTTCAAATTTGTTTCCCCTTGTTGTTGTGTAACCCTTGTTAAATTTAAAAAAATCTATTGACCCAAATATGCTACTTTTGGAACAAAGCCACTTCGAAGAAGAATGACCAAAGGCGCAACAATGCGGTCAGTAATATGTATAATGTATATGTATATATATATTCCATCAAGTAAGTTAAACTCTGCACGTATTGACGGTATGCCTGCAGAAAAACAGACTGCATAATCGGAATCTTTTGTTTGATGATGTCTCTGGCAGATTTTCATTTCTTTGGAGTCACTCATGCCTCACTCCTATTGAGATATATATCCGAGATCGAAAATATAACAACTCGAACAAATGCCCACGTCTGCATAAGGATTCTCGGTATTCTTACAGCATTAATGAATCTCCCTGGAATATTCCGTGCACGTGTAAAATAGGAACAAATGATTAAGCTATACAATGATCTTCATATTCATATTTCTACAAGAGTAAAGAATTTACAGAAAGGCGTAATTACAGAAAGTTTATTTGAAATGACGATAATTTTATTTCACAATCAATTTTATTGTAAGAATTTTTTCGTATTCCCAATTTTTTCCTTCACTCGCATTACGTATTATATATCGAACGCTTAAAAAAACATTAATCCAGGTATCAAAAAAATCTTGTTCACCAATCAGTATAAGATAATTGTATTGACTATAACTGTCTGAATTTCAGCTAAATCGAATAATTAGTCAGACCGATATTCCTTGGATATGATTTTCAGAAATTTTCAGAAATAACAGATTGAATAATACATACATTTAAACCGACAGCGGTTTTTTTCTGAGTTTCTCGTGGCGAATAGAACTGAAACTCAGTAAATCATGGCCAATCGTATCGGCAAGGTTTACTGCAGTTCCCCTGTGCCCTCGTGCAAATATAATACAGTCTATTATATAGAAAAGAGTGGCTATCGTCAACGCTCTGGGGCAGTCTCGAGACACAAAACGAAATATAGGAAGGGTAAGCGATAAGAGCATATAGGACATGTGAAAAGCGAAGGACGACGTATGAATGATCAAACGAATTAAAAAGAAAAATCTGCCAATGATTTTTGAATAAAATAAAAATTTCGACACAAAGCTTCGTTAAATTGTAGACATGAATAAATTCACTATTCCAGAAATTTTCGAATATAACAAGTTGATGTGCAGGGAGCGCTGAAAAAAAATAGCAGACCTTAAAAATTAATCTCGGATTGGTTTTCGATGCGGGGGATCGAACGATCGATCAATGAATTTGCGGTCTTTCCGAGTTACGATTGTGCGCGTGCATCGTTTAAATTAATGGCTCACACACGCCATGACCGTCGAGCGTAAAACGCCTAATAGTATAGGTGCATGGAGGCACGACGAGCGAATTAATGATGCTCATGTATACGGACACACACACACACACACACAACAGATGCACGTATATCGTACGTTATGCATCATTTACATCGAAACTATAACCAACGAATTTCCCTCAGCCGGTGCTAATGAGAAATTACATCCTAATTACGTTAGTTCAGTTTTACGTCATTACGCAACTCTGTATAAGGTTCGCATTTTTCTCGTGTATTTTTCTCCCCAAGAGGAAATAGGAAATAACTTACGTCCCGCAGCGCTAACGTCAATCTTATCCTCGCTCACCCCTTATTTTCGAGACGATGCGGAAAACGAGATTCCCGAGTATAGAACGTACTCGTGAAAAATCACCGGCGTTGTTCCAGGGTTTTCTTATTTATTTATTTATTTATTTTTATTTTTTTTTTCATCGGAGCTATTTTTAACCTTGGCAACCCTATTTATCTTGGGGTAGTATGTATGGCTTGTGTGACATTTGCCTAATTCCAGTCCTTTTTGAATTTTATTCTTGTGATATGCATGAATATGAAAACAAGGAGGAGCCTCAGTATTGTCGGGAAAAAATCCTTTAGATCTATGCAGATCCAATTTAGGTCTAATTTACAGCTACGGAATTAGTTTTTTTAGATTAAATTTGATCTACGGAGATCGAAATTTTGGAAGCGGTGTACACGGTATGAATCGTGGAACGATAGAACGGTAAATTTACGTACATTCGAGCTGACCTATTAATGTTCGAACACTTTTGCTCATTAGATATTCGTATATTTATATATCAAATCTTAGTTAGATTTACTTAGATCTGAGTAGGTCCGACGGTGATCTAGTTACACCTAATTGAGATCTAGGTGAATCTATGATTTTACAAAATTTAGAATCCACGTACATCCAAACGATTTTTTTTCTGAATTCAAACGTCGATATATAAATTTTTATTGGGCTTTAACCTATCCCACGTTGTTTCATGTATTTTCGTCGTATGGTTAATACTATCAAGACGTTAATTAAACATGAAAACCCCCAATGAAACTTTATTCCAGCTGTTCTACAACCATTTTAAAAAACACTTTCAATAACCCACGATTGAGTCCGTTGAACGTTAATTTAATTAACTTTTTATAAGTTTTTTAAATTCCTGAATCAAGATAATTCGGCTGCTACAACGCGTAAAAAATAAATAAAATATATACATTTTTTTTTATAATAATCTAAATCTTAATCAACCATGATTGAATAACGTTTATTGCAAGAATAATGGAATTATTCATATAAGTATTATTCGTGCGTATCCTGAATTGTCATTAGTTATCTTTCTTGAGGCTTGAAGTGAATAAATTTTGAGTCAATAAATTATTATTGACCAAAAAGACGAGATTCGATGCTTCCTTCATGAGCATCCATTTTGAAATTTCGTTTTTTAACTCGTAATTTCATTTTCTAATAGCCGTTAACCGAGCACGAAATTCGGCTAGCATGTTCGCGACTACCGTACTTTGAATACATGTAAAGTCTACCTCAAATAAGCCTTTTCAACGGATTTTACTTTTATAAAATTCGTGAAAAAAGTAAATTGCTTGCCGAGGCGTAACAGAAACTATCGCCGATTTTTTGCTTTTCCCCGTTGATTCAGCTGTGATTGCCTAGTCATAACCAAATCTGCGAGAAAGAGAGAGAGAGAGAGAGAGAGAGAGAGAGAGAGAGAGAGAGAGAGAGAGAGAGATGAAGCGTCGTTACCGAAGTAGATTCAGTTTGTCGACGTCAGACTTTGGCAACGGTACTCCCACGTTCCTCGCGCCCGATGTCTCCCAACGAATGCACGGTACGGGTTACCAGAAACATTCATCACGAATGATAATTTAATAATAAACTTTAATAATAACAATAATTACAACGACAATAAACATTATTATTATTATTATTTAAAAAATTAACATTAATTATATTAATTATTATTATTATCGATGTATTGCTATTGTTATTTAACTATTTTTCATCATTGATTATTTTGCTCATTAAATTTCATACTTTTTGGGGCTTAACCACGCGTCAAATTATACTTGGTCCACGAGATTTTTCATTCGATCCACGAGATAATGCGTTAGTGAAGATTTCCTGCGTCCTATATAAAGTATCGTATTCAATCGAATTATTTGATATCCGAGGGAGATATACATATATGTCTGGAAATTTAGGGAGGTACGAACTTCGTCCTTCTGACAAGCGTATGTGGTTCGTAAAGAAGGAGAAAAAACGTGGTTCGACTGAACAATCTATATTTTCCCATGTAAGAGGTTTTCCTCGTGTAGTAAATATAGAATATCATATACAACGGTATACACACAACCGACCGTAAAAAAGGAAAGTGATAAGCGATCTCGCTAGACTATCAGAGGCGAGATATATTATGTGGCGAAACTATCGTTGCGTCGGTGAGAAACATACAATGGTCGAACCGATTTCGTGTGCACGTATACAGCTTTCCCTGGGGGATTTTCACGATTATACACGAAGTGCCCCGGAGCTTCATCTTTTACCGTATATATTACATATTCGGGATATCATTTTATGAGCTGACAAAAATATTCACAATAAATCGACGCGGGGCTTGCCATTCGAGTGCCACATTCGGCGTACATATATGAGATATCGGAATTTTCTATTCTCGCTTTTACATTATACGAAATGAGATAAAGCGGAGGTATGCATAGTCGAACAAAAAGATGTACCAGAGCCAGAAACATAGCAGAGGAAATGCAGTTTGTTTTCTTATAAGCGGATAGAAGCTGGGATATTTTTTTTTACGCAATTTTTATTCAAATTAGCGAAAGTATTCGACTGAACGTTGGTGTGCTTAATTGATATCAGAAATTTTACTTATAAGGGATAATTATCCAAATATTTTTTTCATTTGTAAGAGACATTAATCATAGATGGAACATGTTTTAACTTAAGGGAGATGTTTTAATTACGATTCCGGAAAGATCGGCTGGAAATTGGGAATTATACAAAAAAATATAAGAAAAAAAGTTATTTAGAAGATGGAAAATTTTGAACGAAAGGTTTAATTTGTCATGTGTTTATGAAAATGAAGATTTTTTTTTTTTTTTTGCAAATATGTCGCGATACATTTTTCTCAAAATTTCATCGATTGTTCCTCTTATCGGTACGGAGTGACGACGTATTTTCGTCTAGATGGTTCGAGCCCTCGTTTATCACGAATTTTCGTATAAAATTTTTCATGAAATTATAAGAATTATTTGCTGGCTGAAGATAGAATTTGTGATATCATGATATTCGTAAGAATTTAGATATTTGGTACATTCATTTTTCTCATGCAGCAATACATTTTTGTCTTGGAATTTATAAAATTCGATCTTCTGTAAAATATACCTTTCGCCTCTTGGACCCTCTGGCCATAATTATAATTCATATATCTTCATTATTCATTGTTAAATCTACTCGAACATAGATTTCTCAACATATCACTAATGTTCCTGGTAATCTTTCATTAAATGTTTTATCATGCATCAGATTGAAATTCAGACGCTGCAAATTAATTGTAATGTTATGCATAAGTGCTGCCTAAAGAGATCGAGTCATCGAGCAACACGATATGTTAATATATAGAATAAAATTGAGATATCCACTGGACGTAGGAAAACATAACTGAGTGATGAATTTTTCATGTAAAAAATAAACACATTTTATGCGTCCGAACTTCGACGAATTCTTTTTGACGATTTATCGATAATTTATATGGAGGAAATTCGAAGCATTGCGTAACCTGGAATACGTAACAATGATTTAATAATGGAATTCATTCACGCGAAAGTTCCTGGTGCGGTTCATTTCAATTATGATATTCTTCAATTAATTACTTCTGCCAGAAATGTATTCACAATATTCTCTCATTGCATGGATTCTTTTATTGTACCCATGGATTAGTGAGGCGAATGAAAGAAAATGCGAAAGGCAATAATCATATAACGACCAAATATCTGAATAAGATCGATCATAATTTGAGCCATAATATCCACAGTAGTGATCGAAATGCCGAACAATTTCATCGCCATAAAATTAATGAATAGAAGTATATCAGAGCATATCGATACAATCGAACTAGAAGAGACATAATATTATGTATAATGTAACTTTTTTTTTTTATATTTGATTGCCATATTCACTGTCAAGACGACAATTATCCAGGAAAAATTATCCATAATCTTAATATGCTATTATATGCAAGCAGCGATTGCTAACAAACAAAAGAGGATAAACCATATCACTCCGCATGCTGAGTCGTATAGTTTGAGTTATATGAACTTTCTTTGACCAGCAATTATTTGGACTTTGTTGATCTTGCAATGTAAATTATATAGGTTTCACGGATTGTCACTGACCCCAAACGTGAGTGAAAAATCGGGATTTTTTTTTTTTAACGGCTTGACAATTTGTGTATGAGCGATTTTGAAAAAATCATTGAATGCGATTCGATTAAGATTTACAAATTATAAAAAATTTTAACTATTTTTATACGAAGGGTTCATTAGTTTGGTAGTTTACACGTATTGCGAAAAGTGAGATGATGTTTTCTAAACTATAGATTTACTCGGTCTTCATGAGATCTCAATGACGATCAATTGAAGATGAAAACGCAAAAATAATATTTTTTCAGTTTTTAATCGAACAGGTAATGAATTTTAATAGTGAGAAATTAAAGGTTTTTTTAGCGCACAATTTTTTCGGAAGAGCAACTCTATTCCGACGTAAAAACAAAATTTTGAAATACACGTGATAAAATATTTTTTATTTGTTATATGTATTAAATTGTATTAATGGAATACAAATATTTGTGTATATTTTCCAAATATACGTGATTGAAGTACATTTGATTTATATGTAAATATATCTCAGTAGTTTCGAATAATATTTTTTTCTGGTAAGATAAAAGCTTCTCTCGATCAAGAAACCAATCCAAAATAGTCATTTTTTTTAACCGGAAAATGAAAAGAAATGCTGGAAAATGAAGAAATTTTCCGTTATCTTTTATTTCTCGGTGTCGTTGAATCTCGAGGGCGGAATTCTCCTTTTTTCTTCTTCCTGAGGTCAAACTGAATGAAAGTTGTTAACAGGAAAACGTCCAGAAGTCGCTTTAAAAGCCATTTCGAACTCAAAGAAAAGGTCTGTCGAACACATAGAGGGGGTTAAAAACAAGAGCTATTCGTTGCAACTGCTAGCAAAGAAAAAGAAAAGGGCGCAACTCACATGACTCTATGAGTTAAATCGATTGGGTTACGTCCTTTGGGTATGTACATAGAAAATAACGAAGAGGCGATGTAGAAACGCGACGCGTCAAGACACTACGAGGGTCGTTAGTGAACGAGTGCTTGAAAGGTGGTAAGAGGTTCACTCCTCGCGGCAATAATTCACGCGTTAACATTCATGCACTCTCGGGAATGTGTAAAAGGTGTAAAAGCCAAATTGCACCTTTTTTTTTTGGTTGTTCAACGCCTCGACGGAAAATTCAATTTTTAAATTTAACCATTCGCACTTTTTCCACGCTGCGAGCATATTCACGACGAAAGACGTTCACCGTTGATATTTTTCTCCGTGAAATCATTGAAACGCTACCATAAATATATCAGCCCTCTAGCTTATATAGCGGGAGTCGGTTTAAAAGTCTAAAAATAAAAAAAAAAAAAAATTATGCACATCTCATCAAAAAGTAATCCACAGAATTTACGGGTATATCCGTAGAAAAACAGAAAGAAGAGATCTCCTTAAGCCCCTTCGCGTTCTTCATCATGGTAATGCACGTTCTTTCGCTTCTACGGCTTTCCAACCGTCATTTTTTGCGTTTGAACCATTATCTTTTTTTCCTTCCATCCTATTTACTCATTCCGCTACGTACATATACTTCGTACTTCGCGTACGCTCTTTCGGTCAAAGCAGCTCACTGAACTCATCGATCGCGAAAACGTGAAAGGGTTTTTTTTTTTTTCAACGATAATTACGCAAAAATCTGCAGACGATAAAGAAAGTTCATTTCCAGAACTCTTTCGTGCTTATTTTGTCGAATTTTTTTTTTGAACGTAAATTTACAAAATGAACTGCCGTGGCTCAAAGTGTCGTTCGCTATAGCAAGCAGAATCATTTCATAAAAGTTTACCAATCCCGAAGCCCGAATCGTACGAACAGTCGGAGGGGAGGTTCACTGTGCCTCGGCCATTTTTTGGTATTCATTTTCTCAAATTTTTGTAAAAAGAAAATTTCAAAAATACACGTTTTGAGTAATTTTATGAATCGGATTTTTTTAATATATCCGGCACTATGGTCTGCGGTGGGATAAACGTTTCTCGTCCCTTTATCATTTTAATGAATATTAATAGATCGTTCGCTAGCCGAGGGTCTTGTCATTTGCGGAAGGATTCCATCAAAGATAATTCTTTATCGAAAATCCCACTTAAATCTGGTAAGCCATGTAATCTAATCTCAGATATCCTTGCTTGTTTCCGGGATTTTGAGGATATGGACATGAAAATATTGGTGCGAGTAATTTTTTTTTTCATTCAATCTACAAACTTTATCTCTTGGAATTTCCGTCTGGTATAATTTTCCATGAAATCATTCCCCCACTCGTTTGCATTTTATTCTTTCGATGTTTCAAAAAAAAAAAACGCACTCATCGGGCAATCATCAGACGTCTGTGGGATCTTTAATATATGTAAAACCACAAAATCATACAATTTGCGCGGTTAATTACATTTTTGAGGATTTGCATCCGTCAAAAAAAAAGTCAATCCGCCACGTATATATTCACCATGATTTTTTTTACGACTGCGAACTTTTCGTTTTTTTTTTTTTTTTTTCGTCCTAGGATCGCGAGTCAAAATTGTTTCATTGTATTGAAAAATTATAATTTTACGCTTGGAATACAGAAGCCACCACGATGAAATAAACGAGAAGTAAACGAAGTTCGTATTCTCTAAGATTGGACGGTTTGGTGAATGTATAACTACGCATAAAGCATAAACGACAATAGATTTGCATAACGGGAAATAATACGAATGCAATTTTTTCAATCTGTGTTTCGCCGCAAGGGTATCAAGCCTCGTATATCCCGGCAACGCGCACACAATTCATGTTCCTTTTGCGTAAAACACAATATATAACGCGATATTCCCGAAGAATATCGGGTAACATCAGCGTTAGCTCTGGACATAACGATGGAGTACGAGCAGCTTTGTAACTATAGAATTCTGTTCACTTTCATCCTGTTCGTTCATAACTTTTAGCGAGTGGCCATTCATGTGCTTGCGCGAATTGTCCTGCTGCTCTTGCCTTCATGACTCCAGATATTTCTCAACGTTTTATTATTTTAGTCGGCGAAGCTTCGAATGTCATTCCAATACGAATATATATAACATATTTATCACACAAAAGACCATGTTGTTTTATCGTGTGAAAAAAAAAAAAAAAACTGTAGAAAAGTTTGAAAAAGCTCGCGACTGAGGAATTATTGTCAGAAGATAAATTCACGTGGACTCGAGTCCTGGAAAAATGTCAAATAATTCGTAATAGTGACGATGCGATAATGATTCTGATTATGTAAAAATATTCATGCATTCGATGATCATGATATCGAGATGAGATCTACTGATCTGTGCAGATTTATGATTGAGAAAGACGTCACAGCATCGCCAGTTTACTCTCAGCATTCGGTAGACCACAAAATTGCAGTATTTTGGTGTATATTTTCTCGATGTTCATGAATAAAATTATTTATCATTGTTCTTTCCTTGATGTCGAGTTTTATCATTGCGTAACTCCTTTAAAATACGATCTCTATTGTCATGATTCCCTTGTATATATTTTTCGAGACTCATTGTTCTCCATCTTATTGTCTCTTGTTCTATTTCGTGTCGTTTCTTTTCCCCTCTTGTTCTACTGGTTTCTCGCTCCCTTCATCTTCTTTTATCTCGTCTCAATGATGTAACTTTCAAGGCCCCATTTTCCGTTTTCTCATGTCGAGGAACTCAATGATGGTTTTTATGCCTTCGAGACACTCATGTCTAGGTTGTCATATATAGATATTGTATTCTGTGTGTGTGTGTGTGTGGTACATATAATCACGACGCTTCATATATACCGTATGGAAGGCATAAATGTGGAAATAACTGCCCCAACGTCACAGCCTGACTCCCATTCGTCACGGTCTCGGGGATTCCTCAGGATATGCATTATCCCGTCTGACTATCCACGGATCTGTATTACTCGTGGCAGAAGACACGCTTCTGGCAATAGTCATACATAATATATATATATATATATATATATATTTATATGTGTACATAATATTAACTGCTAAGAAACAAAAGGGCATAACCCACGCAACCCTAGACGTTTAATCATCTGGCTCAAGTACTACTCTTTTTCAACAGTCAATGTGTATGAAAGGAGAGAGAAGTATATTAACAGTTACCAGAAATTGTCATGTTTGCTCCTGCATTTATTGAACTTGTGATCCAGACGAATTCACGATGAATTTAATATCGAAAAAATTTGAAAAAATTCAGTGTGATCTCAACATGTTTGTTTTCATGGTATGGCAGAAAATTTCGGACACGTATTAATCACACACATCAAAAAGCAAGGTCAAACATCGATCGCACCAGATAAAAAAAAATGTTCTCCAAATTAATTAATTTTTGCAGATAATTCAACTGTGTGACACGGTATGGTCATTAAGGTAGTCCTCGTGCTACAATAGTGCGAGAAAGTATCCTATGTACCGCATGATAAAATATACACGGCACTAGTGGTCATGTGCAGCGAACTTTTGACTGAGTCTGTACAGAAATGACTGTTGCACACGGAACCGTGCATATTCAGATACATTCACACCATAGAATATGCAGCTATACTATATCTGTATATGCGTCAAGTTTTCATTCATATTGCATTCTTTTTGTGATCGTCGTTCGTAAACGAAACGGTAAATAATTTTGTTTTTTTTCCTAATATGTGAATAATAGTCTTCTTCCGTCTACAATTTTTTAAATCAAAATCTGGTGACGCGTTTAGTTGTAATATTTAAAAAACCGTACTTGTATCAGGGTACAGCAATGCTTGCAATACGCTCTACACGTAATGGTTGTTAACTTTGACATTATCTCGAGTTAGGAACGGTAAATATGCTTCAAATTTCACGTGAAGTTGGGTACTAGCATTCTCTTCGTCCACTATAAATTTTAACAAATTCTCATGAAAAACGCATTTGCACGAGGACTACCTTAAAGTGCTGTAGTGCAATTCAGTCATTGTAGCTTCGCGTATTTATCGTATTCGAATGAGCGGATGTCATTGAAATAATAAAAAAAAAAAATAGCATGTATGAGTTTCGAATGTTTTTTACAAGAACGAAAAAATGGAAAAATTATTCGAAAATTTATTTTCAATGTTCGTATGACAGAAAAATAATTACAAATATGTTCTATAAATTAGATCGGATTCATGCTATTGATAAAAATAAAATCAAGCCATACGTTGTTCGCACTTGAGAAATAGTTATCGACCCTTAAAGGGTTTCCCAATACCACTGACAAGTCTTAAGAAACACAGTTTTTTTTTTCAACGTCTGCGAGACGATCAAGTTTGAACGGCCAAGTTTCGAGAATCGTTCATGAGGAAATGGAATTATCGGAACTAAGGTTAAATTTTGACCAGCAATTCATGTTATTTTTTGTCGCTGTTGCAATAACTGGAATGGAAAACAACGCATACTTTGTCCAACATAAAAAAAAACAAAAGCCAAAGAATCCAAACAAAAATCAACGAAAACGCGTAGGGGGGATGTAGGTTAGATGCATCACTGCACATACAAGATCGCCATACAAGAAAAATTCTAGGCAATTTTTTCATATTTTCTCTAGCGCTAGTAATCGATTTGAATAGTCTCCGATCTCTCGTTATTCTTCGTCCTTAAAATAGAGTGCGCACAGTCGCATCAACAACTACTGAAAATTACAAGATCTTATACGTCAGCTTTAAAGGTTTAAAGTCTTTTTTCCTGAAGGAGACTAAAGAAGATATTTTCTTCGGTATATATATGTTGTAGAATTCCTATCAAATTACCATAATTTTCTTAGCAAGCAACGAAGTACAGTTACGCGTCTAAATTCACTCAGAAAATGTATTGCTGACTAATGCATTCACACTGTAAAAATATATGCGGCATTCGATACGCAGTGGAACGATTTGCAGATGAGAAAATTTTCAGGATCAGTGTAGCTTGAGAATAGCGTCACAAAAAGACAAGAAGAAAATGAACTTTCTTAATTGTATTTTTAAGCTGCCCTTTCTTATACCTTTCAGCCTTTTGGCTCTTCTACACTTTTAAGCTTTTATGATACGATAAATACTCACTAGGGAGTATCATAATTCTATAAGTAGATGGCTGGCACAGATCCCTAAATATGCTGCATCGTTTTATCGCAATAGCTGTTTCTTATCGAATCATATATAATACTCAATTAGAAAATGACCTCTCCAAGACCCATTCGTTGACTACCAAAGGATCGATTTGCCATTCTTATGCGGACCGTTCGACGATTGGATGACTCGGAAAAATTTGACCCAACAAAAATTCGCCTCACTTCAAATGGAATACATGATGTATGCAATATAGATTTGTCTATGCGTAGAAATGGCAATACGCGTATAGTATGCAAAGTCTCTCTAACCCCTTGCTTATACATCTCGCATTCTACACTAATACTACACACATGCACTCTTCCGCTGGCGAAAGTTCCAGCAGCTTTTCCTTTCCTTTGGCAAACAATTCTCTTGTCTCTTTAGCCAAACATTATTATTATTACAACTTTTCAAAGCGAAAGCCACTGAGCGAGCTTGCGAGTTTATGCTGTTTATTCCTTCTGCGTTTGAGCAGTCGGAAGCCACCCACGGATTTGACGTTTTTTTTTTCAACCTCGTTGATGCTGTGAAAAAGCTTCAAGAGTAATACTTAACCTGCACGAGGAAAATAGAAAATTCGCGTGAATGGAATTTCAGAAATACACGACCGAACAGATGATGGCAATTTGTTTTTTCTTTTGCTTTTTCTCAAATTGAAAATGAGTGCTCAACTTTAATTGTAGACTTTTTCATAATTACAAACTTGAGCATTACTACATTTAAGACGTCGTCGTTAAGAAAATCATGAATTGAAGGCGATATTCTTCTATAGCCAGAGTGACGAGAACTCTGGAATTACGTTATTTCAATTTATACTGTAAATTTTTTATACAAAATTAGCAATAACATAAATACAATATTATTTTACTGCATATTTTGTTGTTATTATTTGATTTTCAGTCACATCACTTCACTATTCCTGTAATCTTTGAGAGTAGCATAAGTCGTCGAAAGATCTGTCCTCAATTTCAATTAACTTTGTAACAAAATTTTAACGTTAACAAAATATCTATAATCTTTGATATTGTAAGACGATAAAGAATAATTTCCAAACATATATTTTAAAAAAACAAAACAAAAAAAAAACGTTTCCTACAGCCGGAGATTGAACTGACGAAAAAATCTGAAAAAAATTAAAAAAAAAAAAAAGGCGTGATGAGCCCAGAGATACTGTGAAAATATTGTTATTTTCCCTGATTCTCGTACTTTTATTTCGTATCGAAGAGCCGCATAACGGGTCACAAACGATCTAAAACTTTGCGCGTCTCAAAGAACAAGAGCTATACAACGCCAGATTTTTCGTGGCTCTACAAGTTTCCCGATAGCAGAGTGAAATTAGACTCTTTGTTCGTAATCGACGTGACGACGAAGCAGCGTAACCGAAACTCTTGGAGGCAAGGGAGTGAATATTTTGGGATATTTATCCCCTAACCCCCGATAGTCTCGGTTACGGACAAAAATAAATCGATACACCTGAATCACGAACGTATATGAAACTGATCCTTTCACTCTTTTGCTGATAAAATATATAGCTTGGCCGAGGATAAAGAAAATTGTGGTACGGGAATAACAAAAGCACACGAAGCGTTACGTTTCGAATCAATTAAACCTCGCCCTTCGCAGATTTCGAATGCGTTCTGGGTATGTGTGAAATTAAGCGTCACTATATCTCCCGTATCATTTTATTTCTTTTCTGAAAGCAAGTCGTGGCGGATGATTATCAATAATTGAGGCTGCTTGTTTTTGTTCAATGAACCAATAATCGTTGCAGGCCGGCCTATACATGTTATTTCCATACATATATGTGCGTACATATACACAGTGCAAGTATTCGAGATACAACTTGGTTAGAATTGAATTGAACGTGATTATTCGATTCTTCAACGAAACCTCGTAAATATATATTTCACATGTGGCTATAAGCGTACTATCCGATCGAACGTTCACATGGGGAGCTTAATCCCCTTTATCTTTGACAAGGCTCTGTCGTTGAGTTTAGTTGCGCGTTTTATCGTCCCACATTGTCGTACGAAATTCACTTTTATTTATTACAACGTAAGCGGATGGATTTATGTGCATTAGTTTGCATGTGTACATGTACGAGTGATGGTTTGAGGTATTATAGGATTTTTGTAAATCTCGATTCGACCTTTCTTCGAGGTTTCACTTTGCTCTCCTTTTGGTATACCTTTTTTCCATATTTTTTATTTTACGATAAGAAAGAAAGACTTTCCTCTCAACGACATATATTTATAATGCTATTTTAACTTTTTCGAAATAGTAAACAGGAAATTACATGAAAATTATATTTTCTCTTCGATTAAAGATTCAACTCAATGCTAATATCATATTCTTGCCAAAAATCGTAAGAAATCCAATTTTTTTTAAATATTTATGATCGGAGGTAATTTAAATATGTTGAAATTTTTAAAATCGCGTGTGGCGCTTAACCTTTCATACGTTTCATAAGTTTCAAGATTACAAAATCGAATCACCGGATGAGAAAGTTCGAGCGTGGAATAAGAAGACGAGTCGCAATTTTAGAGCACAATTGCACCGGTTATAAATGTATGGAGGTTCCATACCACTTACGAGAACACACCTGCACGCTGGCCATCTAGCGGTTCTATGTCCTAAACACTTTTGAATAGGCCACTTGTTTCGTTACCATTGGCATTTCCATTTAATATGAATGGAAAAAGTTGTTACCATTGCTATTTCCATATACACCGTTTACATTGGAACTCTATAATAACCATACATTTCATCATTGAAATACAATATCATCGACCCTAAGTGACTCGTCATTATTATACACAATCTCCGAAAGTCATAGAACGCGCGAATATTTCCGTATACTCGAGTTATGAACTAAGCATCCTGTGGGAGCCTTCGTTCCAAGATTAAAGTACAGGAAAGTTCGATGAGAAAGTGAGAGATTAAGTGTTGTATTCGAGCTCATTGCCCTAGAAATTCGTTGGTTCTGTAGCGGGACGAGAATTCGTCGCATAAGACCTGCGGACTCAACTCTTCGTCTGCATCTTTGTCTTTTGATTTTTCTTTTGCTACAAAGTCGTTGCTTGCTGGAAAAACCAGTAGTGAAGCTCCGAGCTGTATGTGCCATATTCTCTGTCAATTGCACGCTATATAGATGTTGCAATGGAAGTGAAGCTGGACGCAAAAAAAGGCAGGAAAAATAGATACGAACCTACAACGGGCGATCCTCTTTAAAGTTCTTAGAGTACAGGTCATGCTGAAGTGTCTACCCTTCATTCATTCATTGTTTAACGAGGCTGAAGCTTTTGGGACGTAGGTAGGAGATTCATGAATACCCGAAGGTGAAACAATAACTCTCTGTAAACTTTTCATTCGCTTTATTTTCGTTGCAATGGCCAAAAATAGATGTACCCGTATGCGTGTTGCGTGAATTTTAGAATATTTTACGATATTCTCGAGTTGTGCTTTCCATGACAGCTTAGAGAAAAAAAAACAACGACGCAATTTTTAAGCCCTGGCTCAAATCATGATTATTATAAAGACCATTTGGTTGTGGTATAAGAAATTTTTTTTTATTTGAAAATTGTCACCAAAATATATTTTACACTTTGCCCACATGGATACCTTTGAGACAATTGTATTTTCCTACTAACTGGATGTCGTATAAAAATTTAATAAAAAAAATCTCTGACTTAAAATAAAATTATGTGACGCTGGCAGAACTTTTTATGAGGATGAAAAGAATATTGTATGTATATATCCGAGATAGGATGATAAGTATGCCCAACAGGTCGCTCTTTTGTCTCAATGACTTTTAATCCTATTCCAGAGTAAACAACGGGCCGGAGAGAATGAGCCAAAAGAAGGAGGTGTGCAGAGTGCTTTATCTTATCGCGCGGGATGGCTTTTTTAAAAGCCTGCGCAAATCGAAGTGTATTTTCATAAAAGCATCGTTTATTGGTTTAGCCCTCGGAGGTTTAGCGTCGATGGTCCGAAAAGTCGGTGTATACGCATATCGTACCGGACACCCTCTATCTCTCATATTGCTTCGAGATTCATTTGTTTAAAAAAAAAAACTCCGAACGATTATGACGTTAGGGTAACACCAGAACTACATCAATTTATCTCAACTCTGCTTTTCCCTTCCATGAGACACGCAAGGCAACGGATTTCATCAATTTACTCGTAATGAGTAAAGTGTCAGATGTATTTAACGAAAAAATGGCTAAATTTTTTTTTTAATAAAGAGCGATAAAATTTATTCGAGTTTGTCATGTTAAAAACAGTGAATAGAATTTCCGAAAGATTTTCGGACGATTCGAGACTTTTGAAAATTCAAATGTCAATCTATATATGGTCATATATATCTAGTTAAACAAATTTCTAACAATGTTTGAATGACTTTAAAAAAAAAATTGAAATATATCATTACATAATTCGTTATCGTAATATTTCGATAAAGCTGCGTGATCGATGATTATCGCGAAAATTTATCGTGCTTATACAGTTGGATTGCACCTTTTTTTCTGACTATGTTCCATTACGATTTTTCAGATCGTATGAGCTAATTTCCGTAGAGAGGAAAACGCACAGTGGTAGATAACTGTACCATCTTTGAGTCGAAGATCTTACTTTTACTCCAATTTCCGCTTCAATTTTTTTTTCTCTCGTATCTCTCTTCATTTCTCTGCAGTATATGGATTGCACACGAGGATGAAAAAAATGGTTTGATCGCGTGTGAGCTTCGCAACACACGAGAGCTCGCCCTTTCGCAGTTCGCACATTTTCTCTTTTTTTTTTTTTCTTCCAACAAACGTGAATCGATTTTCTCAAGGACGCTCGGGGTGTTTATTTGAACCCTTTTATTTCTTCTCTGCGCTTAGTAGCACAAAGTATCGTATCGACTTTCCTCGTATTTTTTCTTCTTCACCTCTTGTCTTCTTCTTTTCCTTCATCCTTCGATGGACATTCGTTTGGCTCGCCACGACGGCCAAAACAATGTTGTAACGAGAAAGCGTGAAAAAGTCTTCGCAATTAGTCGTGAAACGGTTTTTTTTTTTTTTTTTTAAGCCGTATAGCCGGTAATATTTACGTAGAAGGCAAGGCAACAGTAAAGTTTGTACTGCGACATCCGAAAGTAGATCATCGAAGTAAAAAGGCATGTCTTTCTCAAATTAAAAAAAAAAAACAACAAATCCTTCGATGAAACAAGGACCCTATGATTTTCGTGTAATCGTCACTTTATTGTCGTGTAATTAAAAAAACTTGATGACGAAAGTAAGAGCTTTAATCTTCAAAGTCATTCTTTCGAATTTCACAACAACGCATCTAAAAAAGAGATGCCATTCGTGTGTCAAAAAAAAAGTATTTCCATTTTCAATTGATCAAGCATGTGGCATAAAATTCATAATTTCGTCCAGTCAATGAGTTATCTTAGCGCGTCAAATTTATAAGTGGATGATAATGGTCAAAAAGTTCCATTCGTTGCAAAGTCATCAGGTATCCTGTACTCGGCACCAATTAAAATGATCATACAAATGTTTATTCGCCTCGTGAAAAGACGAAATGGATGCCCAATGGGGAATTTAAAGGTTTCGTGTTTAATTACGATTGCTGTTTTGTTGTACGCTTGCATTCGTTGAAACGACATTCGTGGTTCGTTAAACGTATCCCAAAGCTTAGACGTTGATGGTGATCAAGTAATCGAGGAGTCTCATTCGATGATTCTAAATTGTATCTTAAGCGTTCTTCAATCGTTATGATACTCGATCTGTAGGATAATTGCACTTACGAAGATTTTGTAAGAATTAACAGAAGTAAAATAAATCAAAGTTCCCGAATGAGTTTGCTCAAATGTCATTAAAATCCCGTTTGTATAAAAAAAAAATAACCGAGCGATAGCTTACCTCATATGGTACATTGTGTATTTTCCGGGATGGCGTCACCAGGCTCGAGAAAGATGTAATGCTCCGTTGACTCTTAAACTTTCTATGGTACAGTTAAATCTCGATTTTCGCCCCCCCCCCCCCCCCCCCAGAAAAGACGCAATTAAAAATCTGTACTCAGTCGAGAAGCGGGGATGAAGAACCCAGCGCACATGTGAAGATGCAATTTCATCGGCAGTGAGCAGCAGTAACATTTTGGGGAATCACTATGCTTTACTAGCATGAATGTACGCACTTTCCGTGCGAATTTTTACTGCTCAATGTCCATACGGTTTAACAGCTAGTACCAAAAAGAGCGTGACAAAACATATATTTTCGGTGATACGCGCGCTATGTTTGTTCATCCGATAAATCCATATTTTTCAAAATATGGATTTAGCAGAGGTGCATTAAATATTTATGCATATTATTTTGATGTAGCAGAGCAAAGTATTATTGAGAAAGGAAAACATTTTAAAAAAAGGAATACTGTTTATATTGTATTAAATATTATGTGTTGCGTGTTTTCCATGCGCACTATAACTTTGCAAGCGATATAAACTTCGTTCGTACCATTCGTAGGACATTTTCACACCTTCGAATCGAGGTTAGTAACGGGTTTGCTGCTGGATTGGCAATGCTGATTTCATGTGCAAGATTGTAACGCTAGTAAATCCTCAAACTAATGCTCATAATAGCCAGTAAGTTACTAAAATCCTGCTGTCTATGAACTGGCACTGCCCATTAAATGGCACCTTCACACAGGTTATGTCATGAGAAAAGGGAATAAAAGACAGCGAATTAATTCTAGTTCCGCTCCCACCGGCCAATGGGATAAAGCGATGAATGTTCGACTGGAGGGGGAATGAAAGAAAATCGCGGCAGAAAACAATTGTGACACAACTGTACTCTGCTTTCTTGTCGTTTTAAGGACTTTCCGAGCTTTCAGGAGCCCGAATTTTTTTTCTTTTAATGCAGCAGGGATTTTCCGATTAAACAGGAGATTAGTTTTTTTCTACGATTCCAACTGTGTATTCCCATGTCGACAGTAGTGAGTCGGCTTTGAGCTTTAAGCTTGAGCTATAGTGTCGCACAGTGACAAAAATTCGGATCCCATTGCCACAGGTCATCTGATCATGAATTCGTAGCAAGTCATTCGACACGCAAGTGACAAAGAAAGAGAAGAAAAAAAAAAGGAAAAAACCTAAATGACAATGTGACCAGAGTTGAAAACTCGTCCACTGGGCATACCCTCGAGGAATATTTAATGTCCCGATGAATAAAGTATGAATGAATGACATCTCCAGGATCTTCGGGTCAAACCGATAGGTAGAACGAAAGTTACAACCTGTAGTTTTGTCAGTACACGCATGGTCCACGCTTATATAATTCTGTATCTATCAGTACATACGAATACATATTATGTACCTGTGTATATATGTAATATATACATATATTTATATATATATTCCGTTAAACGTCGTACATGATGCATAATAAATGCGATGCTCAAATGAAAATCTTATATGGCTGTAAAAACTTTTTAACAAGAGCAATTTTAACATTATATTGATTCACCATACTCCCGGTAGATTGAAGAACTTAATTTTTTATCCAAAAATTTCTACGAATAATCGACGACCTGTTCAATGTTATTTTAATCAACGTCTAATCGATTAATTATCTACAATTACCAGTTACGCTGGATCATATTTGAATTCTCCATTATTAAACTTTTTGCTTACTTAAGCAACTATATTGGGTTATAAGCAACTAGCAGGTATAAGCAAAACTATTAAGTTTAGAGATGTGCTAGCTACTCCTCGGGTGATAGAAATCACCCTATATCCTGGTCCGAGCAGTAATCCTTCAAATTAAGGAAAGTTTAAGAGGGTCTATGATACAGGTTGAACGCTTATAAGTTAAGTTTCAGAGCTGTCAAATAAAGGACCTCCCATATTTTATGCTCCAGGATTTTCTAACAAAAGCCCTGTGTACTGTCATAAATTAAGTTCTAGGGCTGGCTAGCGATCGGAGATGTAGGGATAGCGGCAATGCTGAAATGGCGCGGGCTTATATGAGGAAAAACTTAACTTATGCGGAAGCTCCAACCTTATTTTAAATCAACTTACGAGCGGGATGCTCGTACAAACAAACAAAGAACGTTGCAAAATCAAGAAACGCGGCTACGTCTTGACGACAAGTTAGATATATACGATAAGTTGAATAATAAATATTCTACATTTACCCGATTATTAAGTAGTGCTCAATTAAGTTCCATTACATCTTCTCATGCAGTTTTTTTCTTTGATATGTATGTGAAAATTATTTTTTTTTTTGTTATGAATCTCGTAATGACGTCTACGTATTTAACTGATCATAATCACTCCTTTTCAATCATTTATTAAATACAACAAAATTACCAACCGTTTATTAAGAAATTAAAAAAAAAAAATACTCATCAATTTTCAAAGCCTTGTTCTTGTCATCTCGTCATGAAGAGACGATGTGGATGTTGGAAAATAATTTTTCGAACGTATCTAGACAGATTATTTATAATCACTGAATGGAAATTTAAAAAAATTTTATGCTACGATAGATGTTCATTTCTGGATCAGTTTCGGGATGGTTTTGTTCTTTTCTTCTTCCATCTGATACATCGTTTTTTGCCATTTACAGAACAGATTTCGCGAGAAAATAAGGATTTATACCTGTGCAGTTGAAAAACGTGCAAAAGTTACATACACACACACACACACACACACCCACGCACGCGAGAACCGCGAGCAAAATCGATGTAGCACTCACGCACGTATTATGTCGGCCGGTGACTCTGCGCGGGTTTTCTCTGAGTCCTCACGATTTCTCGCGAGCAGCTTGCGAATGAGAGGAAATTCTATATCGACAACACAATATGCTAAGATGGTTGGGTATGACGACCTGTAAGGTTTTAACAGAGGAAAGTGGGGCAAAACCCCGGCCACCAGATAAAAAAAAACTGGCTAATTGGTATTTCCACGTTAAAGCAGGTACGACAAAATGGTATGCTATGGTAATGGTTGTTTATTGGTTTCCCTTGGTTATCGAAGCTTCCGAAGTGCGGGGCGACCGATCAATGCAATCCCGCTACGTTAACGGAGTTAGTAGATAAGTTAACTCAATCGCGCCTCCGAATTTCTCGATAGGGGAGAGCGAGGCAAAGTGGGCACTTCGATGTAAAATTGAAAACTTCAATTTGTTTTTTAAAAAAATATTTTTCCTTCGAATAATTGAAAAAAAAAATTTTTAGCTTTCCAATAGATTTGGTGGGATTTTTTTTAAGAATAAAAATAAAAATATTTGTTGTGAACATTTTTTTCTTAATTTTGACGGGTTGTTCCTTTTTCAATTTGATCCGCATTATTTATTTTTTCTTCGTTGCATTAAATTTTTATTTTTTTAATTTTTTCTGTCCGGTTTTGCCTCAACTTCCCAAAGTTTTATCGTTTTCAGTGGAGTCACGTTTCGTCGTACATGCAGCAAATACCGTTTCGTCGTACCCGCCTCAACATGAAAAAACCAATGTGTCATTTTTTTTTTTTTTTTTTCGGTGGCTGGTCTTGCCGCACTAGCCGGTTTTGCCCCACCTTTCCCTATATGAATAATTTTACGTGGGACGACAGGGAAGAGGAAAACATCGTTAAATGTTACTCCGGCACGGGTGAAGAAGCTTCGGGGAAAAGAGAAGAAGCTTTTGCGTATTTATCTAAATATTAAAAATTATGATTTATCACAGGAAATCGACTAGCTCGTTCGGCTTGATATTTTTCTCTCCTACCTGCAAGTATAAAGCCTCCGGTTTCGTCCTTCAAGGTGATCTGGATCAAGAGATCTGGATTTGTTACAATCGGAATGAGTCATTAATTATTATTCTTTTTTTTTCACTTATTTGCCAACTTTTCTAGCGATCCAATGTCTGAAAACGCCGGTATGTCTGAGATTTATATTTATATTACAAAACGAGGTTGCACATAAGAAATATGAAAAATGTAAAGTCGTTTCGAAATATCGAGGAAAAAGCATCGAATCATTGAATCAACATCAATGCAAAAGTCGCTGGGCTCAGTTTTCAAAATATGACATATAATCCATAATCGGATTATGCAAAATGTATTTCGATATGTAAATAAAAAAATATATGTATATTCCATCGGTTGTGGACAATTTTTCTTCATCCGTAATCGTCGGTGCTGCGATATCCGTCGCTATCATCGTTATCCGTGCATTCCTCAATAGGACACCACGTGGGACTCACGAATTTCTGTGTATAAGTCACGTTATAACGAAAACCATTGTCAAAATTACCGACGACCTTGCAATCCATGTCCGACGAATTCTTCAGCAGCGTCAACGGTGGACCGTTCTCGCCGTTGGGTGGATAAATAAAAATTTTCTTAAGATTCGTTCTCTTCGTAGCGCGACAGGGTCTCACTATCCTCGGAGCCATTGAAACGTCGTCAGCGTCATCGCGTTGAATTTTCTTTTCCCTCCCGGTACCGACGCAAGCGTCGCAATAATCCTCACAAGTCACATCGAACACCTCATCGTTCTCATCATCGGTCTCCTCGCACTCGCAACTTTCCGTCTCGTCATTGATACCGCGCCGTTGTTTTTTATTCTTCTCGCTCGTCATTATCGATGATTCGACCTCGCGATCGATAGCCTTGACTTTTTCGCAAAAAGATCGCAGCGTCTTTACCACATCGGCTTGCTCATTCGTATCGTTCAATTTTTTTCGTCCTCTCGACTTATCCACGGACTCGCAATTGCATGGCATAAAATCATCATTGATCGCGGCACGACTCGTACGATAACGCGCCATCTTTCTCCCATTACAATTACCACCATCTTTGCCAATAATGCCCGATGCTTCGTTCCGCCATTTTTTCGTCGCTTCATTCGTAACGTTGACCTCGTCACACGGACACGAATCTACGTTATGATTGTCATTCGTCGTTTTGATAAATCCATGATCTTGTTCATTGTCGTCATTCACGGTTTTGACCTCAAACGAAAATTCCTTTCCCGATGGATATCTACGGGTTATGCGCTTTCTCACGGGTTCCTTAGTTCGTGGCGTCTCCGCTTGACGCTGCATGTCCCTCAAGCGCGACGACAGTTTCTTGTACTCGTTCGTAACGCGATTCAAGTGGTCGCCATACTTCGTCCAATGATCGGGTGGCTGTATCTCAGGACAAAGATCCGCGAGATTAAGACGCTCGTTATAGGGAGGCGCTTCTACGGTTTTTCGATTATTCGGATAATTCGCGTCTTGATACGGACAGCAACACATCATCGAGTCGTCATTGACGCTTTGACACGATGGATTTCGGCAAGCTTGCCGAGTACTCTTGGGAAAATTTTTCCCAATCTCGGTCTCTAATTCGCTGCTAATCTCCTCGCATTCATCGTCGCAAATATCTTCCACATAACCGATCCTCGATAATGGAGATGTCTCGTTAATTTTGTCAAACTTGTCAGCGAACAACGCTGGAGCTTCTCTTCCTCGATTATCACGATAAATTTGTCGTTCCGAGTTCTTAAAACGATTCCTCGCATTGCTCTCGTATGCCCGTGGATTGCATGGACCTTTGCATTCGGGGCTTTCGATATTTTTTTCATAACATGGATAAAGACTCTCGGGACATCGACAGTCCATGGAACATCCTCGTTCGCTTTCCATCTGACTACCCGTGCAACAGCAGTTCGTCGTGTTTCTCGTCTCCGGTGTATCGAAAATTTTGCACATCTTTTGACGCTCTCGCCTCGTGTCCGCGCGATCTCTTCCGCAGTCATTCCACGTGTCATCCCTCGTCATGATCCTCGATAACGTCTTTTTCCTCATTCTCGTCTCGATCATTTTTTTATCCTCTCTCGTTTTCTTGGTTCTCGTTTTCGCAAAATTTTCCCCATCGTCGCCGCAAAGTTCAACATCCGTATCGCCGGGATCGGGATTGCGCCTGAGGGATGCTTTTCCCTCGGTAAGCTTGGCTTTCCGGTACGTATATTTGTTATTCGTCACGCCAGGATGAGACTTGAATTTTTTACTCGATTCACGTCCCGTAACTCTTCCCGTGACTTCCCTTTCCGAAATCGTGATACGCTCCAATTTCGTTCTTTTTTCCTGCAAAGGATCGCAACGCGGCTTGGCATGAATTTGCTTCGGCCTCGGTATCGCATTACGGTTTGACATTTTATCACATTTTTTCGTCAATTTTTTTACCCTCCTCGTACAGTCGAAACATTCACAAAAATCTTCGTGATTCAATCTCTCCATTTCGTGGGAAAAAAAATCTGATGCTTTCTTCACTAATTTCATTTCGTCCGCAGAGCTTTCTGTCGAATGACTCTCAAAATTGTCATCACCATTGCATATTTTGTAATCATCGTCGTCGTTGTCGTCGCCGTCGTCGTTGTCGTCGTCGTCGTTGTCATCGTCACAGTTACAGTCACAAATTTTTCGATCGCTCGAATCATCGATCGACGATGATTTTTCCGAGATATTACCGTCCATCGATTCCTGCGAATATCGCGCGAATATGACTTTTGTACTTTTTCTCGAGGGCCAGCGCCGTGTGTTTTTCAATTTTTTCACTTTTTCATCATCGTTGCACGCAGGAGGAGCCTTGTAAGGCCAACTCTTGACGATCTCCAGGCTCGTCACCTCGGTAACTCCGTCATTTTTTTTAACGTCTCTACGGGAATAGCGTCTCTCGGTTTTTCGTGGTTTCACATCGAGATTTCGTGCTTCGTCGTTTCGCTTTTTTTGCGAACTATTTTTATGATATTCCTTCGGCATCGGCGATGAACAATCTCTGGCGCCCAAACTCTTGCTTCGATGCTTTGGCGAATATTTCAATTTTTTCGATTTACGATCGACGAAATTGTTTCTTTCGTTGTGACCGGAAGAAAATGGCGGACACGTGCATTCAATCGAGGCCGAACGTTTACTCGATTTACCACCGAATTTTTTCGTTTTCTTCACGAATGTTTTATCGTACCTCTGACGATTCGATGATTTTTTATGATTTTCCGGAATCGGACGATCGCTTCGAGCACGATTTTCTCTTATCTTTTTATCACGAGTCAACGATTTCGATGTTTCTCTGCGTTTCTTCGATCTGTCAGCCTTCGCGAAATTTTTATCTGGCGAATCATCGAATTCCGACGACGTGCAACTGCAGTACTCGTCGTCGTCCTCGCTGGTATATCCATTTTTTCCATATTTCTTCGTTTCACATTTCGCGTGCTTGGAACGATCGTTTCTCCAATAATTGACATTGTCCCGATGAAGACCTTTTTTCTCGTAAGCCGGACAATCGAAATTGCCTCGTGCCTCGCGATCTTTGAACATTTCCACATCACGATTTTACTCGGTTGTGTCAATTGGCCCCGAAAACATCGGATTTTACATCAAAAGCATTTCCGTCACGTGATCTTAAACTGATACGAATTGTAAAATTGATATTTCACGCTTTATCCCGGAGCCTCGAATAAAAATTTTTTTTTCAAAAGGCGCGGTCAAGGTGTTAAATTTTTTTTTTTAATACTCATTTAACCTACGTTATGGTGGATGTGTCGAAGAATTATCGAGGAAAAAGGAAAATGTCAAATGTCGTGAAAAAAAAAAATAATTCAACGACTATCGATTTGTCCGGCGCACACTTCCGGTTGTACATTAGAGGGAAGGTTCTTGAATTACGACGTAATCCTAAAGAAAATGGGATATTGAATCCGAAAAAAGATATTTAGAAACAAAATGAGTCGTCACATTTTCAATATTATTTATATCGAAGTTTGGATTGAGCACTTCGAAAAATTTAATTCACCGGTTTTTCCGAATCATTAATTTATAAAAATTTAATGCTCAAAGAAGATTTTCATCTGCGCTAGCCACCTCTCAATATTTTCTGATTTCAGGAACGTTTTACGAGAATTTTGATCCTTTCATTAATCGCACGTTTTCGATTATAGTGCTCTCGGTGAAATGAAAAAATTCAAAAGTAGGCTGGCAGGAAGAAGAGTGGCTGATGCTGGAAGAAAAAATAAGTTAGCTCAGAGGTGTTAAAAATGCAATAATTTGTGGTATAACTGCTGACAGCTGGCAGTAACATTATTGAAAGTGCAAAGCTCGAATTTGTGAAATTAAAACTAAAACTGATTTCATTATTTTAATATCTTTAGATAAAATGTTCGCTAAAATGAATTTCACTTGATACGATTTCAAACAAATTGTTTTTCCCAAGGCTTACTTTAAAATAACATCTAAATAAAGTTTTATCATATCTACAGTAAGATGGGAAAGAGTTGATAAACAAAAAAAAACCTACGAGCCCGATTAAATTACGAGGTGATAAGAAATGTCGAGGTGCAACGAAGCTTTTGCAGCTCTCCTCGATGACAAAATGAGCCAGCCCCCACGATTAGACCGGGAGCCCATAACACTTTTTTCATGTCTCATTTGTTCAGGCTCAAAACTACCTCAGATTCCATAAATCTGTGTCCTGCGATGCGATTTTTGTGATGCAGGACACAGATTTATGGAATCTAAGGTAGTTTTGAGCCTGAAAAAATGAGATATGAAAAAAGTGTTACCGGCTCCCGGTCTAGATGTGTTCTCGAGCTATTTGACTAGTAAGAAACGCTGATGAGGCTCAAATATCCAGCTCCAAATTTCAGAACTGTCCAAACATCATTTTCATCGCTACAATCTTTTCTCAATCACTGAATCATCAAAACGTGCATTAATTCAAAAACGGGAAAAAAATGTATATCATCTCGAAAACAATCAATCAACTTGAAAGAAAATAATTGTCACAGCTCGATGAATATCGAAAGATTGATGTTTATTAATTATAAAGATTCAAAAAGCGTCGAGGGCTTTCGTGATTCGTTTGCGCTTGAGAAAACTTGCTCTTCGTCTGGTTGGAGAACCCTCGATGTTCTGTGAGAAACAACAATATCCATGGATGCAGGTTGGCCTAAAAAAAAAAACATAAAAATACGAATTACGAAGAAAAAGGTAATAATCTGATTTTTTTATATTTGATTTTTGGGGTCATTGAGAATTCACATCTCGTATCAATTTTTTTTTTTTTTTTTTAATTTACGGTAAAAATGTTGAGAGTGAAATAAATCCTGTGCTCATCGCTAAAGTATGAATAGAAAAGTTCATTGTTTCACGTACTGGGGTATGTCCGTTTGACTATAATCGAAGGCCGTTCTGATCTCGGATATTATCGGAAATCGCCACATGACTGAGCGTTCCTGCGAAGTGCCGGAAATATCCTCGTTGCATGTCAAGCCGACCCATGGACCCATTGTGATTATTACGATTACGAGAAATAGACTCTGTATAGCTATTGGCCAGTGATAACGCAAAACATCCCTCCAATATTCGCTGATTGTTCGTTGAACCGACTCGAATTGAAATATTAACAAACGAACAGAATCAAGAGCACTGATTAGAAAAAAAAAATACAACCTCTAGGGATACGTTTTTTTTCTTTCTTTCTATATATACCTTGAAACTTTTCTCGCTCATAGATTTATCGAGCGTTTTAATTCGATTCTGATGGAACAACGAATCGTCGCAATCGTTCTCGGAATTGTCACTTTTCATCAATAATTCCGAATCAGCGCTAGGTACGAGGATCAATTTGCTGGGCCTGTAATTAGTACGATAATGGAAATATTGGTATGGGACTTGTAATTTTTTTTGCCTGCCAAAACAGGAGATTCACAAGTTTTTAGATAAATCGACACGCAGTTTCAAAATATTGAAATAAAGAAAAAAAAGGTGAAAGTTGGAACGTGCATATTTCTTTCTCGCAATTCTCCTATCTAGCTTCATGGAGCAGCGTCTCTAACGAGAAAGTCATTTTCTCGAAATTTGGCTCTCTCATCTAAGAAAAGTTTCTAAATTTTTAAAAATTACGAAGTTTTTTTGAAAATTTTTTAATCCCCTAGATTTACACAAAGATTCCTTAATATGAGGAAGAAATTGAATATAATAAGTCTTGGTATACAAAAATGATTCATTTTGTAGCAATTTTAAATTTTGTAATCATAAAAATATCAGCAAAATAATGAAAAAACATCATATAATATATCGAAAATCCCAAACGAGCTATCGTCATAAATCATTCAGAATAAAACAAATATTTACAGATTAACCTTAAAAATTTTTTATACACTGCACTGAATATTTTATTTTTCAAAAATCAAAAACGACTTTTTCTGGAATTTTAAGCATAGAATCCCCGATGCCTTTTATAATGACGATCCATCGAATAACTAATGATTTTTTCTGGCAAATATGATTCCATAAAAATATCTTACACGCCGAGACTAAATGGTTACATATTTAAAAATACGATTCATGTAAATTAAATAAAATCTACTCGTAAAAATCTTCTTTTTTTTCTTTTTTCTTTACGTACATTCATAAAAATGTGATTGCATCGAATATCTCTATTTATTTCTCTACACGGACAATATTTATTCTCATTTGAATTGAACAACATGCCATTTATCATCACGTGGATTTATAAGAGCTGGAGAGCGATATAGTACCGTGGTACACGTCACTTTATAATTACTCCGAATACGTACCTCCAATCGGACACAAAGCAATCCTTCGAATGATGTTCATCGCATCGTTTTCCGCACACCTCGCCCGAATAAGTTACGAGCCTGACCATGTTGTTTCAACAAACGACAGAAAATTTTGACGCCACGGGCAAACATTAAATTTAATTTCTCACGATTAAGTGCGCACAGCCTGTTCCTCTTTGTGCAACGCACAAGTCACGTGACGCTATCAGCATACAGGTGCACAAATAATTTTTTCTTCGGTGTGACTTTTTTTTAATTTCTTTTTTTACAATTTTCCATCTGACATCTGTGTGTAAAAAAACTCAGTTATTAGGTTACGAAACGTCCATGTTTCGAAGAAAATAAAAAATAAAATAAATGAGTAAATACGTATTCAATGCATGTGAATTGAGTAATTAATTAATAAATGGATTTGAGTCAACACAGTAACGCAAAAAATTTTATATCGAAAAGTTTGTAATTTTAAAATTTTGAATTATCGAAAGATTATTAATAATTAGTTAAAAAAAAATCGTCCAACAAATGTTTGGTAAAGGTTTTTTCTTGTCGTATATCAAATAAGTTTGCTGTTTTTTTTTGCTAATCAAGAAAATTATTTAAAATAATTTCATACCGTATTTTCATATGTATTCGGAAAAAATAACGAAATTATTTCAGATGACGAAAAAAATGTTCAATAATATTTTTAAAATTATTTATTATTGTTATTATTACTTATTACACACAATGAATGTTCTTATAGCATTATCGAAATGCTTGATGATTTTTGCCAAATTATTGTCTGATCGTGTTACACACAAGAATTCTCATAAAAACTAACTTTTAGCTGGAAACATATACGGGTGATACATCCTCAAAGGTTCATGTCATTATAGAGAACGTGTATCGTGTATCATTCGGTCGATATATTGAGTTAAGCTCGTTACGCACTTTTTATTGCAACTAATCAATGAAGCAAGCGAGAATTAAAATGTCAGAATGTGTGCTATATATATCTATATATAAAATCACTATATAGGCTGCAGTATATTCTCGGGTGTGCTGAGGATGCATGTCCCTCAGGCGTAAAGATACGGTGCGAGAACTAAATCGCGCGCATACATCTCCACGGAAAGTTTGTCATAAAGGTAAGGGTCAGTCTGGATCCGCAAGAAACGGTCAGCAGTTTTATTCCAGAGGACTCTGCAAATAGGTCCGAAGATTGATTACCTTTGTCAATGGATACGAAGCGAGATTAATCCTTTAATAGCGGGAGAGGGGGGGGGGGGGAAGGGTCCTGAAAGAGTGAATTATGAGCAGAAATAGCTGTCACCCATCGTCCATCGTCAAAGGCTCAAGCTCATTCCATCCATAAATTTCAATCCTATCGATTCCTATCTGGAGTCGAATCAGCGATAAATAATTTTTTTAATTTAATTTATTAATTAATAAATCACTATCAATCAATAGGTTATACATAATTAATTTCTTTCTCGTTGAAATTTTGATCTTATCGTTGCGAATCCAACATTCAAAAACGAACGTCAACCGGAATGTACAACTAGTTAATCGTTTTGCTCAAGTTGGCTCATCGTTATGACGATTTTTTCGGATCACGTAGATGCAATGTGTTATTTCAACGGGTCTAAAGCAACGCAATATGCTTTTTAAAATCAACGTTTTCTAAAACCGTTATTAAAACGAATTCTCAATGACAGGTAGGTGTTTGAATGGTGGTGCACTGTCACCTCACCTAAATAGATGAAAGTTTCAAACGATAATATTATTTAGATATCGATACGTCTTCATTCGTGATTTTTCAGAATGTCATTGTGAGGCTCTTCTCAGTCGCGGCTTCACCCGGCAACAACAAAAACGTTTTTCACAATTTGGTGCAAGCCGAAACATTGAAATTTCCATGCAGATTGAATTATACCAACTTGAGGAGATTCACAAAAGTTTAAGCACCCTCTCGACCAGACAATCAGATCTTCAACTACAAAAGTAGCATTGCCAGGAATTTCGGCCCATGCGGCAGCACGAGAATCCTGTGGCGAACGTATATACCGCGCTATTTACTTGACGGAGTTGTTCGTTGTCCAGGATGAGTGGGTAGCTATGTTGACGAGGGTGACAAGAGGACTCCCTTGGTACGAAACAATGAAATTCCGGGCGAGCCTCTCATTGCTATTCAATATGTACGGTTAACTCGCTTGTACTCTCGTGATTTCAACGTTTCAATGTACACCCATCCCTCCTCGCGTTTATGTGCATATGTAAATTGTATTTTGTGCGCAACCACAGTTGAGAATTAAAACAATTGGTTCTCCTTTTTCTACAGACGTCATCGCGCATTATTTCACGTCTTTTCACTCGCGAAATTAAAAAATATTTTAATCCTCAAGCCCGGTTTCTTCAAAGTAGCACAGTTACGGGATTATACGTTATCGACTGTTTCATCGAGAAATTTCCACTTTATGCGCTCACCGTTTTGACACGCACAGGCTGTACGAAAAAATTAGCTCACGGCGTAAGCTCGATTAAAAGAATTAACCAACATTATTAATATTTTTAACTTGTCTGATAAAGTGGGCTTGCGGCTTATTTGACAAATAAATATCGATTTAACAATCAGCAAAACTCGAACAGTTTACATTGCATCAACCAAAAAAGTCTTCCTGTACGAAATATGAAAGGAAAATATAGTGGATTACTTCGCGAAAGACGGAAAAAAGTACAAAAGTATTGAACTCGGATACAGCGGCCACGAATCATCCTTTTTTGTTTGCTTGTTTTTTTTTTTCATGCCATTGCACCCTGACTGTACATTTTACCAGCACGTAACCATTCATTTAATCGTGAGTGAAAGCCACAATTGATTGGTACCCAGGCTAGACGTTTCTGCACGTGATTGAATATTCTTTCGTCCTCACAAACGTTTTTCTTTCGAATAACGTAAATGATACTTTAAATTTCTGTATATTTTTCCTGTGAATCAACTTATCTCGATGCGAAATTTATCATCAAGACTACGATGTATCTTAATCCACCGTATGTACAAAATACTTCAGGCAATTCACATAATTCAGGATGATGACCTTTTCTCAAGCTTATAGCATATTGGGGACACTGAATTTCAAAATATCACGATAAAGCTTTTAGTTTGCGTTGACTTCTGTCTATACTCCCGCGCTTAGACGTCAACGTGTTCTTGGTCCTCCTAACGGTCATTTTTTTTTATACGACATTTTCCGGTGAAAACTTTCCCAACTCGTTAGTCTTCGAATCGAGCAAATGTACACTGCGGCAGTTCTACCGAGCTTGTTCTTCATCTGGTTTCGGTGTCAACAAAACCTCCAATTGATACAGCGGATAGGCGAATAATAATGGAGATTAAAAATCAGTGAGCTGGTTAATGGTGCTGCGTTCTGGTTTCATTAGTCTACGGATAATAAAGATATAATATGGCAGAAGAGATGGAAGGTTTGCGGAAGTATGTGTCTGATATCTACCAGCGTCACGATTCCCAGCCGGATATCCATAGTCGTCTAGCCAATCGCGTTTCTTCCGATATCCGGTAGCTTTTTTTGCATCTTTCCCATCCCTCTTACTACCCTCTTTCCATGGTTACCTTTCATTCCAATTTTTACCATTCATATTTTCCTGGCTACAGGTATGTGTTACAGTGAGCTTGCCATTGAATAACGACGAGTCGGTATTCCAGTACCGATGGGGGAAGAAAGCGAAAAAGAGGTGAAATACCGAATAGCAAAGGGATGTTTCGTGGTCGAAGTGAGATGACCTGACGTTTCTGCGTTTATATCGGTTATTCATTGTAAGCTTCACGTTACCCACGATTCTTTCTCTCTTTCTCTCTCTCTCTCTTTTGCATGGAACAAATATCAATGTTTTTCTCAATGGATAATGCTCAATGCCAACGCTCTTTATGTACTTCTTTTCTATCTCTTTCGGATTTCCATATCACTATGCTTCAACCCTAGCTTATTTCTAGCGGCAACAAAGGCCATCCGTTTCATATATCAACTCTCGTATTTTACGACACGTGAGTACCCTCGTTGCTGCATATCATTGATCGGTTAGACCAACAGAGACATTTGTGCAAAAATGGTATATATCTTGCCTCTCTTTCTCTTCTCTCTATATCACGGTCCTCTATTAATTTCGCCATCTTTCGAGTTTCCCACATTAAACTTTATTACATATGTGCTCTCGTAACTGGGATCAATCGTATCGATGAACGAATAGCATCTATATATGGGAGAACAGTTGGCCGGGGTAAATGGTAGCTAAAGTTTTATTTCTACCAACAGAACGAGAATTCAAGTGTCTGACCTGTCTCGAGATTTCTCCTTGGCACAATTGAATAATCTGCAAAATCTTTCAAGTACATAGGGCTCCTGTTGTTTATTACTATTTTAGCCCATTTCAACGAATCAAAAAATATATTTTCTGCTTACAATCGTGAATGCTTAGCCGTATGATGTTTCCCCCAAGACTATTAACGACAAATTTCCAAAAGCCACCCAAGTAAAAAATAATGTGAGCTTTCAATATTTACGGTCTTACTGGATCTACTCTGAATCTTATTGCCCTATAGACATCGAGGGAAAATTCATGACACGATATCTTTTATTTTCTTAGTCTAGTCTAAAATATAATTTAATTATTTTTTCACTTGGGATATTTGATTGTGAAAGGAAATTACCAGGAGATTGAAAAAACAAGACAGAAGGAAATATAAAACTCAACTGTCGTGTGTATAGTATGAACGCTGGAAAGAACAATAAGCGGAAGTGAATTGAAAAGAAAAGTGGAGACGAGAGAATGTAAAATAAAGTAAGTAAAATGTGTGTGTGTGTGTGTCTGTGTGTGTGTGTGTGTGTGTGTGTGTCGTATGTATACGGAAAACGTAAGAACGAAGTTTTATCGCACTTGGGTCGACGGATTTCAGAGACTCGACATCGCCGGTTACCTCTTGTGCACTTCTGCGATACAAAGTGCGCGAGCGGGTTTGAGAAATTCTTGAAAAAGGTTAAAACGCGATGCTTCTCGAGCCATTTTCTTTTTCCTCTGGCAGCTCGAGCGCATTAAGGGGCAACGTGTGTTCTCGAATCGAAGGACTGAATAAGGGCGAGAGTGCATTGGAATAGGTCGTGAACGATGAAAAGGGGTGCGCGATGCCGACGAGACTCACTCGGAACTTCGATGTTTATGGAAGTGAAAGTTCTAGGACTGCGGCAGATTGACACGAGAGAGAGAGAGAGAGAGAAAGAGAGAGAGAGAGAGAGCGAGAGAGCTCTTTACCTTTCTCCTGGCGCAAAGTAAAACGTGTGGTATTAGCGATGGCAGATGGCAGGATTGAAGAAAACGTTGAACGAACGCAAAGGGGGGATGAGATATCGTGCTTTCACCCCTTGTATATTTCGTGCTATTTTCATATCGCACCATTTTTCTTATGAATGAGGTTATCATGAACCTCTTGTAGTATTTTTGTACTCACTATAGTGCAATGACATCCTTAAAAATGATACCATCTATAGCTCTTTTTTTTCATTCTTACATCGTCGATATTTTGCGAGGAATATATTTCGGACCACTGCATTTATACTTCGAGCTTTCAGTGGACTGACTATTTCCAATTAACTTTTTTGTCCTATTACATGTTATGGACTCAATAAACTGAGTGGTCCTCCCTCAAACACTTCAATGTTTCTCCTCACTAAATCGTGCAAAAATATTTCAAACTATTGGGATAAAAATTCAGAATTTTATTATTAATTTTTTTCCTCCGTATTATTAATAATAATAATTTTTTAAAATTATCTTTATGGGAACACACACCTTTTCCCGAACTGTTGGTGTCAGCGAAGGATGGATAAGCTGTCCTGACAGGGAGCTTCATATATACTGACGAGACTTGACTGTACCCGTTATTCCTGTCTATTATTTATAAATAGCAATGTCCATTCTTCTTCGCTAAACTGATTTTACCTGTCATCATTTTTCCAGTATCAGAATCCGACAAAAAATTGCTCCATCGCTCTCGGCCGGGGGTGAAAAAAAAAGTTGAACAAATGTATGCTTTATGTTTCTTTTTTTTTTTTTTTTTGTTAACATAATCAAAGAACATTGCCAAGACGGTTGATGAAAATAAACCGTTAGTTTTATGGATCAGGAAGATGAGTTACCATCATCCGACTTTAGCACCGAGAGTGTGTGCGCGCAGCTTAACGAGATTACACGAACGAGAGCTCCGCATTCGTGTAATCGGGTGAAAAGAATGTATGAAGAGGCGGGGTGGAACAAGAGAGAGAAAGAGAGAGAGAGAGAGAGAGAGAGAGAGAGAGAGAGAGAGAGAGAAAGAGAGAGAGAGAGAGATAGCCCAGCATCGACCCTTCATCTCGCGCAGATTGTAGTATCTCGGCCTTTATCGTATGGCATAATGTTCCATCTCTATCGTCTTTTTTCCCTGATGATTCTTTCATTTTTTAAAATAAATTCGCCGCCTGATATGCCTCGTTCATCTCCCTCATTCATCCGCAAACACACATTTTAACGTATGTCAATGATTTCCAAATGGATTTCCAATTGAATTGGCACAAATAATGTTTCACAGAAAAAAACATGTTAATAGGAAAATATATTTTACATTAATTTTTTTTAAATTCTATTTTACACTTTTTAGTGTATATTTATTTTTTGTTTAAAGATACTCTAGTAATAAAGATAGTAATAAATTATCTTATTAGTAGATTGCGGATCTATATTACAAATTCAATTTATAAAAAAAAACTTCGAAAAACTGTATCTTATCGTTAACCCCTATAAACTAAGTTCCTTTTTGTTGTTGTTGTAAATGCTGATATTTATTGATTTATACTAATCATTATTAAGCCCGTTTTACGCATGGCAATTTTCACAAACACGTTTAAAAGACTCGAGGCACTTGATGGATTTATTGACCCGGCTGTATAGCGTTGCAACCTTCTTAATACGATGTAGCGGTTGCGTGAACGGTTGCATACGTCATACCAGAAACCACGACGATCCATGGGTAAATAAATTACGGAGCAAATAACGAGCCTGTTTATGGCGTGCATGCAACCCCTATAAGAGCTGCTGAGCTCTGGTCCTCGCTCTGGTCCTATTGTACACATAGGTCTACACACATAATGATACTCGGTATAGCAATCTACAAGTTTTCACCATTGTTATCTTGGCTGGCCGTAGGGTTCAACAGATTTTTTTTTCATTAAATACAACACCACCCTATACTAAACGTGATATAATGATGCGGAATATAGCGATACTCGCGCTTCCATGTCTGACTCACATTTGGCCGTTGACTCTCGCATAGCGATGATCCTCGCTCGGTCGCGTTAAACGTTAAAATATCGCGTGAGTCCAATTTTTCGAAAAAATCATCCTTGCATGGAATTCGAATCGAGGCACACGTGAGCGAGAGCGAAAATTGAGGCTGCTGTAGGACATACTCGTACCAATTATATCTCACACGAAAGCTCTTGCACGGATATTTCATAACGCAATTTAATTCAATTTTTAATTGACATAGAATTTTTCGTATTGTTAATTGAAGCTTGAAATTTTTTTTGTCACATGCGAAAATCTTCACCCTTCTCTATTTATAAATCTCCATTGAAGTGAAATCATGAATTCTTCGAAAGTCTCGCATATATGGTACAACTGGCTTAATCGTATCAGGTAATATCATACATACCTATATGGAAGTCCCCACTAGACTAGGAGACTTTTAAAATTTACTCTTTTTTTGCAAAAGGTGATGCAATTAACATAAAATTCGGTGCACCAAGGCTTTTGGAGTTGCTGAATAAGAATTTAAGCCCAAAGTTTCAAATTTCAAAATGGTGGATCGACAATCCTGAAAATCCCGTAAATCGTCAGATTTTATGGAACTATGGCTCTGAGAGTTCGTTGAATGGTTGTATAATTTGACAAGTAAAGGAATAAGAAAAAAATGGCAGATCCAATATGTCGGCTAGACAGTTCTTATTAAATCGTAAGATTATTATGAAACTTTGTATTCACATCGTACAAAGTTTTTTTTTGTTTGAGTTAAGGGAATTCTTCCTATGCTGACAAATGGCGTAAGATGGTATGAATGGGGAATCACCCTCTGTGGCAACAATGGTAATAGAAATATTCCCGGTCATTCGCAGGACCTACTCCCTAAGTATTTTGGAGGCCATCACTGGACGTGAAGATCTAAGAAAAGAAGAAGAAAAAAAACGCGTCAAGATAGTGATGGAAAATTATCTGCTTTACTGGGAGAACAAATCTTTTCTGCACTATGAAACTTTTCGTCTACAGACCCACATAAGTCCAAAAGAAAGAGAGGGAAAACGATGAAATCGTTTCCCCTCTCGTTGAGCAATTGAGCATGCAGAAACATAATTAAAAAGTGACCACAATTGAAAAAATTCTAATTGGCAACCTTCCTTAGTTTTTAATGCACTTTTGTCAATAGCAAAGCCACCGTTTGCTCTTACTCATCGATGTTCCTCACAGAACAACAGTGGCAAGGTGAAATTTTGCCACGTATTTTCATTACCGTTAGGGACACTATCACGACTGGGATTCTAATACTCTGCTCTGCTAATTGTACATCGTAATATCGATTTTTCAGTTTCTCGTGTAAAAACAAAAAACAATTATATTCGTGAGCTTAATTTATCGTACGCTGCCATCAGAATTTTGGCCGAGAGTCTGCACTGTCTGTCGACACTGGCGATTCCGCGGAGTCAATCAACTAACAAAAGTGGTTTCTCCATCGGAATTATCGATGGAAAGCTTCCGGCGACACTTTATACCTATGGGAACCCAAAATGATTGAACATCATTGCTAGGCGTTCCAAAAGTGTCTTCGCCAAGGATTTATCTTGTAGCTCGAAGAGATAAAAGAAAAGTTGCTCTTCCCATACTTGTGCTTCGATTCGACCATAATCATATATTTTTCGTTGACGCGAAATTGTAAAGCAAATTTTCGACCAGTCAGCCGAGAATCCTCCCTCGGCTTATCGATAGAACGACTATCTCAAATCTCGTGATACATCGAGGAATCGAGACGACACTATCCGATATACCGTCACCGTACATCGATATTGTGTCACCAACGATCGTTATTGCGGTAAGCACACGCGTGCAAGAAAACTATATGATCGTATGTGTCGAGGTCGCAAGCGTGAAATCCAATTCGGCTGGATTGTTCGACAATTTTATGGGGTGAGTGATAAAAGAGCTGGTGGAAGGTCGCGATAATGGGGAAAGGTTTCCCCAAGTTCACGAGACCGCGCGCTTACCCTAGGGACGAGACCCCGGTTCACATTGGCAGTCATAAAAATAAAAAATAAAAAAATAAAAATACTCGCGAAAGAAGCGGACTTGAGCGCGAATGTCCCAAAGGTGGATGCGGCCTGTCTGAGTTGGATTTCGTGGTCAAGACTACACCGAAGAGGAAAATTTATGAGGGAAAAGATTGAAAAGACATTGTCCTGTGTAACGGCTATGGCAATTTTCTTCTTTCGTCAATTTCAGTTTCCAATGCATTTCATCACGAGAAACTACAGCGTTGAGGCCAAATTTTATACATTCTGGCTACGTAATCAAGAGCTCTGTATATGTGATCATTTTTGCTTCCATCATTCAATTTTACTGATCAATGGTGGTCGATGCACACCCTAGAGTTGTGTCGCAACGAGAAATACAGTGCAATGTCATATTCAAGAGAAAAAAAAATCGTTATGGCTGCACATTACATTTGCAACTGTTGGACTCGAAACCGGAAGTGTTTTTATTCGTACATACCTTATGCCTCGCGTTATTTTTCGTGGCATTAACAAATGAGGCAGCTCAGATCTGCCGTGCTGTGTAATTCTTTCGGTTCATTGTTCGGTACTTTTTTGGGGCCTCGTATGAAAAAAAAAGTAACTTCTATGGTGAGGCTTGGCTGTACGTCGTTGGTCCGTCTTGTCCTGCCTGTCACCAGCCCCTCATCCTATCATCGTGAAACTGTGCATGCAGCTAAAGTCAGGTGTTCCATGCAGCTCACCCTCCGAGTTATTTAAAAAAGAAAGATATTTCGTGAATTTTCAGGAGAAAAAAATGTGCGATCTTAAAAAAAATATATCTTGGCAAGTGGGGTATCGATCTAAAGGGCTTGCTTCAAGAATTGCGAACATATATATTGAAATATTTTTTTAAGAATGGTTTTCAACATCCATTGCACATTCCGTTTATTGATTCCCTCCCCCACTCCTCGACACTACTGCATCGAAAATTTACAAATAATTGTGATACATGAAGGCATATGGAGAGTTCAAAGGAATGCTAATAGTGCGATATTGTCATTGGTTTTTAAGAATTTGTGAGATTTTATTAAAATAGGTACCTAATACTTGATAGTATGAATTGTAAGTGCGTCTTCACTCGGAAGAATGATGGTACGCAAAGTGAGATCATGCTTAATCAGTTTTTTTTCATACAATTTTATCAAGTACCAAAACTAAAGGATATCCAAAAAATTTCATGTCGACAAAAATCCATTGCATCTTTCTCTATTCGCAAAAATATGTTCTTTTTTTTTTTTTAAATCACCACGCATCGTGCATATTCAGTCCAGCAACACATGTAACGGTGTCAGCAATATCGCTGCCACATAACACACCATTGTTCCCTAAGGATTTTCGGCAAAATTGCCTGTGGCAAGGTCTCGAAGCGACCCAAAGACCATTCGTCCTCGCATTTCGACTAATATGTTTCTCCTGTGGGACTGTTATAGCTATATATATATCGGCTTGTGACTACATGTCTATAGTCCGAGTTCTTTTCATATATAGCCATTGTTGGGAATGATAGTGATGATGTGGACCAGAGCTTATGTCCATACACTTTTTCGTCGACCATCGCTTACATCTTCTTCCTCGTTATTATATATATAGTAGTCCTGAAATTTTTCTTATTATATATAGTAGTCCTATACTTTTTCTTTTTGCGGCTCTGCAATGTCGACTGGCACCGAATGTAACACCATTGGTCAGTGCTATAACATATTGGACCCCGCAGTCAAAAAATAAGACCATCGACGATCATTAGCCCCTTCTGGCGCTAATACATTTACAAATTATCATCAGTCTGTAATACTCCCCACCAGTCTTCGAAAAAAAATCTCATAGCATGAGAAATTGGCGACAAGGGAATAGGGAACGAAAAAAATCCCGTTCGAACATCCGATGAAAAAAGGATTGTTCGGGGGATTTTTTGACGAAAATGTTGTTGATAAAATTATAATTGATTCTTATCAATTATGTAAGCTTAGTTTTACAATGGTTGAGACGAGCCTGCACAGACGATTCTGTACATTTCTCGTTAGCTGGAAGAAAGCACATGGAAGTTTTGAGTTTGCGAGACCATCCCTTAGTTGACTATGTGCACCCTGGAAGTTTAGCTCTTTGACATTTACCCTACAAGAATTTTCCGATTTACAGCAGCTCTGATCGTGTGCTGATGGGACAACATGGCTTCAGACAATGCGTGCCTCACCCATAAGAGTCCTGTTGAACGTAGCTGAGTTGGTTAATTAACGCTTCATCCCCGTCTAGCAGACCCTAGATATGGATATTATATAACAAAGACGCACTGGCACACACCGACATTGCCCTGATCTTGTGCTAATGTCATGCATGCTGCAGCTCGTTTAAAGAATTATACTCAGCCAGGAGGCCAAAAAACAGCAAATCTTTGAGAATCTTTTTGCAAAAATCGTAGGCATATATAAGGTGAATGTCCCGAATTGTGACTGTGTACCGAATAGTGTTCGTCCAGTCTATTTCTTATTACAATAAATTCAACTCACGTTCAATAAATGTAATTTTTTTTTGTATATAATCTTTATTTTACGTTTTATCACTCGGAATAAATATCGGATATGAGTCAATAGTATTTATCGCGTATTTGCCTATAATTCATGAACTAGTCGCCGAGCGAGGTTGATGCGGTCGTTTCCTTATCACAGAGGCTAAGAAATTGGTAACAGGAAAAGGTTTGTTTTATGATTAAAAAAGCATCGATTTAGTTGAAATAAGTTGCAATATATTATAAACAACTAATTGAAGTAGCGGAGTGCGGAAATGGACGAGCAAATTAAATATTTGGCCGAAAATATATAGGTCATAAATCGGTACGCAGTGAAAATCGTGTGCTCTGAATACTGTCTGAGCGAATTCATTCAGCTCGTTGACTCTCGGCATGCTAGTATCTAGGTAAGTACTTTTCTTCTCATAAAATATATCTACAACTTATAAAATGCATGGTTTCAATTGCAATGTTTATTTGGCTGATCGCAATTTCCCGCAATGTATAATTTCACTTTAGTAATGATTTTATTTATACGTGTCACGTTTGCTAATGTATAACCTCATTTTTAAACGTCACTTCGATAAGCATATTTATTAGAAACTTCAAAATTCATATTTTTCTTTAATTGACCGTATTTATGTCTAGAAAACGAATAACGTCATGGAGCAGAAGAGAAAGAAATATTCACAAGAAAGCAGAGGAACAAATACTTTTAAGCAGAGTCAAGAAAGAGCATCGTAAATAATTATTAAAACATGAAATTTTGAAAGCTTTTGTTGAAATAAATAAAATACATTTACAAAATAAAAAATTTATTACGTTACTGTACAGAAAGAATTGATTTATGAGTTGCCTGATTTTACGTAAGAGTGGTTTCATGATTTTATATATATTTTTAAAAATGACAGCCTTCAATTCTTATCACGTCGAATCGTTTTTCATGGTCGATATCATTTATGAATAATATTGCACCTTTTGGGTTTTACCTGATTTTACGTAAGAGTGGTTTCATCATTTTATATATATTTTTAAAAATGACAGCCTTCAATTCTTATCACGTCGAATCGTTTTTCATGGTCGATATCATTTATGAATAATGTTGCACCTTTTGGGTTTTACCTGATTTTACGTAAGAGTGGTTTCATCATTTTATATATATTTTTAAAAATGACAGCCTTCAATTCTTATCACGTCGAATCGTTTTTCATGGTCGATATCATTTATGAATAATGTTGCACCTTTTGGGTTTTACCTGATTTTACGTAAGAGTGGTTTCATCATTTTATATATATTTTTAAAAATGACAGCCTTCAATTCTTATCACGTCGAATCGTTTTTCATGGTCGATATCATTTATGAATAATGTTGCACCTTTTGGGTTTTACCTGATTTTACGTAAGAGTGGTTTCATCATTTTATATATATTTTTAAAAATGACAGCCTTCAATTCTTATCACGTCGAATCGTTTTTCATGGTCGATATCATTTATGAATAATGTTGCACCTTTTGGGTTTTACCTGATTTTACGTAAGAGTGGTTTCATCATTTTATATATATTTTTAAAAATGACAGCCTTCAGTTCTTATCACGTCGAATCGTTTTTCATGGTCGATATCATTTATGAATAATGTTGCACCATTTGGGACATCGATGTGGTGGTATATATACGCATCACTAATCGGGCATATTACTGAAACGGTATAGATCACTGTTCGGGACTTCCATAGGTCAGTAAGTGGGACGTTCGTCTATCGAGTAGGACACTATTCGGGCCATTTAAATGAGTGCGCATACTTTAAATATATAATTAAATAATGAAAAGTTTAATAAAAATAAGGTGGGCTTCCGTTAGCTGATATTCCACGCTTTGCAATAATATTAATACTTTCAACTCGTAGACAAATTTAAATAAAGATTTTTCTGTGCTAAATGGCCAGCGGGGCTTAGGTAGTCACAATTCGGGACATTCACCTTATGTACACAAAGGTTTTTGATTCGAAAAAAAAATAACATTTGACATTCAGTGATTTTTTTTGTGCAAAAATATTCAATTACAAGGAAATTACTGCCGATGTTCAGGAGGCGCGTTTCAAAGACGAGGAGCAAAATATTTCGAAAATTATACTGCATCACTTTTTCTGAAATTTTTCGTGTTTTTTTATATATGAAAATGTAACTTTTGATCCAGAGATTTTTTCCATGATGTATGTTTTCAATTCGAAGAACGAAAAATGTCCATTTTTTTCCGCAAATATCATGACTCTGACTTCGAATACCCGCCATTTTGTTTTAAATCAATATTTCGAGAATCCCATCAATAAATCACAGAATGGACTGATATACCAACGAAATACTTTTGGTTTCTTGATTTTGGACAATCCAGTTCCGTAACGTCAGTGCTTATAACAAAAGTATACTTTTCATAAAGTGCTTTTCGGACATCGGCGCTGTCACTTCCTTATAAACGAATATTTATATACGAACAAATTACCGAAAGTTCTTCAGGTATCACTTTTTTAAATGACTAAAAACTTCTGTAAAAATATATATGCTTATGATTTTCGGGAAAAAATTCACAATTATTTGCTTTCATTTGGCCTTCTGACTAGGTATATACAATCCGTTGATGAATTTCATGAGAATCAGTGTGCTTCGCTCGTTCACCCTCATCAAATCTATGTTATATTGAATCCGCACTAAAATAAACTTCGCTCTAACTCCGAAAAACCGAAAAAAATTCATTCGTGAAATGCCAATGTCTTCGACGAAACAACAACAAAAAGTGCCAAATCGGTACGTAAAGATCGAAGGGGGAAAGAAACGTGATTATATTATCCTGAAATATATTCTACGAGCGAAAGGATAAATTTCTCTGAAATCTCCATGCTAATTAATTGTTTAATGACTCGTCCCCTGTCGTTCAATTATTTCGTCACATAGTGTCAACGCGTCAATGAAAATTCACACGATGTGATGCTGAAATGCAACTGCATAACTCGTGCCAGGTCAGCCTCGCAGAAGTACATGCTAATATGCATATAAATTTTTCGCACAGCGGTGCACACACGGCAGGTCGTCCCACGACTTTCGTTCCAACGCGTTATAAAGGGGTTTAATTTTTTTTTTTCTTCGGTTCACCGTACAAAACGCATTGCTCCTTGAATTCAGATCGTATACAGAGAGAACATCTGTACAATCACCAAATTGTTACTATCGTAATGCAGAGTCCATAAAACGTGCAAGGAAAAAAGTATTCTTAAAGGGGATGGAATCGGAGACTTGGTATCCGATTTAGTCTTGAAATATACAACTCGCATATAGGCAATGACGGAGTTTTTCGTATTCTCGAGTTCGGTGATATGTAAATTATTGGTCCTACGTTGTCATATTTATTTTTTTGATAACTAATTGTTCCGCAATGATGAAGTTTTTTCGTTCTATTGTTGATTCGTTATTGATTTTTGTCCGCTCCGAATGTAATATATGTTGCCTATATTTCGAGGGTCAAACGTTCATATGAACTCGAAACAAATTTAACCCGTGGTCAATTGCGTGTGAGCTCACCCTCGATTATGGCTTATTTTGAGCAGCGATATTCGAACCATTTTTTTTTTTTTCTTGTTTCAACATATACGTCAAAAAATCATTATTTACTCGTCAGCGACGAAATGTTTAGAAATAATTTTATATCGACCGTAGACAACATTTTTCGTGGGATAAAAAAAAGATAGAGAAATTACGGCAAGCGTGAGAGCAAAATGCTTAAAGGGTGATCAACCGTGGTTGGAGTTAAGAGTGAATAGTGAAATCCGAAGAAGTATATTGATTGTCCTGTTAATTCACGAATTTGGATTTTTTTACTCGACGGAAAAAAGTTTTCGTCTATTTACAAATAATGTTACGTTCATGGCTGAAAGAGAGAACCGGATAAAATACCTAAATGGAGCAGCATGTACGCGAATAAACACGAAATATCAGAGGTTTATATCGAGCACTCATGGCATAATATTACAGTTATAGTCAAAATTAAGAATCTACTTTTTTCTATTAATCGAACAATTAATCAATGCAGATTTGCGACGTCGTCACGTGTCTCGATGGTGCAGTATTCATTGAAACAGCAGTAAATATATTTGACCAAATTTTTAAAATCTGTTTTTCCAGTTCCGAATTCTCGTCCGCTTTCATCAATTTTTTTTCCTCGATATCACGTGTCGGGAATTTCTCTCTGGTAACACGAAACTCTCTGTTTCACGTTGCTACCTCTCGTAGGCACAAAAAAAAAGAGAATTTCGATAATTTGATTGCGTGGTCACTGAAACACACGTCTCTAGTAGAGTGTTGTCGAATCCCGTCAACGGCGACGAAACGATTTTTTAATGTGATTTTGCAGCTCTGTTTTGCACTGTGGTAGAGAATCGTTGAATTTTTCTGGAATTTATAATGGATTGAAGTTTTTGAATCCTGCTTTAGTGATTTTTGTAAAACGAGGAATTTACGATTTCGCTAAGAAATAATTATAATACCATGAAGAAATTGATTTTTCTTTAAGTATATTCGACGTACGATTTTACATATTTCTGAATAGTCGTTGTAGGAATTGAAATTTGTGTAATCCCGGATTCCTCGAGTAATATTCTTATAAATTAGTGACTCAATAAATCGTATTAAGATTGCCCAACGTGACAATTATTTTTATATTTTCTCTATTAGTTAAGCGTTTCGGATGTTAATCGCTGTGAGGATTGCCTAAAATTTTATTTTTCTTTCAGAATGTTTTTACGCTCAATCGCCCTGACGGTAGCGTTGGTCGGATCGTGCACGCTCGCCGAGGAGTTCCCGCCCAACGATGCTCCATCCGGAAAACGTTCACTACCATCGGGATTCGAGGCTAACCAAGAAGCAAAAAGTCTCACGTCCTCGGGAAACGAGGAATTCGTTAAGAGAGCACCCATGGGCTTTCAGGTATGAGAAAGCAATGTTTGAATTCCGCTAACTCGACGAAAGAACGTTCTTTCCCGAAAAATTTCAAAAATAGTCGATCGAGTCCGATTCGCTTAATCTTATCTTCATTTTACAACGGTGAATCGTATCTTCTCTGAGCATCTCATTTTTCAGACTAATTGAGATGATGGCAGTACAATAAAATTTTCACGAACTATACGGAGTTCCATTCGGTAGAAATGAGAAAATTGTATTTACAATTTCTCGTTCATTTCAACTCAATGAATATTTTGTATTACTTTTATTTACGAAAGAAAACCCTCCACGCCTTCGGGGTTCCAGTAATAAATTTAGGATAAAATGTATGAAAAAATTGTGATGACGCACTTGTGGTCACTGTCGGAAGACTTGACTAACAATATCTTCATGATCTTCGCGTCACTCTTTTTCAGGGAATGCGAGGAAAAAAAGATATGAGACAGGATAGTGAGATGATCAATTTGGCGGGCAACGACGAGTTCGAGAAACGTTCGCCACTGGGCTTTCACGGGATGAGAGGAAAGAAGGATTTTCTGAGGCCCGACTTTGCGGACTCGCAATTTGTCGACGAGTACTTCAAGCGGGCACCCATGGGATTTCAGGGCATGAGAGGCAAGAAGGCGATGGCGGAAGAAGATTACTACAAGCGGGCAGCCATGGGATTTCAGGGAATGCGTGGAAAAAAATCATCCGACATTGTGAGTATTTCTCAAAGAATTTCCAATTTTGACGCGCACACTCGAAAGACTAGAAATTTTTTGTTCCTCGAATGCAAGGAAAGAGAAGACATCAGATCTTTCGGCCCTCGATGTCAAAAAAAATATTTTTCGATTATTTTTCTTCAAAATTATTCCTTCCTTGACAATGTTTTGGTATGTCTTAACAAATTTCGCTTCATATTGAGCATAGAAAACTGGGCTTTATTATTTTTTAATCGTGTAAATACGATGTACACTTTCGGAGATAGGTCACTGTTTAACTGAAAAATAAAAAAAGAAATAGGATTGCCCTGCACTATACAGCTGAATGGATTCAGAATTTGGCAGAATCTTTGTGCTCTTGTAATTTGATTTTTTGACATTTTTGGACGAGTAATTACCGTCTTGGGCGTTGTCTGCTAGGGTGTAGTTCACCAGCGGACCGCTAGGTGGTGACCGAGCCTGGTAGTTCTCACGAGCGCAGAGACCTGCCCTAGTACATATAACCGGGTTGACCACACCAAATGTAGGATGCTTGAGATTGATGCAATTTCTAGATATGATATTTTTGGTTTGATAGAACAGGCTTCTCGGATATTGAACTTTTTTTAAAAATTTAACCTCGATCGATCAATGTTGCCTGACAGATCTGATGAAAAAGTATATCAGCGGTCAGCCCGTTCAAAGTTTAGGTAGTCGTTTCTCTGCTTCATCTTCTATGACCATTTTACTATCAAAGCAATTCTGATGAACATGTCAGCTTACAGTGCTGCGCCAGTGTATAACTCGTTTCTTTTTTATGCGACTCACGAAAAAAAAAAAAAAAAAAAAAAAAACACGAGGCTATCAATCGTAATTACCTTTCAGCTACTTGATGAAATTGATAACGCTCATTACGGAATTGGTCGAGGAAAGAGCATGAATATGTTGGAATATCCGGACGAATACGAGAAGCGAGCACCGTCCATGGGTTTTCAGGGTATGCGAGGAAAACGCGAAGAATTTGAGGAGGAATGGGCGAAAAGAGCACCAATGGGCTTTCAGGGTATGAGAGGCAAGAAGAGTCTTCTGGAAGAGATGAATGATTTTGAGAAACGAGCAATGATGGGCTTTCAGGTATCGTACCGATTTATCAAATAAGCTTTTTCTGTATTACTCAGCGTTGTACGAGAAAAGTTTTCTTTTTTTTTTTTTTTACGAGCACTATGGCTTCCGACATTGGTGACGTTATATCGAATGAATTGAATTTATAAAGTCAAATACACAATTCATATCGAATCGCAAAATCGACGAAGAATCGTGGGTGGTAAAGAACCATTTGCATAAATATTTGATCGAGTCTCACTCCAGCGCACGTTGCAATTCCGTCAACTCCCGGAAAAGAATAGCAGTTTATTGCGGTGATAGAAAATTGGTTTCACGATAGTTTCATAAATTTTTCCCTGACTGTGGCGGATAAATCGAAGGACGAATGAAATGACCGGAATAAATATTGCACAACGCTCGAATCTATGCGAGGATTTTTTTTTTTTCTTTCTCAACCAATCATCTCGAAATTGTGTCAGAATTCTCATCTCGTTTCTCCGTTCATGGTTTTATCGTCGCAGGGCATGAGAGGCAAGAAAAGTACTCCAAGCGTTTATTACAACGAGTACGGGCCGGAGCGATCGGTCGTTTATTTCGGTCCGAATGACAAAGATTCCGTTTCGAAGAACAAACGCATCAATTTTGGATTCGTTGGATCCAGAGGCAAGAGAAGCGAGCTCGACTCAGCCACGGATTACTCCAAAATGTCGACATACGATTTGCAAGGTAATCATCGATCGACTTTATCAATACAAAAAAAAAAAAAAAATCGCGTCAGTGTGTGTCGGGGAATGTCGCAACCTTTTCTTTCGGTGTTTTCGTTTCTCCGCGAAATAATTATTCAAACAGTATGGAGTATCTTTTTTTTGGCAAGAATGCAATGAACTGTGAACCTCGATGTTTTTTTTTTCCCCATTTTTTTTCTCGTCATTTTTCTTTGCAAATAATGCATTCCCATTCCATTTCGTTTGTTCGCTTGTTTGCCCACGATCCATATGCTCCAAAACTTATGCAGACGAGTTGGCCAATGAAATTGCCGAAAATCTGTTCGTACGAGATGATCTGGTGGATAGAATGAACGTCGCACCGTTGCAATTCTATAAGAGATCGGCATACGGATATTCCGGTACGAGGGGTAAAAAAGTTCCGCGCTGGGAGATACGTGGAAAATTCGTTGGTGTTAGAGGGAAGAAATAGTCGAATAGGAATAACGAAGATACCGGAAATTTGCTTGACAATGTTCACGGTAACAACGAGAGGATCGGCGTGGAGACAGGCTCGGCGACAAAATTAGGTGAAACGTGATATGAGCTAACTAATCCATAAATTTATGTGCATGCTTGAATAACGGAATAATAATGCGTGTTTGCTGCAACTATTTGGAATGAACCATCGTGCCCCTCGTGCATTGTCCGTGAGCCTGAATTATTCTCCTTATGACTAATAATTTCTCCAGAGAGTACAATTTTTTTTTTCATCTCCTGATTATTCACGTTATACTTTTTTTTTTTCTCAGTGTTTGTTTTATTTCAATTTTTCATGTATTTTTCTTTCACAATTATGCAAAGAGGACAAATAATCATATTGGCTGAAAGTCGATCGTAAATTTCATTGTAAAATTGAAAAAAAAAAGGACCAATGATCTGACAGAGTATGCAATTTCTAAAATATCACATTGCACATTTCGTTCGTCAAGTCAATGTTCGATAGTGAACTTCGGAGTGTTGTCTTTGCCAAAAAAACCTTCGCGCCCCCCCCCCCCCCCCCGGTGGCTACTTGCCAATGAAAATAAATAAATTATATTAATTCGTGAATTAACGTTAACTCGACCAAATCGATACATTTTATGTCAAAGTACCTTTTACCTTTCATTCAATTGATAACTTTTCAAGCAAGTTGTTTTTTTGTGACATTGTGGAGGCTGTCTCGTGGCATCGAGGTCATAATTGAGCGTCAAATCATCGCGACCGATTAAAGAGAATTGCTATAAACGCTTCTAACATTTTAACAATAATTTTACCGATTAAAGTTTGCGCCAACACATAAAAAATGGTTGAAATATATATAAATTCTGCGATGAGTTTATCTTTCGTTGCTGATTCGATTTAAGGGAGTTCATCTGATGATCGAATTAACAAACAGATATTGATTAAAAAATTCGAGTACACTTATGAGTATCTAAAAAGTCACCTGTTCAAATTTAAAACTTTCCGGATTTCTTGTTTGTGCGCAATTAACAAATAAAATTTTTCTTAATTAACATGGTCTCTTATGGATTGTCTTGTTTTTTCCATTTATAAACCTGAAATTTGCAACCATTGACAAATAGTTTCGAATGAAACTTTTATAATGGATACAAAAAGATGTGAAGAACGTTTGGATAGCTTTCTTAAATCTATAGGATTCTTGTGAACTTTAGAATTAATTAGTTTGTCTCGAAAAAATACTGATTTTTTGGAGGTTAGCCTCAATATTACTGCCAAACTTTTGGAGGTTAGCCTCCATATTACATGCTAAACTTATTGAACGGACTACGCTAGTCGTAACAATTTTTCTTTTGACTAACTCGGTACCAGATGAACTTCCTTAACATCACCGAGGTATCAACAGCTGTAGATATAATTTTTCACGAAGATTTATGGATGAATGCATCACTCGGCAACTCCACATTTGTCGTGTATCCAAGTTGGTTAAGACGGTTTTAACCTCGAAATTTACCAAAATGAATCGTTGCAACATTCGTAATATACGATACGATGTCCCTTAAATGTGAGCTTTCATAGAATATCAAGGAGAATCGAAATGGTGATACTATAATTGCAGTACAAATATGTGCAAAGGTAACCTGACCTAATAGAAGATACGGTTATTCAGTCACTACATAAATAAAACAATCATGCATTTATTATCATGTAATATTCAGACAGATTCGAAACGTATATAGGGATAGTCACTCTTGGATTGCTCTGTTTTCGCGATAGTTTTCTTAACGTTTATTCGTCAAATATCCGGTGACACGAGATTTTTTCGGACTCGTTTCAATCCTCAAAACTTAATGCACAAATAGCAGCTGTGTTTATAGGAGCGATCGAATCATCCAACGCGTGAAAGATGTGCTTGAAAAACTGAGCAAGTAGCTCTCCCATTACGAACCTATGCTACATTCTTGGTTTTCGGTATTGAATTTCTCGCGAAAAAGTTCGATAAGTGGTCCTAAGATTTCACATTACGACAGTGGAATATTTAATTACGAATACATTTCAAATTAGTCAACGGATGTAATATCTCTAGCAGCGAGACAACCTGATTGACACAATGACGTCACGATTCAATATAACTTACAGTAGCACCTGGAGCTCGTGTATATTCTATGAAATTCGAACAATATGTCGAGCATTTATTAATTGCAACTTTCTTCGTTGATTTCCGTGTTACAGATTTCCAGTAAATCCGGCAACCGCTAGAAACTATCCACGTTATATTATCTGAGGTGTTAAAATATTGTAGTTAAAGGAGTAAGCGGGCGAGAATTTTAGATGATGTCAATGTCCGGCGCGTTGGATTGAGAAATTAGTTGAGGAGATTGCTGTCAGCCGTTGCACTAATTATGTTTCAACTTTATAGAAATGACAGAAAATCTGATGAAAAAAAGTATATCTATATATATATATACAAATATATCCAAAGAATTATGTTTCTTCGGTTCACTTTAACGCAAAGATAAATCCTCGGATTATGGAGCTTGTATTCTCGTGAGAATCGAAACTTCGTCGAAGAACACCGAATCCTTCATAACATATCGTAGTACATAAATACAAATTGTATGTTCCAACACGAGATTCCGTTACGAAAGCCTACGACAGTATTATTCTGCGCAAAAACAAGAAAAAAAAAAAGAACACTCGCGCATACGTCCTTCGTCTTTGTTTCGTACACCAGGGACCTTGGATTTAACGAACTTCGATCGAGGTAACGGTCATGCGCGACGCGCATTGATCGGCGCATCCTATGTCGTATGGGTGGGGGAAGCGCCTATCACCGCATCGCTAGCTACAAGGTCAGCTGCGCAGAGTGCACTGCGCAGCCTACGATCTGAGCAAGCCGCCATGCGGCAAGGATCCCGGCGCTTTTTCGCTAAATCGAGGTCTCAGTGTATTTAGATCACGATGACAGCAATGGCGAATGACGAATAAATAATGAAAAAAAAAGAGAGAGAGAGAGAGAGAACAAAAAAAAATACAGATGTTAGCAAGTTGAAGTAATATATTTAATATCGAAACGATAAGTAGGTATTATATTTTTGTCTGAATGTTATAGCGATGTATAGACTTATACCTGTTCACGTGTCGGTGTACTTAAGATTTATCGAACGTAATGTTTCAATGTCTATTTTCCGGATCCAAGCACTCGTGTCATGCTCTATTCAACGAAACGTCAAGCACATATAGCTTTAATATCGTAGAATTGAGGGTGTATCTTGGGTGGACGAGTATGCGGTATGTATTTTACAAAATATCTCGAGAGAGAAGATATCGTATCGTCGTATGTCAGGGCTAGAATCGCCTGAACATATCGAAACAAACATGAAATTTGACAGGTGGGCCATTTTTACGAATTTTGATGCAATTAAAAAGTATATAACTTTACAAAAAAAAAATGTTTTTAATCAAATCAGCAACTCCGGGACGCCAAAGGACTCAGGGAAACGAGTGGAAAACGTTGTATATTTTCGATAAGCCTTCGTGCGATTGTAAGAGCTTGATAGACTTACTGTCTGTGCTGGGAGAGGAACAAATGATTAAATCGTAGGATTAATTTTTACTCAGGCTCTCGTATTACAGTGGAGCCTCGCGCGGTTTACCTTCTTCGCGCTTAAATCGACGATAGTGGGGGGGGGGGGGGAGAGACGTTGAAAAATGCTCATTCGTTCAGACGAGAGAGAAGGGGGAGAGCTGTGCTCGTCGATTGGTTATTCCGTACAGCTTACACGATGCCTCCCCGCATTATGTGAGCTGTTCGAGGTCCTACTTTATTCTTTCGTGGAGACAAATTAACAAAAACATTACGAACCAACTGTCAGATGAAACGAAAGAGTCACGAAAAGATGTAAAATCGTTGCAGAAGAACGCTACGGATAACTCGATGAGCACGATGCTTGCTTCTCCCAAATGCGGAGGAGCATTCCTCATTGAAACAAAATTGTCAAAATGATTTTTTCCGAAAAAAAAAAAAGCGAACGAAATTGTTTCTGGCTCCTTTGTGCAAAAGAAAAATCATTAATGACGCAACTTTGAAAAAAATTTCGTTTTTCAACGATTGACCGGAGTATGATTCGCGTGATTTCAGATAGACCGAGAAATAGTCCTGAATCATCCACGTTTATTTGTAAATTCTGACTCGTATGATCCGAGAAGTGAGAGTAAAAAATTTTGTTTTTCCTTGTAAATCAAACTTTTTTAAATATTAATTCTTCAGCCTCGTTGATTTTTTTTTTTTTTTTTTCATCATCGACGAAGATTATGGGCGTGAGCATAGTCCTTGAGACGCGCTACTTATTTTCCAATATTGTCAATGGTGCTTGATTCTGATAACTATGTAAGAACTATAAGAAAATTAATCGAATAATATATATATATATATATACGTAATGTTATGAAAATATGATACAGAGTGTATAATAAAATATTCGATGTTGCGATATTCTTCGTAAGTCGATGAGATCAAAGAAAGTATTGGCGACGTAAGGTGACGATAAATATATATTCTATTATCGCATAAGGTTTGATAAAACGAAAGAAAGCGATTCAAGTAAGTATAACGTATTTATGTTTCGATGCATCCCGTGTCGCGATACTTTGCGATAAAAGTTGAGGATTTTCTCGAACTTTCTGGCTGTGCAGTCATGTTCAAAAAAATTGTGGATTAAAAAAAAAAACTTTTTTTTCACGGCTATTCATTATCTAGATTAATGATCGTTCGTTCAATCTGATCGATGTACAGTGAGCTCAGAAAAAGATGAGTAACTGTGAAATTTCATCGATATTGCCTAGTTTATTGAAATTTTCTAGGAAACTAAATTTTCATTGCAATTTTTCCAATGGCAAATTCGTAGCTATACGGTCGGGTTTCAATTTTACGTCGCTTATTCCATTCGTAACAAGATTTTTCAATGAATTCACTGAAGCAGAAAATGAACGATGTTCATTATAAAATTATGGGCCATTCGTTTCTATATACAATTTTTTGTATTGGGAAATTATTTTAAGTATAAAGTTTATTGAAAATATTTCGCAATTCAATGACGAAAAATCCACCAGGATACACAAACAAAAAACCAAAGAAAAACAAAGAAATTAATATTTACCTCTTGGACAATTAGCAATAAAATACAAAATCTCATTTGGAAATTTAGGTATATTTTTTTTTTACCCCAACTGCACCAAGCGGAACAGACAATAAATAATTTATCACGTTCAGGAATAATTTGTGAGATTTTTTTTCTTTCTTTTTATTTACTATCTTTTGAACACGACTGCACGATGAGTACACGGGTATGCGTGTACGATATCGATACAATTTGACACGAACGAAAGATATGTATAAATACATATATATATATATTCGAGTGTATATAAAAAATATACATGTATAAACAAAGGATTAATTTCGAGAGTGGTGGGTACAGGTAATATATCACATTCATATGAAGAAGAATAAAAAGAAAACGATAAAAAAAAAAGAAATAATAAATAATATGTGTATGTGTGTAATCGAAATCACTTATATTCTATGTACTATATATACATATATATATATATATATATATATATCCAACATATGTCAGCGTATACAAGTGGTCGAACATATCAATAAAGGCAGTTAATTATTTTCGTTTACTCTTAACCTCTCAGTAATCGTGAACTTGTGACTTGTAAAATTCGTACATAATAACAATTTACGTAGACGTAACAAAAACCGCAGACCACACACCCTGGTGTCATTACTTCAAATTTTAACAACGAATTCTCAAAATCAAAGATCTCAAAAAAGTAGCTAAAGTGGCAATTTTTCGTTAAAGGGAATTTGTTTTTTTTTGCTTTCTCTGTGATTTTTTATTTCGAAATTTTGCCCGTCTACGAACGAAGATGCTCTTGGAAGAGATTGAGGTTTATTCACAGCGGAACAGGGGCCAAGAAGAATGCAACCGTATAATAATTCTTCGAACATTCTGCAATTGCAACGACTCACTTGTTTTCAGTTAGAAAATTAAAAATTAAAACTCTGTACTGAAAAATGTTACATCACGCTGTATAATAATTCATTCTTTATTTTCCAAGCAGTGTAATTGACATAGAAAATGATATCAGGCCCCAGTTTTTTTTTTTTTTTCTACACTTTACTACGTCGAAAGAATCACTTCCATAAGAAGATTCATTTTAAAAAAGTTCCCAGCTCGCGTATTTAATTTTCTCAAGCGGAGAAAAGATATTTCTTCCTTATTATAACTCCTTGCAACGATCCCTCTTATTGACTCCTTCGTGATACGTGTTGCACATGCGAAATAACGTTTGAATGATAAAAATTGTGAGGAATTTGCTTGAGGCCATAGCTGAAGTGTGAAAACGTTCGAGCGAGTCCGAGTACTAATCACAAAGTGGGAATAAGTTCTTGTCAATACACACGAGTGCGTTATATCGTACTGAAATCGCGTGCAGTGTACTCAGTGGCCGCAAAAAAAAATGGTATTCCCCAATGTGCCCCGAGGGTCACTCTTATATTTTTTTCGAACTTTGGTCACATTATGTAGCAAAGTAACTATATAAATCCGGTATTTCCGATTACAATTAGCGTGTTTCATTACCAATATGGGAGTTCCCTTCGCTGGACTGAAAGTTTTCACGAGTTCGATGATGTGGCTGAACCACTTTTCGCTTCTCTGCATGGGAAGCACAACGTGGCATCTTATTAATTTCACAATATGAGGCGTTATCCGTAATTTCCTAGACGGAATTTATTCATGAAGGATGTCCTATAGAAACAGAAATGTCTCGGTGCGGCGTCAAATCGTCTGCTAATCCCAAGCGCGGACATTGACCATATCTTTGAGACGATTGGTATGACGTCTGTGTTACTTCTCGGTATAAATGAGATTTTGACGATATTTTGAATTCTGGATAAGAAAAAAGATTTTGAAAAGTCGAGGTTTGTGGAATTTGATAGATATGTAATGGGTAGGATTCATTGAAGTTTTAATTTCTCAAGGACTCATGGCGTTCGAACGTATTGAAATAAAGAGAATAAGCAAAATAAGACTTTTGCTGTTGCGGTAACGACGAGTCCACGGACGTAAATTTTTTTTTTAATTATTCCACTGGATGCTTGATAATTTATGCTACGAGATGATGAGTTAAATTTGAATTTATCTGAAAAAGACATTAATTGAGAGAAGAATTTGTGCATCAATCACGTTCGTATCGAAGATACGAGCAGGAATGATACGTTTTTTTTTTTCAATGGTCTCGAGTATTCTTCGCGATGACCGTGGAATAAGAGATGCGAGAAAAATAAACGATTTTGGGCCAGAAGATTCCGTGAACACCGTATTTTAAAAAATAATTATTCCGTGAAATGTTGGCAAATTTATCGGTTCGGAGTTCGGAGATGAGATATAATTTGGACGCTTTTGAAAAGTCAAATTTGTGCGTTGGCCGATGAAATCCTCATTGGAAATTATTCGATATTTCGAAAGGTGCAAGTAGAAATCGTTCGATTTTGTAAAATACTTTTCTCAGGCCTTTTCAAGGCAAACATCGAATGAGTCAGTATAATAATGTATAATGCATCGTGCTCGTCAGATTTAATTAAAAATATTTATCCACGTAAATCAAGGCTGCTTAAAGGCCAACTAAATTTCGTTTACCAGAGTAGAATGTTAAGCTATTAGCTATTAAGCGATATTACAACACAAATTTCAATATTTCGCTCACAAAGCTCCCTCTATATGAGCAAGTGAATTTTTCAATTTTGGCTTCCTCATAGAGGAAACAAGGTAGAACAATAAAGAAACAATGTACAAGTTTGTAATTCACACGCTTTTTTTTATTTATTCGTATTTATTCATTATTTTGTTCGATGAAAATTATTTTTTTTTGTGAAATACACCTCCATATTTGAAATTTTTATAAAACCTTAACGCCTGAAGGAATTATTGCCAAATTTAATATCAATCACACCTGTTCAATACCAATTATCCTCGTCCCCGTGACTATTTGTGTAAAAAGTTTCAGATCGATAGCTTCAAATTTAAGAAAGTTAGAGCGCGTACAATAATTTTGTCACACACACACACACACACAGACACGCACACAAATCTGGACACTTTTCCTAAATGTGTTTTCCCAATGTTTTAGGACATTGTGAACATGTTGGCATGGAAATCTCGATTTTTTTGAAAATTATTTAAAATTCTTCAAGATGAAACAATTCCATTGCAGCGTAAAAAAAAAAGTTTATTTTGTTATACGGAGGAATTCAATTTTTTCCCGTAAATAATCACGACAAATTGATGGAAAAAATTATGCGGATAAAAAATACCAGTTATGACAATTCTTGAACAAGAAAATTAATTTTTCTGAATATTTACTTGACAACGTTAAAAAAAAAAATTTTATCGATAAATTTTAGCATTGTTTTCCTCGTTTAAAATTGTTGTTCTAATTGATGTGGGAGAAAAGTTCGTCGATTTCTCGCGATCAACGTGCATTTCCTGTGACGTATATGTTTTGAGTTTCTCCATGGCAGAAGTGATCTCCATATATGTGACTCACTGATTGACCGCAGTGATGCATATAAATAGTACATACGTTTAATATTAATTTTTTTTCTTTCCTTATGCCTTTTCTCATGCACGGCTCGATAAATCCAAGAAAATATGAGCTATAATATTTTTCTCTGTTTTCCTGAAAACATATAATCATTTTCTCGGTAATTGATGCACACGACCGAGACTTCTTGGGAGTAAAAAAAAAAGTCCAAATCGATCGTTCATTCGTTACGTTAATTGACGACGAAATGAAAAAGTCGGATATATTATATATGAATGCTGTCACACGAATCTCGCAATGATCATTATCCGTCGTGTTGCCGATACATAATAGCTTAAATATGTTAATAATTGTTTATCAATTCAGAAAAACAAGGCTAGATAGTGAAAACATTTTCAGTTCTTGCTCTTTTTTTTTAATCTCCAATTCGTTGCACTCTATTGATGTAAAATAATAACGAAAATAGTTGTAATTGTTCTTAAATTTTGGTAGATGTAAATGTTGATATCCAGTCAAAATTATGAATCACGTGAAATAAGAAGGGAGTTTTCAATTAGTTAATTGCAATTAAATCAACTAAAATTAAAAATATTTATAGGAAAGTAAATAAATAATAGATTGGAATAAAATTCTGAAAAGCATGATCGTAACTCTGGAAAATCTGGTTCGTAACAATCTGAACAAAAAAAAATATATGATCATCGTAAGAGATCTCATGTTGCATTTAGACAGTTTGTCCAATTGGTCATGCTTTTTTGTGTAACAAAATTGAGAGCATAGCGAAAAAAAAATACCATCGTCTCTAATTCTCTCGATGTGCATAAATATTCGCACAAGCACGAGAGTGACGTGAAGAAGAAGAATAGTGTTGGAAATATATCGACGTGGAATTTCTGAATGTGATTATATGTGATTAATTTAACGAGTAATCGGAACTTCTCCTAAGTATACCAGTTTCAACGAAGATTTTAAAAATTCTGTACATATATAGTAAAATCTGAAAAAAAAGTCAATCGTGTTGTGGATCACAGAAACATTATTCGCTTTTTTTCAAATATAAATTCTAAGATAAAAATTTATTTTATTGAATTGTATAAAAGGGGTTACTTGAGCCCGGGATTACTCGGTCCACAGGTTACTTTACTCAGTGATTACTTACTGCAGGGATCAATTAACCCAATGGTTGTTTACCCAGGGGTTACTTGACACCGGAGTTACTTGACGCTACTACAATTTTTTTCAACTTCTGACGTATTTGGCAGGTTGTCGTATATACAATATCATAATTTGATCAATTCCTCAAATTGTGATATTATTTTTCTTAAAGGAACCGTTTCTTAAAGAAACCGTTCCAACGGGACAAGAAGAACGATGAGTTGAGACCTAAAAAGGCAAAGTTCCTTCTTCAGTCACTCGCTTGAATCCTTTTAGTGTATTCCAGGAACTCGTACTATTTTTGCAATGTTTCTTTTTCCTGTATCCTTCGAGTTCCTTCTTCGGGAAATTGTTAATTTTTTGAAGGAATACTTTTTCAGTCTCTTTTCGAGTCCCTTCAGTATATTCAAGGGGCTCTTGCTAATTTTTTTTTGTTCTTTTTAGAGTCTCAAAGACAGGCTGCAAAAGGAACCATTCTATAATTATTTATCAAGTTTCCTTTTGCAGTCCCATTTGTTCATTCTACTGGTTTCATTATGTCCCGTTGGAACGGAACGTTTTTTTAGGTTCCAACCGAGGGTTCCCAGATCCGCCAGGGTTTCGCACAAAGAGGAAAAACCCCAATTACATTTGCCGAGGGTTATAGCCTTAACCTCAATCGCTGTGGGCTTCGAGGCTCATATACGTTGACTCTCGGTTCGGTTCTTCAAAATGACTTTTCAATCGACCCAGAAATAGTAGATCGCAGCCTCGTTAACATTCCGGGACTCTTCAAGGGGATGGATCAAGTAACTCCGCACTTGGACTTACTTGATGAGCTTGAGCTATATATGTCAGCGATAAATAAGCCGATTGACCAAACGGATCGAAATTTTTTTTGTGTCTCTCCTGTATAGGTGTCAGCATCTTTGACTACTTTGCGTCTCAATTTTGTCTAAATACGGATGATCCGAAGATCTGTTCAAACTAAACCGATCAGCTGATAACCTTGAAACTCTGAACGTGATTTTTAAAATATGAATTCCCGGCCATGGAGACATACATCGAAAATTCTAAAATGAATTATTCACGTTCAAGGCACTAAGAATATTTTTTCCAAAAATCACTTGAACCGAACAAAAAAATTAATAATACCATTTACAAAACGGTTTGTTCAACAAAATTCTAAAAAATTATGTTGTTCCGTGCTCGCTTAAAACTTCCGATCAACGAGAGCTTCAAATTTTGCAACAGTAATCCAGTTTGCTCTTAACAGAATCACAGAAAACTCAATCACATTTTCACAATTTTCGCCGAATTTAGCTAGCGTTTTTTTTTTTTTTTTTGTAATCGTATATGCGTGAAACATCCTTAATACATAAATGTATATGCTTGGAGTGTCGCCGTGACGCGCGGTGGGTAACTCATCTTTGGTCGTGTGATCTCCGGCACGAAGGCTATAAAACCAAAGTCGATTCAGCCTCCCAGTCAGTGTATCCTCGAACGACATCGTGGTTCTTGCAGCGAAGTCGAGTATTTTTTTCCCCGTTTTTTCGAGGTAGTCTTGTTTCGCGAACCCGCGACGTTGCACGAAGCGTTAATAAGGCGAAAAACTTTAAATCATTGCTTCGAACGAAAAAATTAATCGAGTGAACGAAAGAATTTGTGTATCGTCGATTGATTTGGAATTTATCGAAAGAATGAACGGGAAAAGCATGATCCTTGCAGCACTTGGTGAGCCAAAATCTTGAAATGAAAATTAATTTACACTCGAATCTGAGCGATTTAATGTGCGATGTGAAAAAAATGAAAAAAATAAAAATTTAAACCAATTCACTACGAGATTCATGACAGGCAATTAAATTACAGCCGTTATTGCTGTAACCACTGACTTCCGGGTTGAAGGCTTGCCTAGACCTCAGGTAACGAGAAAATTCATTCGACAATGTTAATGATCTTTGAGAGAAAAAGAAAAATTACGCCATTTTTTTTTTTCTTACATCGATACACTCCTCAGGAAGATGTTGAGAATTTCAAGCTCGTCGATGGTTTTGCGTTCGATGGGAGTATTGCTAGGCAAATTCCGTTAGTTCCGGGTATGAATCGTCCACGAACGACTCTGCCAACCACTCGACCAGCAGTGACCGTTGCACCGACGACGCCGATGACCGGAGTAGCTGAATGCATGCAAAAATGTCGGGTAAGAATTCATCTGCAGGGTGTTCTAACGTTGCGCTGTGTCAAGGTAGCAATGAGAGAGACACTCAAGATATTTTGGTTCAAGGTTGTGCTTTTCCGGAAAAAAGAAATCGAAAATTTGACTGATTACTCATAAAACAATAGCGATCTTAAGAGTTAACATGTTCATGAATCAGAAGTTTTTAGCAGTCAATTGTCATGGTCAAAATTATGGAGTGGCAGGCAATGTTTTCTTTTTGTGGAGAGACTGGTATCGTAAATAGTCAATATCTAACATCGGATCTGACTACTTATTATTGGAAGACATAATAATCATCATTGAAAATGATCGCTATGTTCGACCTTATCAATATTAAAGTCATGTGAAAGTCGAGTGACAGACTGCTGGAAAAATTCTGCTGATAACACAACTATATTTTCCTCCATTGTTTTTCGAAGTGAATGATTTTTTGGCGAAAAGAAAATTACGTTTTCACGCGTGCACGCGTCTATTCATTGAGCATGGAATGCCAATTTCCTTTTGTCAAAGATATCAATAGTCTTGAATAAAATTGGTAAAGCGACTCGAACGTTTTCGAGAAAAGTTCTGGGAATTCGATACTCGATTAAACTTTTAATTTGAATAATTGATTTTTCCTTTCAATGTACAGAGTGCATAAAAATTATATTTGTTATGAAAATAATGGACAATAGAGTCGCCATTACCTATTGCCAAAATTATGGAATAATCGATTGACAATTAATGGACAATGGATTAGTTTACACATTGCCAGTCACCATTATTTCGTTACCAAAATAATGCGCGGTAGAGGAGTGGCTCATTGTGTTTCATCAAAAATAATGGACAATGGATCGAGTTCTATTATAAATATTTATAAAATATAGTACAATGAAATCGGATATTCGCATTTATGGAATAATGCATTATCGATGTTAATTACCGATTATTTTTGAAATTAGTTATAGAGCTCGATCGATTTTCCATTGTTCTGTTAATCGGTAATTTTAATAATTGCGACCGATCAATTATCCATTATTTCGGTATTGAATACCCAATAGGACTCCATCGTACAGTTTTTTCGAGATGCACGATACCTACTATAACGAATTTGCACGAGGGCACAGGGTAACTGCAGTAAATCGGGCCGATGCAGGCAGCTACATATTTTAACCTCATAATCTGCAAATTTTTAACCCCGTACTCCATTATTCCAACAGATTTAAAAACACTTTAATAACGGAGCAGGCATACATAACCGCTCACGAGCAATGACGCATTCACACAAATCTTGCTGATCGAGTCGAAACTTTCGTTTTCTTTTAAATTCAGATATGGGAATTCGTGATACTTTGAAAAAAAAACGCCTATCGATCGAAATGTCAAACTCATCGATATGCTTTTTTTTTTTTCTTGTACGAAACGCTTCCACCTTGACACGACTTGATATGTTTTCATGCCGTACATGACGAAGATCAAGATGCTAAATATGCGTATGATTACGTCAAACCGGTTCTGCCGCAGACACATTTTCGTCCTCATGACGCTTGATTTTTTTCTTCCACATCAATGCTGTGATCCGATCTAGCAGTATGGAAAATGCCGAAATGAAAATTTTAAAACCGCTAATTGCGTTTCTATACATTTTTGTTTTTGCGAAGAAAAAAAAAAAAAAAAATGATTTGATAAGATGAGCGAAGTGATAAATAGTTTCAGGTTACGTCAGAGTACAATCCTGTGTGCGGGACCGATCAAACTGTTTACACGAATCCAGGAATGTTGAACTGCGTAAGAAATTGTGGACAAGGTAAGGATACGAAAATTTAACGCGATATCGATCAACAATGAAATAAATGATTGTTCCGCGTGATCATTGTTTGCGCATACGCTCGAGAATTGCACAGGTGTTCGAGAATATTTTTATCGATATATTCCATCAATACAAGTCTAAAAGTCATTATATTAATATTGACTTGGTTGCCTGGATGAAAAAAAAAAAAATAAAAAAATAAATAATCGTCAATGAGTTTGCTTTTGATTGAAAATCAAACAACTGACATACCGTGATTCGATCGTTTGTTATGCTATGTCGATCATGATTTTGTTGTTATTTTTATTTTTCTTTTTTTTTTTTTCAAAACGTTTGTTTTTCCTTATATCACGATTCGATAAATGAAAAACATTTAACGACGGGAAACTTTTTTTTTTAACGATAATAAATAACGATAAATGACAAGGAAAAAAGTATCATTCATTGAAAATTCACGAAATAATTAATTCACATGTTATCAATCATGACAAAAATGTATTTTTTTTTTTTTTTTTTTTTTTTTTCGAAAATAATAATACGAGAAATTCTGATTTGCGTGTTTGACAGATGTGAGACACTCCCACTTTGGCCCCTGCACTTCGAACATACGAGGATAAATCCGCGGTGGCCCGCAGTTATTATTATTATTATTTTTTATTTGTTTTTCTTAAAACACGATTCACACGAGAGATACGAAAGGAAATCTTCCAGAACAACGACTCTTCGTCGTCTACTTCGACTGGCTCCGTTTCGACGGTTTACCAAATGCAACTGTGTCATAAATAAAAATGGCGGACATGGAAAAGTGACCTCTTTTTTTTTTTTTAACGTAATTGTGCTAACAATTACAAAGACAATGAACACGACATTTTCAGTCCAAAAGTATTCTTTCGTAAATCAGCCGATTGTATTGGAACTTGTCACAGGGGAAAAAATCGTTGCAGTCTCCATCCAGCTTTACCTGTGATATATACGAAGATTCGAAATTTGCGTTGTCGCGTAATGAGACGACTTGATGATTGTCTTGGAGTGCAATCTCACCCCAGTGTGCCTAAGAAACTTTAAAATTTTGACTCACCGGATTTTTTTTTTTGTGCATTCCTGTGCTAGTTTGTGTACGATATGTGAGATAATCTGCGTCGGTTCGAGATAGAGATAGGTATATGGTAAAATGTAATCGACAAATTTTGTAGATGAAACTGCAAGCCTTAGATCTGCCTTGTGGATAATTTTTCGTGAATTATTTTGGTGCTCTGCTACTTCCGCATATTCAGAGTGAGCCAAAAACAAACCGGTGAGATTTAAAGCGTAAATAAAATCCAAACGCGTCGATCGATTTTCAAAAACTTTTTTTGGTTCGAAAGTAGAAGAGTGAATCTTTAATTTCGCGTTTGAAAATCCGAAAAATCTTAATTCCTCGCTGAGTTACACGTTCTTGAAAAAAAGGTTTCGAAAAAGTCACTGGAAGGATAAAAAAAAATATTAAAGAATGTTCAGCTTAATTTCCATCTTCAATTATGATTTGAAGGTTAATTTATTTTGGTTCAATTAATGACAAAAAATTTACAACAATGTGTGTTTTGTGAATAAATGTTTTGTGAAAAATTTGAATAAATTTACTAGTACTCTTTTTGTGGTCCATAGAATATTTTCTAATAGTTTATTTTTTTATTTACAACTTCAATTTAATAATAAAAAAAAAAAACGAAATATTTATTTAGACATTAATCTTGAAAAAAATGGAAAATTACTGTGCCCTAAAAGACCCACCTTGCCGACGGAGGTTTAGAAAAGTCAGCCGTAACGCCGTCTCGAAAAATCTCCAAAACGTACGTTTTATCTGCCTGGTGATTGAATTCTGAATAAATTCTGAACAACCGTTGGCTGAAGTAATCGGATCGTTTACTTTTGACGCGCATCAATTTTGATTAAGTTCTCAACATCATTTACCGTCGACTTTTTTTATAGTGAACTTTCTTGATAATGTCCCGAAAACCGAATGTTGACCTCGAAGCGCGCATTTTGACTCTAATATTACAAAAAGAATTTTATATCATGTAAATAGAATCTAGGAGAATTTTGAAAATGTCAAAATCAAACTTCGAATCACAATTTAAGATAGAAATTAAGTTGAGGATTCTTTGATATTAATTTTTTTCCATCTTTCCAGCGACTTTTTCAAAACCTGTTTTTCAAGAGCGTGTATATCAGCGAGGAATGTAGATTTTTTTGGATTTTCAAACGCGAAATGAAAGGTTCTTTCTTCTACTTTCGAGCCAAAAACAAAAGTTTTTAAAAATCGATCGACGCGTTCGAATTTTATTCACGTTTTAAATAGGTCCGATTTTTTTTTTTTGGCCCAACCTGTTATTACTTTTTTTTTCGAAAGGAATCGAGACAATTTGAAAAATGCAAGAGCATTTTCTTTTCCATGTATTATTTTGACGCGTATAGTCATGCCACTTTTTCTTAATTTTATTTTCCACTTTAATATTGTAAAAAAAAAAGTGATACATGCAATAGAAATCGAATCAATTTTATATAAAATATAAATAAATATTCATTATACGTAAAATATAATAAATATAAATGAATATTTTTGCGACCCAGGGTTATAGATTTTTGTATAAAATTATTTTTTTCGAATAATCCGAGCGGACGAAAGTTTCGGCTGACAGGATAAATTCACCAAAAAGTTCACTTTTGTTGAATAAAAAAGGGGGAAATAAAAAATAAAACGAAATTAACGAATTATAATGCCTCTTTATATTCACAATTATACGTATACCTAATATGATACAGAATTTGGTAGTTCACTGCAATATACATCGGGAAGAAATTATCATTAAAAAAAAAAACAAAAACAAAAAAAGAAATATCAATCAAAGTATTAAAAAATATACACGTCACAAACATACAAAATTTCACACATTATTTATCCTACACTTGTGATTCTTATGAGATAGAGCTGCATGTGTAAATTTTGATGAAAAAAAAAAAAAAAAAGAATCTTGATAAACGAAAAAAACGTAGAGTCATCAACATTTTTTTTTTTCCTCGTAATTCCGTTCGAAGGTTTCTCATTCAATCGGAAAGATGAGGCTCATGGAGAACGAAATAATTATCATCTCCTCAAGGAAACTTGGTTTACGTATAAAGTCACAATGAAGATCCATAGGATTTCGAATTTACGGCAAAAAAGTAGAAATTAAAAAAAAAAAATCAAGCACATATCGAAGACAGGTACTGAGAATATTGATTTTCAATAATAATAATAATAATGCCGGAATGATGACAAAGCGATTTTTTTAAGATATAAAAATTGGGCCTCGGAAATATTTCTGAACGTGTGGCCATTCGCGAGTCATGAAGCTTGAAACGAGTGATCTTACAGTCTGTCTATATATGGAAAAACGTAGAAAATACTGCATCGTTTCTCAATTTGCATTGAAACGTATTTTTTTCGAATGAAATCAAAACAATTGAAGGTACTTCGATGTCGATAATCAAGAAAATCTTAAATTTCTTTAATATCGTTTCAAGCAAGGCTACTTCAAGAATCTTTGAGGGTTGATAAGTCAGCATTACCTGAAACTTAACTAATCTTCGTCCCATGATAAGTTTAAAATGCATTTTCATTAACTTTGTCATGGTAAAGTTAACTTTTCCAACCGAAATGACCTGAAAATTGTAAGTATATTAGCCATAATGATTCCTGAAAAATAGGATTCAGAGTTCCGGATTACGTTGGTTTCGTTAACGGGATATATTTGTCATTTGAGGCAGCGCAGGTAGGTTATAAGCGTACGGCAAACTAAATGCATGTGAAACTTGAGAACAAAAAAAAAAATATTTTTCTTTGCATCATTGGATTCTAGTTCATTGATGATCCATTGTGATCGGCCCATCTGACGCGTCGGGCGATCTCGAAATTTCCACCGTGAATTCCGTACAGATGTCGCGCCAATATATCAGCCCTATCCTCCTCGGCTTTTCTCGCGTGCTTGCGATAGCGTCGAACGAGAACGATACAGCCAAACGTTAGAACTATCTGAACGCAAAGCCAGAATACGAGAAGGCCGAGCACGAGAGCCACGTCTATGCATAGAAGACCGTCCAAGGTTTCTGACACAAAAATATTTTCGTTTGACACCGAATCGACGATCAATCAATTGCTATTCATCTGGCGTGCTTTAAAAATCTGATAGCGATTGGTTTCTGTAAAAATTTAACCCTTCGTGTATACCAATCGAGTTGCAAACATTCGATTCTCGGCAGTCGTTCGTTTCTACAGAGAGCCTGACTCTGCAGATCAACGATCTTGCATCAACGACTCTACACACATCTTCAAATCTACATTTCATCGACTCGACCCATGATAGGGTGACTGAACCAGTGAATGAACACCTGACAGTGAATGAACAGGCTTAGTATTTTAATTAAGCGACAGAGATATGATTCTATTATTATGAAGAATTTTGTATTCATAATGAAGTGAAAATTCTGAGAAAACATCCAGTAGTGATATTATTTGACGCTGTGAAAGATTTGCGATGCTATGGATTTTTTTTTCGTACTTGGGGCGCATATTCATAAGAGACAGCCATGTTGTTATAACCATCTGACTGTGCATCGAATACCAGAATATTCCATATCACCTCGATAAATCATTTTAAAAGATATGCAATAATTTTTTCAACGTTATACATTGCTAAGCTTCAATTATATTAATGAATTTTTTGTCAAAAACCCAATATTGTTTGCGATATATGGCCGTTTATTCACTGGTCCAGCTTTTTAACATATTTCCAGTGATTGAACGAGCGTTGAAAAGGCTTTTCATAACCTCAAAGCGCACGAGTATGCGTACGCATCTCTGGTTCCATTGTACGTTCATTCACTGGAAAGATATGAGCTCATTCATTGGAATTTTTGTTCATTCGCTGGGAAATTGGTAATTTCGTTCATTATAATTTTTTTTTTACAAAATCCTTGCGAACGGGGCACTTCGAATATTTTTTTTTTTATATTTTGTGAACATTGTTCTATAAGATCTAATTAGCTCATAAAGAAATTCGTAATAAGTTAAATTATACGGCTTTATCGAAATAGAAAAAAGGCTTATGCGTTCATTCACTGGTTCGGTCACCCTATTTGACGGTTGACAGACTCTATGCGGTGAAACCTTACATTGACTCTACTTCACGCGCCAAATGTCTCTATTTGATCAACTTTTACGCGGCTAAACTTTGCGGGACTAAATTCTGCGTTGGATCAACTCTATCGGACTCAACTCCACATTGGTCTGACTTCAAATGCTACGTTGGTTCAGCTCTGTGCAGCGAAATTTATATTAGCCCAACTTTAACAAACGATAACTCCATGTTAGCCCAAGTCAACTGGACTAAACTCTGATGCATTGGCCCAACTGTACGGGACTGAATTTCAGAATTTAAGCTCAACTCTCGAAACGAATTGCTGCACTGATCTACCAGTCGATTTGACATAAACTAACGAAGGTTAAATCTGATCGGATCGATAGTTAATCAATTTCACGCGCTATGCATGAATGGTTCGAACTCGACTGGTTCTGAGCTCGATTTTTTTCACAAACGAACCGGTTTTCCTTTTCGGACTAAAAATTGGTTGATCCAACTCCACCAGGCTCTTGCGATTTTTTTTTTTTTTCGAACTTTACTTTTTAAAGCTTGAAAGAAAAATTCTTTGAATCTGATAACATTTTTACCATAAATCGATTGTAAAGAATGGAAAGAAAAATCGACTCAAAAAGCGTGGTATTATAAAAATAAAAAAAAATTCTATCAAAAAATCGAAACATAATTTGTATTGATAAATAATTTGAAATACTTTGAGACTCACTATCGCCTGCTATCAGCACCGTATCGGGACTCGTTGGTTTTCCGCCTAATAGAGAATCGGCCGAAATCACCGGATCTTGAACGATTATCGATCTCTGAAGAGGAAGCTCGTCGATGGCTCCCTCTCTGATCGTCACCTCGGAAATATCGCTAACACTTGTCGACGGGGTAGTGTCAGATACGGATCTTCGTTTTTTTCCATAAGCGATTGCTCCTGCTCCGCATCTTGCCTAATATGAGAACGAGAATCATCTCTGAGAATTTCTCGTCGTAAAATGCGCTTGCCAGTGACAAAATTTTTAAACGAAAATCATTGAGAAACGTGTTTGTGAGTTTTGAAAGAAAATGATTCTTATTTTGGATAATTCGAGATAGTAAAGATTTATTTACGAATATTCTTCTTAATGACGATTCCATATTATTTATTTTTAATGTCGATTTTATCGTCGATTTGTTCGTAAGGATACTCCGTTTATCGAATCGTTAACGTTCATCTATTCTTGACTTTTTATATTTATCGTTATTTTTATCAAAAATAACGTGGCAAAGAATAATTTCAAAAATTTTACGCATAATGAATTTTTAAAATATATATCTATATATGTAGCAAAATAAATTGCACAGAACATTGAGCAGGAACGGATATAATTTCAAAAAGATATTGATTCAAAGCTACCGTAATCGATGATGTTTTTGTTTTTTTTTTTTTTTCTTATATGCGAGTGAATGTATTAATACTTGAGTGATCTGTATCATGAATAAAAGCGTACCGGTTCGCACTCGCTGAGGCAGAATTTGACGACAACGTCGAATCGCACGCGTGGACTATCGGGAAATTTGAATGCAGCGAAAGTCGATAGCAATGATTTATTGTTGTAAGGATCTCTCGTCATGGCTGGAAAAATTCGTGAATCGCTCGGGCATCCCATCTCGTCGAGTAGAAAAATCGAGGATGCGCCCGATGAGCTACTTGCCACGAGATGGCCAGCGAATATATCGTATGGACCTGAAGAAACCGTTCGAGACAGTCAAGAGTCAGTTAAAGTATGATGAAAATTGAGAGTGCTGTAATTTTTATTTGCCATTAAATTCGGAGGAATGACTACGAGTTGTGCGTTTTTTTTATAATCGAAAAAATAATTTTTTTTCTCCAGTTACAATCCGGTAACTTGTGCATGTTTTTTTTTTCCCTTTTCTCACAAGCCCACTTTGCATTTTCCGGATTTCGGTAAACTCGACGCGTGATCGAGGAAGCCTTCAATAGGTTGACCAATCTGTCTAGCGATAGCAGATGATTATTTTTTGCTCCGATGATACCAGAGATATCGACCAATTTTATGAAAGATATCAAATTTTTTCCTAAGTTTGATATTAGCAAAAAGATTCAAACACTTTCAATGTTAATTTTCATCATATTTTACTGACTCCAATCCCATTGAGGGATTACCATTGAGGGATTAAAATTTACCAAGTAAATTTTAAGATTTTAGGGTATTGTAGCTGCAATCAGCAGCCACATTTGGATCTCAACTGATTTTTCTGTCACCGGAGATATAAATAATGATGATACGATTACAAAAAATCAAAATTCTACGCACTGACACAGGCTGATTAGTTCTCCATTCAATTTTTCGACAAGTGTCTGTCTCGGTGATCAAAATGATTAATTTTGACAAAATTATTAATTTCGATCACCAAAATTAAAATTATTAACTTTGACCACTCGAATACGTTAAAATGATACACGCGTGTTGAATTTTACTCTGAAAAAAGTGTACACCGTACCGATTGAATACGATAAAACTATACACAGGATCGACTGTAAAGCGACAAATTATTTATCGAATTTAGCGATGTTTTTTTCTATGAATATTTCGCCATGAAAAATCGAACGATACTTTGATGTACAAAGTCGACTATCGTTTGCTATCATTTTTCACAATTTATCAAAAATCTTATCTCGAATTCTCGAATACTTACCACCGGGTGGGCTTATGTCGATTCGTAGGGTCAATTTGTCGCCCAAATGTGTGACAATCACGTCGTTCTGATACTCATCGAGGATTCTCATCGTGACTACCGGCACTGCCGTAGTGTTGAAAATTGTCCAAGTTACCGGCGGAATTCCAGCACTGCATACGACGAATTAATTGATAATTAATGGCCGATTTACAAGCGAGAAAAAATTCGCGATAGCAAAGTCAGCAATCGTTTGTGTCCTTTGGAGTTGATATACGTTAAATTAAAGAATTAAAAACAAATGAAAAGTTTCTCGTTCATATATTTCTTTTATTTTATTTTTTTTTTCAAGTTGATTTTATTCAGTTTTGATTTTATTTTTACTGATAATCAAATAATATTGAAATCTCGATAACGAGTAATATTGGAATCTTACTTTGGATCCGCAAAATCGAATCCCGTGTTGACGGTTACGTTCATTGGATCTGGAATATCAGGATCGTCGAGGGTACAACCTACCCTGACCGATTGATCGCCGAGCCTCTGTACGATCGGATTGTACTGTATTATCACAGTCACCCATACCGCAGTACGTGTTCTACGATTTAGTCATCATTAATTAATCCTTGAACACCGCACACTCTCACCGTATGCCCTTAATGACCGCACAAGTGCTAATTGGGATTTCGAAATTTTCACGTAGTCTGAATTTGCCTGAATTCAAGGGAATTTTTAACTATAAGAGGTGTTTTTCAGGCCAAAAATTCCTGAGAAATCGATAATTCATGAGAAAGCAAAATTCATGAAACAGGAAATCTTGTATAAAATAAAAACCATTTTTAGCAAGTGTCACTTTGAAAAAATTATCATATTTTTCCAAGTTTTGGAGGCCGCGAACTTGCACCTGTGTTGTCTTTAAGGGTTGATAATTGAAAATTAACGCTTCATAACTATTATAGTTCTAAAGCATGGATAGTTCGATTGATAATTGATGAATCGAGACTGGTTATTAAATGACAATGATAATCGCTGAATCTTTTTTAATTATAACGTCACCGTTAATTTTTCAATATTCTGATTGTTCCAAGGACATATCGTTGGTTCAGCATTTTACGAGATCATAATTTTTACAAAAAAACATAACATTATCAATAAAAAAAAAAAACCATTAGCTCGTTTATAATTGGCACGTTTTTTAAATAAAAAAAATTTCTTCAATGGGCAATTAATTAAAAATGAATAATTAATGCTTCGAAAATGTTAATCATACGAATAATAAATCAATATTAGATTACAAGCGATAGTACGATTGATAATGACGATTGATTAATTATTTTTAGGATCACGAAATTATCACATGTTTTTTTTTTAAATAGTTTGTCCCATCATTTGTTGTTAAGCCGGAATTTTACGAGTTCTTGATTAACGTAAGAAAAATAATTTTATTAAATATTTAAGCAGTTACACATCGTCCGTCAGATCAACAGCATTCATTGCTCAATAAATTTTTGAAAAATTTGTGTTTTTAAGTTCAATTATATTGAAATCGAAACACCAGACTGTCAATAATAATAATAATAATAATAATAATAATAATAATAATAATAATCACTGGATCAACTACGAAAATATTTTTTCCAAAAGTTATGACGTTTACAAAAAAAAAAACTCGTCACGAAGAACAGGTGAAAATTCGGTGTTTCTGTCAGTCCGCCATTGTTAAATTAAATAAATTCATTTTTCGATTATTGTTATCATATTTTTCAACCGCGTGACTTTGAGAAACCGCAATTAGGACACTCACCGATTTTGATTGTCCATAGCATATGCCGGTGTAACGCCACATGAAACATTTCCCGTCGTCAAATTTTCCTTAACGGGCAAACCCAGAATGAGAGTCGTTCTTTTCTCGCCGTTTCCCTGAACGCCGCAACTCTCGGCGTAACCACTGGCGTAAAGTCTTCCCGTGAAGTCCTCGGTGGTGACGAATTCGACGGTCATACTCGTATTGGTGCAACGAACTTTGACTGCACCGATTGCACATTTTTTTAAAATCAATAATCGGTGATTTTATCATAAAATTTTCAAGTCAACAATTACGAATAATTTCATTTCAAAAAATTTAATCGTACCCGTAGTTTTTCTTTTAATTTCCTATTTTTTTTTATAATAGATTTTCGTCAACTCTGTCGTTTTTTTCTCGATTCATAACGATATTTTTTTTTCTCTCAATGGATTTGCAAATTTTAAACGAAGAATGATCGCGAAATCGTCAACGTTGCTGCGACTGTAACGTATCGAATGATGAGGAAAAAAAATTTACTCACGATTCAGACAAGGTTCTCGCTCTTTGTAAATTACACCAGGCTTCTTAATCAACGAACTCACGCCCGCTCCAATAGTGTCGTCTGAGTGTAAAAGACAAATTGGTTTCCCATCCGTATCACTGTCGATTGTGTAAGATCTGCACGAGAAACCGTCGTTTCCATTGTTGCACCTTTGTTCGCACTGTTCGTAAAAATATTTCAAACATGAATGAAACAAAAAAAATTTTAACATAAATAAATATGTGTCTTTAGCCACTTGAAAAATGATTACACCGAGAAAAAATTCCGAAAATCAAGTCAAGTTTAAGGATATTATGTATAGAGCTGTAAAAGGCTCATACCTAATTTTAAAATCAAAGAAAATTGAAATATTTTTCCATATTTTTTGTCTTGAAAATAATTCCATTGAATTGGCAAATGTTTCGTTCGAATCGGGGATTAGAAATGTAAATTTAAAATTTTCATAATTGTAATTACGATGCACTGTTCTCATGATATTACTAATTGATGAAAAAAAAAAAAAAAATAGGACTATCCCGTGATTAAACGCAGGGTGGGTTTGAAATTTGACAGAATCGTCGTACTGTTGTAACTCGATTTTAATTTTTTTTTTTTTTGCTTCTTTCTGGCGTTCCTGAGTCACTGAAGTTGCTTGAGCCCATATCCTATCATTTTATAATATTTAATCTGACTTTTATAACAATATTTTTTTTTCTCCGAGGTACGAAAAATAAGAGATAAAAAATTCGAAAAAAAAATCTCAACCGGTCTGAGATTAGCGATATATTCATTTTACTTGGACATTCGTTTGCGTAACGTGTGGAGCGACGTGTTTTTTTTTTTCAATAAATCAATTTACCTGTAGAGCTCCGAGACCGGAAATCTTGAGATCCGAGTATGGCAGTGTCTCGTCTCGATATTCCGCGTATGAACAGTAATCGGCACTTACTAAACATCGATTAATTACGGGACATTAGGAGGCGGCAAAAAATGCCTTGATTGACGAGTACATGATTACGAATGAAAAATGAAAATCTTCGTAGATTGTGACGCAGGATGGAAGAAAAAAAAACGCGATAAGCAAAAAGAAAAAATATATCACTCACATAAATTATGGCACTGACTTTCGAGGTACTCGTCGCTGTATATCGATGTTCTGTAAGTCTGAGGTCTTGCACCTCGCGAAATTCTCAATAAAGAGCATCTACCTTGACTATCGCCTATCGCGAGATCACGACTCGTACGGAATTGCGCAGACTTACACGCTGCACCTTAAGAAAAATTGAAAGAAAAAAAAAACTGGCAATTTATTATCGGAATAAATAAAATAATGGAAAAAAAAAAAACACGACGATAAAAATATAGCAACAAAGATCGAAAATTGCATCCGTAATAGAAGAATCAATTTTTTTTAATTGTTATTTTGTTAATTAATCGGAAGAAAGCCATCGAAATGTCAACGAAAGGACTGACTAATATTTTATTTTTTTATAAATACGAGATATTTTACATTTCTGTAAATGCTAGTTCGCCTTTACTGCTACTATAACGAATATTGAGGAAACATAAAATTATAAAAATCAAATCAAATTTACCAGCCGCTATGCACTTTTCATAGCACTGTGTTCTCGTTACAAAGTCGGGAATTTGTATACTCGTGGTATCAATTAAGATAGCTCCGAGGGTTCGTTCGACCTGCCAGATTCTCGTCCGGCTGCAATTCGTTGGCACTGCGAAAATTCATTGAAACAATGTCAAACAGTTTTAAGAGGACCTGCAAATGTCTCTGAGGAGTTTCAAAATTGAAATTGACAAAAATTTACGAATCCTGAATATTTATCCAGAATTTACAAAACATTTGCTGTCGCGAAAATACTGTAAACTCGTTTAACGATATTGACTAATCAATTTTATAAATACCAGCCGTTACGATTTTTCATTAAAAATTGAAGAAAAAAAAATGCATTCTTTCAAAGGTATTTCTTTGGCATTATTATTGTTCAGACTGAAGTCTTCGATGTGGTTGAAGGTTTTAAGATTTTTATTTGATTACGATGCAATGAGATTCTCTTCGAAATGAAATTTTGAATGTGTGCGAAGATTTTTTTTTCACATTGATACGTCACCTTTGAGACAAATTTTGTGATAAAAGATCGCCTGAGACTGTGGCACAAAATCCTCGCTTTCCGTTTTAACGCTGTAGCAAGTACTCTTCTCAAAGTCAATGACGAAGGCAGTACAATTCATGGTGAAACACCTTTAAGCATTTTCGTATCGTTATTATCAATCATAAATAATAATAATCATAATAAACAATAGCAATGGAAAATTGTTTTTTTTTTAATTACTTGTTGAAACAGGGGACAACGATTCCTTGAGAATCCACACCCGTATATAGAACATCGCTCGAAACTATGGACTCCGGTATCATCCTCGCGACTTTCTCCCATCCGGTGTCAGCGCAAATCGGTGTCCATGCTGATGACGAAACACGTCATAAATTATAATAAAACGCAAGAGTAATTAAAATTCATTGACTTCTTACGAAAATTCTGTGCACGAATTGTCTTTATTTTCGAATTATTTTCTCATTACAAATTGATTTACAAGATTAGACGATGATCTTTTTTTTTTTTTTATAGCGTCGTAAGACAATTATTCATCGTACAAAATTAATATTCCAATTTCAGCTTGATTTTTTCTTATTTTACTTTCCCCTAGTGGAAATTTTTTTCGTGAAAAGAAATCCATTTTTTCCGTGTATGCTTATGTGATAAGCTCGCGAAATTCGAATGGTTATATCTCGAGAACGACTCGACTGATCCTGCTAAAGTTTTGCACACATTTCGAGCCTGAAATCCTTTCTTTTTGTTACAATTTTCATTGAAATAGCTGAAGGGCTTTAGATTTTATGAAACATTGAAATTTACAAAAATTTATTTATCGCCCTAACGTCAGTGAGCTTGAAGATATCGAGCCGAAACTTTTTAGCGAAATAAGCCGGAGGATAAGAATTTTTGGTATTGAATTTAGCATTGATCGTTCGAGGAGCTTAGAGTTTAGGGAATTTTCAATTTTTCAAAAAATTTCGGTAACTAACTTTGGTAAATTTTGAGAAAGCGGGCTCTTTTTTTTGCATAAGTATAGAGTATCATCAAAAAGGATGTTTGATCCTCAGTTTGGCGAGAATCGGCGTTCAAATTTTACGAAGTTTGAAATTTTTCCCTAATTTATGATAGCTCTAATTTGCGTAACTTTTACGATATAGTGCTTAAAGTTTTCATATGGAAAAAAATATTTATAACTATTGTATACCCATAAGAGCGAATAATCAAAAGAATATTAGCACCAAATTTCGCGAGAATCAGTAAAAAGGTTCAAATTTTTATTAAATTATGAATTTTGAAAAATTCTCCCCCCCCTCCCCCCTCCAAGCTTCCTCTACGAGAAAGTCAAAATTGAAAAACCTGCTTTCTCATAGAGGGAGCAAGTGTAATCAAACGTAGATAAAATAATGAGAAAGTAAAATTCAAATTTATGATTTGCATTTTTTTTTTTTACTGAATTCGATCTGTATAATTCAAAGCGCGAACAGGTCACAATCTTTTGTGATTCTTCCTGAGAAAGCTCGATCGTGGTACCGTGGGAAAAATTAAAAATTTTATAAAATTCAATATCCAATAAAAGTCAAGCCAAAAAAAATCAGCCCAAAGTAATTGGTACATGGATTCACTCTGTACATTTTTTTTTTTCATCACTGTATGATCGACTTATAATTTTGTGATGTCCATCGCATGTTTTTGTATTTACCATTGGAAATATTTTTCGATAAAGGTGCGATAATTTTATAGCGTCGTGTGACGTGTTACATGCAAATATATTTCAAGTTATTTTTTTATCATAACAATAATTATGAATGCTTGAAGGACCTTGCACAATTAAAAAGAAAAAAATCAAAACAAGCTAATTTCTTCTGGCATCAACAAAGTTACGATTGTCTTTTATTTAAATTAGGTATGTATATATCACTTCGAGGAGACAAAAAAAAACGAATATTAATATTTCAATCTGATAGTACACGAGCACAGCGATGCTTAAATTCCGGAGCCTCGTGTGGTCGGAAGTTTCGATAAAGTATAATTACGTAAAATATTACGTGTACGCTTAATAATCATTGCCGTAAGAACGTGAGACCTTGAGATGTAAAGCCTCGAGTGTAAAAGTAGTACATTTTGAGGAAGCTCATATACATCGCTACATTAACAGCACAGTAGCGATAAATCACACGTGGCCAGAGTTATCGAAAAAAATCTCAAAACCCAAACGGAAAATCGTAATTCATCCTGCAATTATTGTTGCAAAAAAAAAAAACAGGAATTTACGATGATGACGATTGTCAGGATGAACGAAGCGAGAGAGATAAATGGGTGAAATGATTTCATATATAGGCTCAACGATCAATCTCACCTGTATCGTTGACAGCTTCGGACGTGAATTTCTCGACAATCGCGACAAGTACCAAAATAACAAGTGTCCTGCGCATGTTTTTTTTTAGTTTTTTTTTTATTTTTATTTTTATTGTATCTGTTTTTCGTTACGTTTTGATTTTTTTTTTTTCGTTGTAAATTCGTATTTCTTGCGTTTCTCGCGTTATGCAATAGAATAATTTCAGGACTGCAAGGTGAAGTCCTGTCGATGATACCGGCGAGCTATCGAATGAGACACCAATGACGATGAGTTTGCACGATGCAACACCGTCTCATCCGACAAAACCTGCATTGGCATATGAATCTCAGCACGGATTAGAATAGCAGTACTCCCAGTCAATGAGTTTTTTTTTTTTTTTTCCTCATTCACTTAACCAATGTTTTTTTGTGTCTTCTAGCCATCTTCACATTGTCGTTGTGCTATAGTCGTCGTTGACTGGATCGCGATGCCTCATCCGGCAACCGATCGTTACATAACTCTCGGTAAAACGTGACACGCGGAATATCACCGACAAATTAGTTCGTGTTTTCAACGAAGAAATAGACAAAAAAGCGAGCAGAGAACGAGAGATGAATGTATCACTGATAAGCGATTGTTAATTAAACAGCCGTAACACGTGTCGTTTTGCGTTTCAACAGAGCACAGAACCGGACTCTGTATGTAAACTTGTATGATCAGAAAAAATCCTCACGTCACGAGCTAGTCTCGCGCGGAATTTGCTCGATAAGTGGAAATAGCTGTACCAGATCGGACTCGGCAAAATAATTTTGAAAAAAACCTCGTTCGATTTTTTTCTTTATTCGTGCTTGATGTTTTGTCGCTGTAGTTGTATTTTTTTTTTGCAAAAAGTCGTATCGCTGTTCTGCTTGAAATAAATTCCTTGATCTCTCACACGTGGAATTGCATTACATTTTCCCCCCCCCCCCCCCCCCCCCCCGTTTTAAATTGGCACATAAATTTCGTCTGGCTCTTCGTTATCAATGTATCTCATGAAAACTCGTAGGTGGATATCTTAATTAATTTTTTATACGCAGAAATTAATTAATTTATGCGCTTATATTGAAATTTTACCATTATTCGAAATGAAAGATTAATTAAAATTTATTACTTCACGCTCGAGGAGCGGCACTTTGTTTTAAATCATCTGACGTCCAGCACCAAGCGCCGTCGTTATGTTTTTCAATTTTTTATTTCAATACTGAACTCAGCATTATTTATCGATGCTTGAAGATGACGAGGATGAATCAATCTTCATACGAATTCTCAGCTTCGAAACGTGTCTCACGGATTAATTTAAACGTTTTTTAAAAATATATATTCTCTTTTTTTTTTTTTATAAACAAAAATTACTTATTCACTGGAATTATTTCTTTGCAAGCTCGTGCGCATGACTGGAATTTTTCGTCTCAATTTTTGTTGATTCTCCAAGAATATGAGAAAAACATTTGTCGCTGATTTTCATGCTCGTTACTTAGGTCAGCGTATAAAGAACTCTCGTCGTTTTTCATGTTATTTTATTTATTTTAAAAAAAAACCACTTTTTCAATATTTAAAAAAATTGACACTAGACGAAAAGTCGAAACTCGCGATCGGACTTTCAAACAACGAATGCACACATCGCGCGTACAGCTCTTGCACCTTATTACCCTCCTCATCGGTCCCCCCCTCTCCAATCGTTGCCTGCCACCGCAGCTTCGAGTTTTACGTAAAACAGCTTTATTTGCTCGATTCTAACGCAATCATGGGCATTATTGTTTGTACACGCACCGAGAATCCGCACTTACCCCATTTATATTATCTCGGGACATGTCTTGTCGAGACTTCATTCCTGTCGTTTTCTCAATTTTTCCGGACCCTTCCCGTTATGTCAGCGCGAAAAAAGCTAGAAATAATTTCCATCAATGACATCGCATAGTCGTTATCTTTGAAATAAATTAGCGAGTAGAGAAAAAAAGTGTCTTTAAAAAAAAAAGAAGAAAAAAAAACCGACGATTGATTCATAATCGTTTCTAGGACGAACGGCAATTTCATCGATTCTATAACGAGAAAAAAAAAAAAAAACAAAAAACAAAAGTTTATCACGATTATCACACAACGGTGCCTGGTAGATTTATCGTACGCTCAATGAAGCGTGTGCGACATCAATTTTCGATCGTTTGGTCGAAAAAGTACACTCAGTCGTTGTCGCGATGTTTGAAGAAAACTGGGTCGATACTCGAAGTAAAATAAACGATGGATATCAAAATTTCGACAATCAATGACGAAAGGAGGGTTCTTTTTTTTTTCTTCTTTTTTTTTTTCTAGGAGCGAGGCCCACTTGATGCCGGTGTTGGGCCACAATGTGTACTGACGTTTCTCGTGGCATGTAGTACACGTTAAAGTCTGTACATGTAGATGTAGATGTGTATATATATATATGTAATTGCTTGGATCGTCGTTAAAAAAAAAAAAGTACACCTGAGTCTCTCTGGTCGTCAGTGAGAGTGACGAACTTGCAAGTGTACATATAATTTTACACCTGTGCACAGGTAAACAGAATTTCCGTGCATACTCTCACTATCGTGTACGTATATATATATATATATATATATATATATATATAATATCTCCGAGGTTTGGCCCATGACACGGTTCCCCGGAGCTCACTTACACTCGCTCTTACGACTCATTATCCACGAAACGCACGCACACACACACACGCATGTGCGATATGAATACGATTTTTACATGTATCTGTCCGAGCGAATAATAATATATTCGACATATAGATATATACCAATTTTTTGATCGACTTCGTTCCACGTATCATCGGTACTTTAAAAAAAAAAAAAAATTTATTGCGTATTACTACTGATGTTACCGTGTAACCTATGATATTTCATAATTGAAACTAAACACGTTGAGAATCATCGAAATATCCTCAATATACATAGGCATTTGTACAGATGACAAATAATCGTTTGACGAAATTTTCGAATCGTGACGAAGCGAGAATTACGAAATTATTTTTTTTTTTAAATAAAAATTTATATAGATTTCATAATATTGAATAAGGATGATAAACAATAAGTCGTATGACAAAATCGATTTTTATTTAAGTTCATGTTAATTTTGATATAGGTTTGTTAGAAAAGATTTGAGGAAAAAATTTCAAAAAATGAATTTAGATCGTTCGATGTATAATGTATAGTTGAGCATGAAAGATTCGATTTGACGAAAAGTCACAATGAAGTCACAATTGAGAAAGGTAAAGTAACACGTAAAATTCCAAGGAAAACATTTGCTAGTTAAATCTTGCAGCTTTTTGTCAATTTCTTAATTATTTTTCTGAGTCTAGTTAATTAATTAGAGTTGATTAATTAATTAACTAATTAATTTCAATTCAGTTGAGTTCAATTGAATTTTAAATGAGTAATTTTTTTTTTCAGTTCATTCATCTGCGGTCTGTTTAGGTTGGGTGAATGAAGACAAAAATTTAAAAGATAATTTCTATAGAAACCCCCATCAGCGAACCGCCAATTTACAGAAAGTCCAAAAGATGCTCGTCGCACACGAGCCAACTCTCGCGCGCTTCAACGACTGGACGAACGGTCCTGACGATTTTTTAACGACGTTGGTATATAATGGGTAATCGCGGTTCGGTGGTTCGGCGTATGCCTCACGCCTCGGGTACGAAAAAGTCAACGGCGAATAAAGCCGCAGAGGGTCTGAAGTATCGCCGGAAATCACTGGAGGCTCTCGTTCCAGCGATCGTGATCTTGTTTCGACGTCCGGAAGTTGCGAAGCATCGATACGATATATACATAGAATTATTTCGTGAAACCGTCGTTTCGGTTCTTTCACGTTGTCGCAACGCCCAAGGAACGCGAATTCGTAAATTCGTAACTTCTTCATATCTTACGGAGGACCGGAAGTTGTGTCAAAAATCATTTTTGGACGAGTTTATATCGAAGAATATCGGCTAATAAGCTGTTTCAATGGGTTCAACATATATAAACGATTTTATTCCGTGTTTTTTACTCTTGTTGTGTCACTTTTTTCTTAGGAAATTTCCTCATGGCGAATTTTTTTGTACGAATACTGTAACTGTCTTGTGGTCTTGTGTCTGTGTACTGGTGGTCTCTTACCGTACTCTTAGTGTGCTGTTATCATGCTGTTACAGTTTTATTACTGTTCTGATAATGTTCTATTAATGTACAGTTACAGAACTGTTAGTATTCTGTCACTATATCGTTACTGCGCCATTGCTGTCACTATTCTGTTACCTTATCGTTACTGTGCTCCAACTGAACTATTGCTGAACTGTTTCCGTACTGTTACATTACCTGTACTATTAATATTCCATTACTACATTGTTACTGTACTGTTACAGCACTATTGTTACGCTGTTACTATACTGTTACCGCGCCATTACACGGTACTATTACTTTACTATTACTATTCTCTTATCGTTACTGTACTGTTTCTGTACTGTTGCTCTACTATTACAGTACTGTTACTGCATTGATACTGTTCTGTTACCGTACCGTTACTGTACTATTACTGGACCGTTATCGTACTCTGGCGATTGTCTATTAATTTGTTAGATTTTCCCTTGTCCAATTTAATTTTACGTCATCGTCGATAGCAGCTCCTTTTGTGGGAGATTTTGTCGCAGATGCGTTCTTGTCACGGGATATTTTGTCGAAGACACATTTTGTCCAATGATATTTTGTCTGAAATATGAGTTCGTGGAGTAAAAAGTGCATTATTTCACTTTTACTGCATAACCGGAAGTAATGTGACATCCATTGCAAATGCTATCTGCATTTGCTTCAATCTCCTCCGACATGACGATCCCCGTCACTCTCTTCTATCTATCTTGGGTTGAACAAAAAACATTCATACTTTTCTGGTCACGGCCTTTCCAAGCTTACCAAAACTTTCACTGATTCGCGTTAAATGGTCGGAGGAGCATATAGAGGTGTTGGTCGGAAATACGTGCTGTGTGATATGCAATTGGTGCCTCTCTCTCTCAGCGCGTTGCATCCAGCAAAGGTGTCTTTTGAAAGAGGTCATTAGATTGTTTTAAAGAGGCGCATGAAGACTGTATTATATGTTTTACAAAAGATTAAAGAGCTAACGAGATTTCGGACGTTTGCTGATTCCAAATTACGTGGCGAAAGTCAATTGTGTATAATATATGTAAATATCGCTATACCCGAACAATACATCAAAGACTATTCATTATTTTTCGCATTGCGAACGAATGAGAAATTTGTCATTTTTACGATTTCTTTTTTTTTTTTCTTATTTCATGCGTGACTCGTGAATGAATAAAAAGCAACAATAAAATGACGCGTTCAATAAGTCAATAATTATTGAATAAGCAACCAAAGTAAAGTTTTTAGTTTTTTTTTTTTTGCATTTCCCCCCTGTTCTCAGGCATATACATGTCGCCTGTATATTAGGATCTGCCCGGGTCAGTAGCCGGTCCTCCCTGATGGTCTGCCCGGATCAGTATAGCCGACCCTCATGCGGCCGCGTCCGACTTTTCCCTCTACATCGCGCATTCGCCATGGCATTTCTGTCACGGGCATAGGGAAACTTGCGAAAAAATCTGTGCCAATACAGTCGGTGGTTTCAGGTTCGCTTCTCCATCCCGGATCTACGTCACGTTTCGCCAAGAATATATAAACATTACAGCTATGTATACGCGACTCAATACACGCACTAACACGTGTGTATAACGCGTTTAAGTATAAATATCTGATGGAGCTTGTCTACTGATGCTGTAGTTCAGAGGCGAGAACACGCTAGCCACTGCGGCAAAGCACTGACTCAACAAAATGAAGTTTATTTAACAGATTACGTTATCTTGTTTTCACGAAATAAAATTTACAGCTAATTATCGATCAAAATCCACCAACAAAAACCCACGATTTTAGAGCGTTTTTTTTCGTTATCGTCGTCAAATGTGAAGCAAAATCCAGAAAGTGAAAAAACGCAAGTCCAGGTGAGATATATTTTTATTCAAAATTTCTTGCATATCTTTATCATCGATAAACGAATTATCCGATTGAAATGTTGAAAACTTTGAAAACCGTTCGACGCCTTGTTTTTCGTAATATACAGGCACTTTGTGCGGTTGAGGATGCTTGATCTATATAATATTATACTCTTATCCGCATGTCAGATCTAATGCAAATTGAGAGAAAGTCGCGAGTTTGGATTAATTTTTCGATAGACAGAGTCCACATGATACATTTGCGAAGTCTCATTAACCAACCGCCTACTTTTGTAGTACAGACTGCCCCCGAAGATTCTTGATAGATCATTAAAAAATGACCGTAAAGTTATTATTTTCAATTCATGGATTAAGAGAGACTAGCGATGTTGCAAGACATTTGAGTTTCTCGGATAATACTGAGAAAAAATTTACCTAATTGCATTAACGATATATTTTTGGAATTATGATTGTTTAACGTGAATATATCCTTAGTGTCGCCAATATATCACACGGAGTACTAATGAAATTTCTAATTTTTTGTTGGGACCTTCTGCTTATTACATAATGAAGGTGCCTTTCAGTGACCCAAAACCCAGAGCAGCCTTAACTGATGTAACCCGTGCTCTCTGATGAGCGAACATTCGTTTGCACGCTCGGCCGTGCTTGAAATGAATTCTCCGTCAAATATTTCATAGCAGCGAGATACCTCTGTCCGCTGGTATGTCGATCTTACAACGAGCATATGGTCGACTCATACAAACTATACCCATTGTTCAGTTTCTTCAAAAGGAAAAAATAAACCTATAGTACTTCCGTTATTGGTACTCCGGCTGAATCAGAGAGTCTAGGTTGGCGGGCTCGTTGGCCAATATACCCGAAAGATCGACGGACAGACAGAAATCTTCTTGGATCGAAATAAAAGGCATTCAATGATTCAATGACACAATCGCTGAGTTGCTTAATTTTTTTTCTCGAACGTTTGATATTCTCTATGAATTCGATCGTTTCAATATTTTTGAGATTAGGTATAACTGCACCAATTTTTTCCACCCTATACCGATCGTGACCATCTTCTTATTGACCTATCTATCGACCTATCATATGATGAATAAAATGTGCAAAATTATTCGCTCCATGATTTTCGGATTCGGTTAAAAGTAAAGGTGACAAAAGGTACGTTCGGACCTCACGTAAGGCAAGTATTTCATTATGCGGTTTGAAAACTTGTCGCAAAACTTTAAACTCATTTTTCAATCTGACAAAATAAGAGATATGACTCAATAATCAATGAACGGATCAGCATGAAATTTCAACGGCAAAGTAGATATGTGTCTTTCTCGGGTGAACTAATATTCATTTCATGTTCGCAATACTTTTCTTTTCATCAACTAAATCACACAAAATACAAATAAAAAGTTAAGATTGATTTTTGTTTATTCATAAAACTATCGTTACTCCATTTTTCTTTATTTATTTATTTTTTTTAAAGTTTTTAAAAATTGGTACGTGGAGGTTATTCGGGTCGTTTATTTCGAATAAAAGTTCGAATTTTCGTATTCGAGAAATTCCTTTTCAACGGATATTAGCGTAATTTACCTAGAAGTTTTCCAGTCCGTCATCGAATACGATGACATTTTTTTTTTATACCCCGGAATTCCAAATTCCGGGACTAAAATGAGGTCTACCGTTTACCGAACTGTACGAACATATTACCAAATACTGAATTACGTTGTGGATTCAACTGCGAAGCGAACCGAAGATATAGTGAACAAACACGCGCATATGCCTATAGAAATTTTTCCGATGGAATGACTTACATGTGCTTATGTATACGACTCGGCTCTTTATCTAGGCAATGGCAAAGTGTATTGTTGAAATTGCGTCATAATAGAAGAGCACGAGGATTTATGCGGGTCCACAGAAGTCGTGGCGGATGTGCAATCAGAAAGAGCAGTGCGTGGCCCCTTTCGTGAGCCAACAAATGTGATAATATATATATATATTTCACGAGAGTTATATACGCGGATATGGAAAGTGTGCACGATAGCACGCTCGAAAGTGAAAACTGACGATGAAAATACTGAAACCCCGCATCGTTCCATGATAAGACTATAATTTGCAGATTGGATGAAAATTGTCGAATATCTCGATTCTCTGAGAAAATGTAATTTTTGAATCGAGATTGACGAATTAAAATGATAAAAAAAAAACAATTTTCGATCCTCCGTTCTTTTTATCATCCTGTACATGAAAAATTACCGATTCGATCAGAGCCTTGACGATTGATCAATCGACGCTTATTCACGTTCGAACAAACGACGTTCGATCAAATTTTCACAATGATTTTTGCAAAGTTTAATTCACTAATCAACAGTAACGACAGTCAATGTGCATTAAAGCATGTGTTCTTAATCCAGATAAACATTAGCAACGATGGATTTTCAAAACCATTGACTGTTTCATGATAATAACGTTCTCGGTCAGATCTTTCAAAGAATATTGTTGATTTTTTTTTACCAATTTTAATGCATCGCGGCTTATATTGTTCCTCAAAAAATACTCCACGAATTCACCGCATAGATTTTTCGTAGCATTAATCGTTCAAAAATTACAGCAGTTTGTTCGTGAAAGAATTTTTTTGCCGGTTAAGCAAAATGGTCTGCAATTGTCGAACGATCAATCCTACAGAAAAATGTATACCGTGAATTCATAGAGTATTTTTTGAGGAATAAAGTAAGCCTTTGATGCATGAAGATCGATAAGAGAATAATGATTATTCGTTGAAAAATCGCGACGAAAAATTACCGTCGTGAAAATTTTCATCTATATCAATGGATGGTTTTGCAAAATCCATCGTTATTAATATTTTTTTAAATTTAAGAACACATGCTGTAATACAAATCAACCTACACCACTGTTAATTAGTTTGCCAAACTTTGCAAAAAAACCATTGTAAGAATTTAGTACTCATTCGATTAGTATGTGGAGCGCGGAAGTTACCTCTTAAATCAATGATAAAAAAAATATACGTGTATCGTAAATTTGGAGTTGAAACTTCGAGATTTCAAGGGAAGAGATTTTCATTCTCAGGAATATGAAAAAAAAAAGAAAAAATGTTGAAACGCAATGGAAAAAAAAAAACAAATAAAACCGGTTCACTGCTGATCCACATAAATACGTCACAAGGGCTCGGAACTTCCGTTTCCTATGGGCTTACCTTGGCATTCCGGTGCATCGTGTATGGTCAGGTATAATCGTATCAGAGATTCTGATCTCCGCGCTGCAGCGTATAAATATATAATATCGCGTGTGCTTTACCGTCTGACACGGGGGAAATGAAAAATGCGAAATCAGGGAAGCATGAAGTTTCGAGGCTTTCCTATCCAACCGCGGATAAATATCACAAGTGCACGTAATCTCATGTGCCAGGCGGTTCGAATCGTCGGAGTCGCGTATACGAGAAAACCGTGAAATTACGCGAGACACGTGTGTGCTCGATGAGCATTACGGAAGATCGAGTCAGCCTGTGTGAAATTAAAGAGCGAATGGCTATCAGAGGGTGCCGATTAATCCAAAGATAAAAAAAAAATGAGTCTCGGACATCGTCGATCGGATTAACGTATCTCTTTTTTTTTTTTTTATATATATTCAAATTTAATCGGAGGACATATAAGCGAAATTGAACGAGGGTACCTAAATATGCTTCAGGACACATAAACAAAAAGCCGATGGTCAGGAATTTTTTAATGAACAAAAACCCAGGGCCTAATTTTCGAAAATTTGAGAGTGAACCATCTGTACGTTTAAATGATAGATAATAATTTTTTTAATTAAAAAAATAAAAAAATGACTGACAAAATTGTTGAAGAATCATCGTCGTACCTCGCCACAGAGGGAGTTGGGTTCTCGGGAAAAATAAGTTTAGATCTGCGTAGATGAAATTTAGATTGACGTTATCATTTTATTGGATCTACATGGATCTAAATTTTGGAAAATCGTAGATCGCAATTCATCTACCTAGATCTTGGTTAGATCTACTCAGATCAAAGTAAACCTTCTGAGATTTAAGTAAATACAGGGAGATCTGATAAGCAAAAGTATTCGAACATAATATTAGGTCAACTCGAATGTAAGTAAATCTACCGTTATACAGGGTGATTTATGTAGATATACGATTTTCCACGATTCAGGTCTACGTAGATCAAATTTGATCTAAAATATGACCACGCAGAACTCAATCAGATCTACGTTGATCCAAACAAGATCTACACGTCGTCACACTAACAACATAGATTAAGATTATTCGGATAATTGTTTAACTATTTTTTTTTTTTCATTATAGTAATCCGTGAAAAAAACCCCGAAAATTTTGACGATTCGTCTCCGAGACATTTTTTTTTTTTCATTACCGAATCGGGCTGATCTCACGTATGGTCAAATACGAGGCACAGTAATTGATACAGTACGATGTGAATAAGCGTTTGATAAACGAAGACGCTCGTGTGTGAAGGCAGTCCTTGCAATGCTATCGGAGCGATTATCATAGCTCGCGACGAAAGACGCGCGTCCTCGCGGGTCTTTCTTACGCAACATAAAGACTTAATATTTATCTTTATTAGCGGTGTAAAAACAGCTCTCGCGGAGCTTCGAAATAGGCCTTCGTCTCTGTGACTATTTCGGTATTGACGATTGCGAATATTTATCACTCGAGAATCGGGGTCATCGATTTGGGTGGGAAGTTTGAGAGACGACACGCGTTAAATACATTTTTTTCATTATAATTTACGTATTCTATGTATTATTACGTACTTTACGTAATAACAAATCGTTATACATTAGCGTTTGATTTTGAGCACAGTGCACCTATAGTCACAATCAATTAAATTCAATGGAAATATTCTTAAATCGCAATAAAATTAAAATCGAAAAACGAACAAATGATATTTCATAGCAAAAAAAAAAAATTTTTGAATTTCTCAAAAAACGCCCGACTGAAAAATTTTTTGTTCAGAAATATTTGGAAATTATTGAAAATGTGTTGTCGATGATTTTTTTTTTTTTCAATCCCGCGATATCTATCGCGGTGATGTCTCTGAAAATTGTCGAAACAAAAAACCCTTTTCTAAAATATAAGCGTCGCTCGGACTCCGTTTATATTTTAATTTTTATTCTGTGGTTGTTTTGTTTTTTTAAATATTTTTTTTATTTCGCGTATGATTCTCGCAAAAAACCATGTGCGTGACACACGCCGCGGCGTTTACTTAATTTATTCACCGTCGTTTTCACGCTTTGTCGAATCTATTTAAGAGCAATTTCCTGTCGTGCCCGGAATTTTATATCCCTTTTTTCGATTTTACATACGTACAGATATGTACATGCACAATATATATAATGCTCGGAGGTATCGAACTGGGCTTTATCACGGGCCAATGACTCTGCGGCATCAAAAGTCCGTACGATCGGGCAAATAGCGATTTGTTTGTTTGTCTGTTCTTTTTTTTTTTTGTTTTCTTCTCCTTCTTTTTTTTTGCGGGAAATCGTCACTGGTTTCGCGAACGATTTAGCGTGGGATAGCCGCAGCCTATTTCTGCATACGAAACTATGGGAAAGGCTCTATATGGATATATACGGAAAAATCGGCCAATTACGCACTAAGCGGAATATTAATTTTCATTTAAAAAATGTTTATTTATGCAATAATTATCAAAGTTAAGGAACGAATATCTTTTTTCCTACTTTAATATTATAATTTTTATCTGAATGCCGTTCGTTTGTATCGTGAGGCTGACATGTTTTTTTTTTTTAATATTGCTTTGTCTTGGAAATATAAAATCAGTGCTAATTACACATCGATGGTTGCGTATATGCATATACATTTTATTTGCCGTCTTCATACTCGTTCATACAATTCGAATTTACCGCCCATAGAGCCGATAATCAAGAGAGATGCTGCCTCTCGCGGTGAATCTGAGTACCGAATCGGGATTCGTTACACACTCACTATCCCGTGGCGTCATCTCGCTCTTCTCGTCAAAGCTTCAATCGGTCGTACAGGTAAATTACGACGATGGCTAGATGGCGCCACGAGGGGTTTTCGATGAACGCTCAAATTTATTTTAAAATTTTGAAAAAAAAAAAATAAAACTCCTTGAATGAAACAAATGTTGTATTAAAAAATAAAAATGAAATAATTAAGAATATTCATAATATTATAATTATTTGTGTTATAATCCTGAAGAAAGTTTTAATGTTCTTTAAGATTTAACTTTGGAGGATTCTTTAACATTTAACTTTAACATTTGTGTAAATAATTATTGATCATTAATAACAATCATTATTATATTATAAATGCTTTGATCTGCTATTTCGTTCGTTTAGAATCTAACATTTTTTACGAAATTTTTCTCGACGTTTTTCACACGGGAGTTTGTTTATTTTCATGCGAACCATATATTATGCCATATTAGTAAAAAAATTTGCGAGAAACTACAGTGGAATAAATGGGGGAAAGACCGTTAATAATAATTGTTAACGAATGCACTTTTTTGAGACTCGACAAGAATAAGCCTCTCAGTTGTAAAAAAAATCATTATAAATTAATGGAAATGCATAGCAATAATTAATAATGACATTCTTATATTAAAATTAATATGTACACGAATTACTGATCATTCATTCGCTTAATTATTTGTATATCACGCGAGACTGGGAATGGGTGAGCGAAAGAGAGAGAGAAGTAGGGGTATCGCGTCAGAGAGCGCGTCGGTGTAAGCTCCGGCGCCGCGGCGTGGCGAGTTGCGAGGAGTGGGGGAAGGAGTAAGAGAGAGCCTGGTGTCCCGGGTCCCGGCCGGTCATTCAGTATTCAGTCTTGGGTCGCCTGTCGCCGATGATGGTCGCGTACGTCGTGTCTGTGGTGATTTCGTGAAATGTTTAATAAAATAAATAATAAAAACGATAGGCATGCTATCATTGCATAATAAAACAGTCGTTTGAAACGAAATATTAATAATCAAATAATTTTAAATAAAAAAATGATCAAAATTAATTTAATAATCAAATAATTATTAATATAAATTATTTATTATTTTTAAACGCACGAATCGGTAGTAGAGGAGAGAAAGGAGAGAATAGTGTGTAGTTATGACGCAATTCCTCGTACAATGACGTGACGCATATTTGTACGCGTTCTCTCGCCTTTTTTGTTTTACCTCTCAACATTTCGCACTCTCGAGTGAAAAAAGTGCACTAATATTCAGTAAAAGTGAATCCGCGAAGGACTGCAATCTCGTCCTACCGAGATTTCCTCGTGAATCGACTACACGCAGTGAACATAACCTGTCAGGCGGCGTTATTCATTTTTTCCGCAAGATATTACGGATTTTCGTTGACAGCTCAAGGCAATACGTACTTCGTTAACTCCGTGCTTCGCGCATTTTGTCGTGTGTTCTGTAAGCCACTACGGCGAAGCGCGTTGAAAAAAGAAAAAAATAAAAGCGTTTAACACGCGATCGTTGCATAATAAAACATTCGTAACTAATTTAAAAAATTAATAATCCAATAATTAGAAATTAATAATAATTAATATGAATAATAATTAACGTTAATTATTTTAAAGTTCACCAAGCAGTAGTAGGGGCGCGAGAGAGAGAGAGAGAGAGGCGATAGTACGTCACCGCGTAGTGTAGTGCCGCGTGGCGCGTGGCGTACCTAGTACGTCGTAGAGCGTCACGTGTTACTCGAAACTCGAACAATGCGTATTTTTCGCGGTTCCTCGATTTCACGCAGTTTTGCTTTTATCTCTTAACATTTCGAGTGATCGCGTAAACAAAAGTGCGTTATTATTCGAGAAAGGTTAATACGCGAAGGACCGCAGTCTCGTGCATCGCCCTGACGAAATTTCCTCGTGAATCGGCTACACACCGAACATAACCTGCCAGACGTCTTTATTCGCGTCTTTTTTTCTCCCCACGATAAGCCGGATTATCGTTGACAGCTCAGGGTAAGTGACTATCTCGTCTCCAAGACTCTTTTCATTATCCTTATTGCTTATTTATTCATTTATTTTATAAAATATCCTTTTTTATTTTATTTTTCTCTTAAATCGTACGGAATTTTTTGGCTTTTACGCGTCCTCTCGATCATCTCAATTTCCATATCAGATTAAACTTCTCGAGATCCCCTCGAAATTTTTCATTTGCCTCGTGTCTGCGTCTTTCACGGCGGTCTTTCCGCTTGTAGCCCCAGAGACAGAGATCATTCCCGTTACAATTTGGAGCGGGCTCGGTTTTTTATATTCACCTTTGCCGGGAAACTTTTTCGAACATTCCTAAGAATTTACAGAAATGACGATAGGTCTTTAACCTCGCTAAAAGCCTAATCTCCGTCTACTCCGTGACTACTTTGTCGAACAAGAGCGATAGAAACTTTCTACGGGGTGAAATCCCAACGGAGCGAATTATTTCATCATTATTATCGAAAACCTGCTCGATGCCATCTACTGGCTTCTTCTGAATTTTTCTCATTTAAAAATATTTCAATATTCAAGATAATAAGAGAGCCATATTTTATTTAAAAAATTTCCAAATTTGCGAACAAAGATTGGACAAACGGACGCTCATGTTTGATACCGAATTTGATAAGAGATGACCAAAATGTGGTCTAGATTTTCCAGAATTTGTGGATTTTTTTTTTTTTTTTTTTTTCAACTAAAACTCGTGGAGCTCCTATAAATTTGTAACTAAACGAGAGAGGTGCGATAATGAGAAGAAAATTTTGAATTTGTACTATTTTAATTAATGATGGAATTATTTTAAATAATAATCATCAAAAATTAATTGACAATAATAAATCAATTATCATTCATTCTGATAATAATTAATTTAATTGTTCGTGGTTCTCCATTTTATTATGCTCGATGGTTTTTGAAATTTTTCAAAGCGGGTTCCAAATCGGCCAGCTCCACGTGGTGGAACCTGGGAAATTCATGCTTAGACAATGTTTCATTGTAAAAGCATGAATTTGCTGACGGCTGAATTCGCGTTTGTAAAAATTGCGCCCGAAAGCGCCTGGTACTCATACCATTAAATAATTTCATTACGCGGCTCTCGCGCGCTTGCTACTTTAAGATATATATTTTGATTGATAGCAAGATTCACATTTTTTGTATCATTCGTGTTCTGATTTTAACATTTTTTATTTCAGACAAAGATGTGCTAGCACATTATCACGATTACGTATTTCTTTGCATTTTCTATGTTTTTTTTATATTATAATGTGATTCTGTGCATTTTGCTAGATTATGCTTAACATGCGTTGATAATATCGATGGACTAATGCCAAAGAGGCGTATCGGTTATGTATAAGCATAGCTTATATGCTCCTATGGAATTTAACCATCGATATATATATATATATATACAAATATATATTGTAGGTTTAAGTTTCACTGTTATCATATCATGATGTTGAAATTTTCATCGTTGTAATGCAACGAAAAAAGTTTTTTAAAAATCATTTCCAGTATTGTCTCGGAGTAAAAAATCGTGTAAACCTTTTTTTCGGTTTTTTTTTTGCGATCTGGGGCCTATATATGCCAGAAAAGCATCAGAAATACCGGAAATGATTTTTTTTAATTAAAAAAAATCGATTTTCGTTGTATTCCAACGATGCAAATTTCAACATCATATCATATCACATGTATTTCTCATGTTATAGGTTGTTTATATGTAATGTTTCCATTATTACAGGATGCACAAATTTTTTTTCATGAATCATGTCCGTCGTTGAAACAAAATTTTTTAGGTTTTCAGATATTCTCATTGCTCTAGGGACTTTTTCTTTGAACCAAGTTGAACCCTTGCGTATTAATGTTGAGAGATTCTCATCGTAAATTTAGCAGCTCTAGGAACTTTTTCTTAGATTTAAGTTAGCCCGTTGCACATTAATGTTAAGAGTTTTTTCTCCAAGCTTAAGCTAACGTTAAGATTTCTAGTTGACTGATTTCATAAAATATTTCTATCCCGATATAGGCAGGTATAAGAAATTTAATCAATGAAAATTTAATTTTTAATGATTGTTCATTTTATTATGCTCGATGATTTTTTTAAATTTTGCGAAGCGGGTTCCAAATCAGCCACCTCCACGTGGTGGAACCTGGGGAATTCATGCTTTGACAATATTATTTATTGTAAAAGCATGAATTGGCTAACGGCTGAATTTGCGTTTTTTTTTTTTAAATTGTGCCTTAAAATATGGCTGGTAATCATACCATTCAATAATTTCAATATGCGACTCTTGCATGCTTGCTACGGAGAAAAATCGATATTTTATATGTATAAATATATATTATATATTCCACGTGAATTTCTTGAATCGTTGGGGTTAATTTGCAAATGATTCTTTTTTTCAGGTTATATTTTATGCATTGTAGGTTAATTTTCACTATTACCATGTTGCATCTATTTCCTCAGGTTACAGGTTATTTATGTCATGTTTCCACTATTATACGACGTATACAACATTTTTCCATCGATCATGTACTTCAGAACAAAACGTTTTAGGTTTTCACGTTTTTTCATTGCTCCAGGGACTCTTTCTTAGATCTAAGTCAGCCCGTTGTGCCTTAATGTTAAAAGTTCGCTATCTAAGATTAAGCTAACATTAAGATTTCTCGTTGATTGATTAAATATAATATATCTATCCGGATATAGGCAGGTATAAGTATAAGGTTGCGACTCTCAATCGGTATGAAATACCAACCCCCTATATCTAAGTTAGTCCATTACGTATTAAATTCAAGAATATCTCATCGCAATTTAAGCTAATATTAAGATTTCTAGTGAACTAAGTATAATATTTTAATCCAGATATAGGCAGGTATATAAGTATAAGGTTGCGATTCTCAATTGGTATAAAATACCAACCCCTTATATCTAAGTTAGTCTGTTACGTATTAAATTTAAGAATATCTCATCGCAATTTAAGCTAATATTAAGATTTCTAGTGAACTCAATATAATATTTAAATGCAGATATAGGCAGGTATAGGTATAAGGTTGCGATTCTCAATTGGTATAAAATACCAACCCCCTTATATCTAAGTTAGTCAATTACGTATTAAATTTAAGAATATCTCATCGCAATTTAAGCTAATATTAAGATTTATAATTGACTTAATATAATACTGCTATCCAGATATAGGCAGGTATAGATATAAGGTTCAGATATCTTAATATAAATACGAACCCCCTCCGTCGACAGAGGGGGTTGGTATTCAAACAAAGCGGAAGCTTTTTTTTTTGTTAGTTTCTGTAGCACAATGACGAAGAGATTGTTCTGGACCATTGAAGCTAAGATTGGGTTAGTTCCACCTTCATAACGATTCTCTTTGAAATTGCTGGTATTTTAGTATTTTGGCGAAAATAGAAAATACCTTTGCTACCCTCAATTCCGTAATTATTTCCGCTTTGTTTTTTTTTTTTCCGTTTAATTTTTAGTTTCCAAAATTAGGCAGAAATAGGTAGCGACCGCGTTTCCATTGATGGAGTTGGTCTGTGCTTTAGCATGAATGTGACCGTTCGATGGTTGAGGAGTACGTGTTCTGTGGCAATCATGCTTTTGCTACAACCCCATCGGTGTAAAGGTAGTCAGACAAGTAGGCCTACAGGGTATACCGTTTAATTTTAGTTTCCAAAATTAGGCAGATATAGGTAGAGACCGCATTTCCCCTGGTGGAGTTGCTACAATTATATTGCTACAACCCCATCGGTGTAAAGGTAGTCGGAGTGGATTAGGCCTACCGGGGATACCACTTAAAAAAAAACGCGCCCACGTTTGCTCTACCTCCGTGGTGGGTGTGGAAATGAGCAAGTCGCAACTTTCATTAGCTCTAGGGGTTTTGCATTTCCATGTATGAGAAATCAATTTATTTAATAAGAATGTGAAATTATTAATAATGTAATCTGTGTGATAATAAAGAATTTTTAATACAAAATTTTGTTTACATTTTTTTTCAATGGATTCGATGCATTGCTGTAGCGATATACATATTTATATTCTAATGCATGAAGATTTCGGGCACAGGAAGAATGCTGATCGAACGAGGCAGGTTTGATTCAATTCTCTGACGTTGATCGTTATTTCGATGACGTTTCCCGTGATATTTTATTCATAATTTATTATAAATGAAGTCTCAACTGACAAAAGTATTTAACGCTGTCAGAGCAATTAAGTCAAAAACGATAGCTGATATTCATATGTTTCCTCGCGTGCAGAATGACAGACATATATTGTAACCGAGATTTGCACACAAGATGACTTTCACGATTAAATTTCTCGGGAAAATCCCTGGCAAGACACAATTTTTTAAATACCATTGGAAAGTTCACGATTTCATCTCTCAATACTCAAAATTTGAATAAGAACTCTCGTCTTTATCAAAAGGGATCATGTCACTTCCGGTGAAAATGGAATCAACTGCCATAAGACCCATGCTAAAATAGGTAATTTTAAATTACTCGTTCGCAATAATTTGCCTGGCAACATACCCTGAAATTTTGAGAGAGCGTTCATTGCATCTTAGATAACACTCTCCCGAAGTTTCATTCGTATCGCCGGTTTTTTAATTCACTGATGAGCCACCTTAACTCTAGGAGTTTTGCATTTCCATGTATGAGAAATCAATTTATATAATAAGAATGTGAAATTATTAATAATGGAATCTGTGCATTAATAAAGTATTTTTAATACAAAATTGCGTGTACATCTTTTTTTCAATGGATTCGATGAATATATGCATTACTATAGCCGATATACATATCTATATTCTAATCCATGGAGTTTTCGGACACAGGAAGAATGCTGATCGAACGAGACAGGTTTGATTCAATCCACATCATACATATTTTTTATCTCTTTTTTTTCATGGTGACTACTTTGTTCTGATATTAATATATTTTATATTATTATGTGTAATACGTACTTCGTTAATTCTGCTGATAAAACACCCATAATTTTGGTCCAACTTCGATCGATTGAAGGAAAATAATTTTCAGATTTAAATGGTTTTATTTTAACTAATACGTAAAAGCTATAAAAAACTCATTTCAAGAAACATTTCGGTTGGGACAGGGATAGGATTGCGTACCGATCGAATGTATATTTTAGATATCTCGCGAAATATGCGAAACTTCAGGTCGATCTCACGAATGATGAGACCAGTTCGGCGTTTGACCGTCTAGGTGTCACGTCGATGCTCCGAGCTAGCTGGGTAATCAATCAATACGAGCGTTTGAAATCTTCCTACTATAATCTCTGGAAACGACGTCGTTGGAAAATAAATTTCACGTATCGTTGGATTCGAAGGAGAAAAAAAAAACAAAAATCACCAAAAACAAACTAGAAACGACGAGAAAAGTGCTCGTTGCACTGATATATATATTAACTGGATGGAGGATAGGGCTTCGGATGTGGTCCCCAATTGAACCGCGAAACGACGCCATTTTTGCAGACAAAAAGACAAAAGGAGCGCGGGAATTCAATTCATCCCGTCAGCTGCGAGGGCTCCGAGCATTTCGGAGTGACAGAAGTGATTTCGGAGCAGTTTTTCATGAGGTTAATTACTTTATCGGACAGATTCCCCATGTTTTTGTCCTAAAAGATGGCCGCGGCTGGTCTTCTAAGCGGAACTCGCACTGGGCACTCGCTAGCATAGCTAATCCTCCATCCAGTCAACATATATATCCGTGGCTCATCTGAAAACGCCTCAATTGCGTTTCTTTGTTTTTGTACAAGTTCTCCCATCTCACGGGGTTTCCCCGTTCCCGGGGATTCCCCCCGATTTTTCGGCGAGATAGTTTCTCGAGACATTGAACACAGTCGCATTGTTTATCCGAATTCGTTTGGATTTTTTAAAACCTTTTTTTTCATCAATTCACCGAAACCCCCTGCTGTTTCTCAAAATATTTTAGATTTAAAAATATAATACACGTTCGACTAACGAAAAAAAGTATAAAAATAAAATTTTTCGCTTTATACAAACCCGCAGTTCGGTAGACACGAATATAAATCACGATCTGACCGAATTGTACAAATCTCCTTTGCCATGAACAGCAAGTAGAGAAACCAAAAAACAAAAACAATGAAATTTTGATTTTTTTGTTCGTTTTTTTACTTTTTCTTCATTTTTTTTTTTTTTTGCAATAAATGTACTTGTCGTCCTTTCATTAGATCTAAGTGTAGCAATAGTAATTTTTATAGCGGCAGCAGCAGCAATCATGAACATGATGATAATAATGTTAATAATAATATTTATAATATAATATCTGTCTCGTTAACGTATATCATTAAAATTATACACATATATATGTATATATATATCATTATAATCGTAATCGTCATGATTATCATTATCATTATTTTTATATACATGCGTACTCGGTAAAGTCGTACAGACGTCAGAGGGATTTTTTTTTCGTTACCTGCGACGTTACATCCGCGATTATTATTATTATTTTTTTTTTCTTTTTGCCAATTACGTTTGTACGAATTTACGCTGTACTTCACGTGATAAGCTTCATTTTTTATCGTCCTCGTCGTCGTCGTCGTCGTTGTCGTTGTTTTTTTTTCTTTCGTACGAAATAGAGTGCTGGTGTATCATTTTGTTCTTTGTTTTTTTTTTTTTTTTTTTTTAATGAATTTTTGAAACGGCCGATCTTACGTTGGTAAGCACTGACAATGAGTATCTCGAGATGTCGATACGGTTATCAATCTCATGATATGCCCATTTTCCTCTCTCTATTTCTCTCTCTCTCTCTTTCTCATTCCGCAATTTTTTTTTTTCCTTGCGGTAACAAAAATATCATCCGACAAGTTTCTTTCAACGAGAACTTTCCTTCTTTTACATTTATTTCATTGCCCATTCGTTTTTAATGCTTGCATATCGGCGAATTATACGTTGGCCCTTCGAAGAGGGTTGGGAATTTTTTTTGTTACGTATGCTTTTGTCAACTTGTCTCGCACCAAAATTTTCAATCCCCAAAGTGTGAGGCAAATTGTCTTTCGTGTCATTATATATCAGGGTCTGTCGTAAATCGACTTTTTTATTTTTTTTTCTTCGCTCCTACCGCTCAAAACTTTAGGTTTTGACGTTAAAGAGGCCTCCCTTCAAGAAGGACGCTGTAGCTTGAAGTTTAGAGGTCGCTCAACGAGGATTCAAGTTTCCCATCTAATTAACACGTAAAAAAATTTTTTTTTTTCGTTCAAAATTATGTCAGGCAACCGAAAAATTGGCGATTTCTGTGTTTTTTTTTGGCTTATTTGAAAGCACGACTCATCCCTTGAACGATGATAGATCGTTTTTCGACTTATCTTGTTTCAATTTTTTTTTTTACGCCACTTTTCGACCACAATAGTCACTTTTTCAAGTTCACAAAGTCTCCAACGTATCAATGAGTCCAAAATTAATTGCTACAAGTATTGATCGTTGATTCGAATATAAATAACAAATTTCAAAAATTGGTAAAACATACAAAATTTCTGAAAATAAACGTAGTTTTTTTTTTGAATAAAATTGAATTCCGCATTTCCGTATATTCAATTTTATACAAAAAACCATGTTTATTTTGAGAAATTTTGCATATGTTTTAGCAATTTTTGGCATTGGTTATTCATATTCGAATGAACAATCAATACTTGTAGAAATTCATTTTGGACTCATCGATACCGTTGGAGACTTTGTAAGCTTGAAAAAATGACAATTGTGGTCGAAAAGTGGCGAAAAAAAAAATAATTGCCAACTTTTTTTGGTTGCCTGACATAATTTTGAACGAAAAACAATATTTTTTTACGCGTTAATTAAATGGGATACCTAAATCCTCGCTGAGCGACCGCTAAACTTCAAGCTACAGCGCCCTCCTTGAACGCGGACCTCTTCAATGTCAAAAACTAAAGTTTCGAGTTGTAGGAGCGAAGAAAAAAAAAAAAAACGTCCATTTTCGACACACCCTGATATACATGTGTGTATATTTTGTGTATTTTTTTTTTTTTTTTTTTCACGCAACACGTATTTATCCGTTTTTGTTTTTACATTAATTTTCTCATCGGATGACACGCCTCGTTTTCGGTGTCTCAGTTCATCTCCCGAGTTCCTCGATCGCTCGGATCGTATCAATAAAAAAAAAAAAAAAAAAAACGAAAAATGAATCGATAAACGCGTCGAATTGATCCAATGGAGCTCGTTTTTTTTTTTTTTTTTTTTTTTTTTTCTTTTCTTTTCTACTTTTTCATGTTTCTTCATTCGCTAATGGGCAAATTTACTCTATCGGGGATAACGAGTCGAAGGATGGAGGGCAAGATCAGCGATAACTGACGGAGACTCATGGGCTCGCTTCGCAACGAACGAAATATTATTTTATTTATTTTTTTTCTTTTTTTTTTTTTTTTGGCAAAACTCCGTGCGTCCCCTTTTTAATTTCAAGCTTTAACGAGAAATGTTCATTTTCTCTCACGCTCCGGCCTTCACGAGTCTCAATTGGATTTCGATTGGTTTTTTTTTTTCCGTTTTCTCGTTTAATCAATCGCTGCGCGAATCTTCGATCAATTGATCGAATTTTTTTCCTCCCCTCCATTGCACTAAGTATGTCGCAAACTAATCCGGATCCAAAGTTCGAGAAAGCCTCGAACGATGCAAATACGATTTTTATTTTTTATAAATCTTGTAATATATTGCTCTGTTCACAGTTTACGTATACGCAATGATTCAATAGTGATATTAAGCTAAAGTTGAAGAAAAAAAAATAAAAAATCAAAAAAAGAAAAATGGGAATGACATAAAACGATTGTCGCAAAGCTAACGAATAAAACGAATAAGAGTGGCTCGGGTCGAGGAGAAGAATTGAGATTAATTGAACATTAATTGAATAAAATTATTCAATTAACGCTAATTGGAAATTAATTCGAATAACATCCAATTTTAATATTAATTCAATGCTAATTAATGTTTAATTGACGTTGATTAATTGGCGAAAATTATTTTTTTTTTTTACTTCAGGGCTTTGAAGGAAGTTTCCGTTGGTCCTGGGAGTGGGATCGACGAAAAAAAAAAAAAGGAGAGGATCAGCTTTGTATCGTAATTTTTTTTTTTCCCGGAAAAAATTTCAAAAAAATTCCTCAGTTATCTCGACAAAAGCCCGTCGTTATTCAATTCAATCGAGCGACAATCGCGAAAAAAAGAAAAAAAAATTAAAGAAACGTCGAGCGAGTAATTTCATGCGAGATTGGATCTTTTTTGTTTGTTTTTAGCGCGGAAAAAATTTATACTCGGGAAATGACGAATTTCAATTATCAAACGATGAGTGGTAAATAAAAAAAGTGCTTAAAAAAAATTGAAAAAATTGAAAAAAAAAAAAAAAAAGTTTTCTGCTCGAGCCGCGGTTTCCGCAAACAATGGCCCAGCTTTTCATGCTTTTTTTTTTTTTTTTTTTTTTTTTCCCACCACGCCGACGCTCCGTTAGTCACGCGATCTAGCCCCCCCGGGTCTCGCGGGCAATCTGCGATCATCCGAACCATCCGCGCGGTTAACATTTGTGGTTTTTTTTTTTCCGCGTGTGTTTCTATTTCATTTAATTTGTTTGTTTGTTTTTCTCAATTTTTTTTCTTCTCCCCGTGATTCAAGTCCTCCTTTAATATTCGGCGCAAATTGTTTTTCTTTTTCTCTTTTTCTTTTTTTTTTTTTTTTTTTTTTTTTTTTTCTTTTTTTTTTCCCCTTTTTCTCGCTAATGCACTTTTCTAGCATGCGCAAGAGTCGTTCGATTTGCCATTGCCCCTCTGATCGTTGGTCAGTTTGATCTGATCCGGAAATTCGTTGTAGAGCTCGACCTGCGATGCGAAAAAAAATTCGTTTTGAGTTATGAGAAAAGTTTTTTTTTTTTGTTTTTTTTGCTTTTTTTCTACACTTTGAGCTTGTTGGGGGGGAAAAAAATCATTTTTTCCATGCGGGGAAGGAAAAATTTACGATCTTGAAGGGTTGAGAATTTTTTTTTTTTTTTTTTTTTTTTTCCGAAAAATGAGTAAACAACGTATTTTTTTTTTTTTTTTTGAGACGTCGAAAATTTTTTGACAGACCCGATGCCGAGCGTGATTCTACCTTTCACTGTTCGTGCACGAAATTTCGGCTCTGTATTTCCAAATTTGTTAAAGTTATTGGAAATTTGACTTTTCTTTTTTTTTTTTTTCGACAAAATTGAAATTTCTCTATAAACAATTCAAGATTTCATAAAATCTGAATGGTTAGCTCGATTTGTGACAATTTTTGGGCTGAATAATTCGAAAATTGAGGACAGTTGAGCCAAATTGCCGAATTTATTCGAAATAATGAAAATCGCAGGAAATTTGAAGGTCTTGAGTTTTTTTTTTGTTGCGTAATTTTCAATAAACGAAGTTGCGTGAAAAATTCGAGGATTCTTGGGGATTTTGCAAAATATCTTGAGTACTCTGACGAAAAAAAAGAAATCTCGAAACAAAAAAAAAAAAGAAAAATCGTGAAAAACGAAAATGGACGAAATTTGAGTAGTCGAGACGGGGGGAGAGGACACAGATCGAATTACTTCAATATCGCATTTGCTTCGTGACCATTGTCGATTCAATTGTTCTCACAACTTACTTCGCTCTCCTGGGCCAAAGCGTTCTTCGCTATCGTCTGAAAAGCTTGCTCGACGTTTATCGCTTCCTTCGCGCTGGTCTCGAAATACGGAATATTGTTCTTCGATTGACACCACTGTTGCGCCCTTTTACTGGAAACCTGAGAATTCGAACGTAAAACAATTCCCAACTGACGTTTTTTTCTTCCCTTTTTTTTTCCAGCTCGACTGTTTTTTTTTTTTTTTTTTTTTTTTTTTTTTTTTTTTTTTTTTTTTTTCCACAAAATATCTCAGATAAAGTTTTCTGCATGGTGATTTTTCGAAACAGAAACGAAAAATATCGTTTCGAATTTCGATAATTATGTGGCAATTAAGAAACAAGTTTTTTGATAAAAAATTTTTTTTTTTTTGTCAAAACTATCCGTTTTCGTTGCTTTTTTTGTCAATAATTATTTTTCAAACTCTTCCTCGCGTGCGTACAGAATCGAACAATGATAATGAAAAAATATATATATATTAATCGTCGACTCACAGCTCTGTTTTCAAGATCGACCTTGTTTCCCAGCACGACGAATGGAAAATTGTTTGGATCTCTCGGCGATGCCTGAATTAAAAATTCATCTCTCCACGAGTCGAGAGATTTGAAGGTGCTCGGCGCTGCCACGTCGAATACGAGAACGCAGCAATCGGCTCCCCTGTAAAAAGCTACGCCGAGCGACTGGAATCTTTCCTGACCCGCTGTGTCCCAGATCTAAAAGATCGGTGACATCGGTTCGAAAAAAAAAAATTGGCCAAAGTTCGATTATCGTTGCGACGATAATGCCGAACGAAAAATGAAAAACGAAAAACAAAAAATTCGAGAGAACAAGTTATTCACGGGAGCGAATGACGAATGGGAATACCTGCATGGTGACTATCCTGTCGTCAACCATAACTTCCTTTGTAAGAAAATCCGCTCCGATCGTTGCCTTGTACTGATTGCTGAATTTTTTGTTCACATACTGATTCATCAGTGACGTTTTTCCAACGCCCGAATCACCGAGAATTATAACTTTCAGGAGAACTTTCTTTCGTGACGCCATATTTGGATCTTAACTGAGAAAAAAAAATAAGATCCTCGTAACGTAACTCGGCTCGTTACAAACCTGATGCGGCTTTGATTCGCGATAACGTTTTCCAAGAATTTAACAATGAGAATGCACGATCTTGAGATCTTACAGGGAAAAAAGAGAAAAAAAAGAAACAACCGAGATGCGCGACTTTCCAACTGAAGTTGATTTTACATTTTAATAAATAATTGGACAAATATTTGCGTGGTTTGAGTATAAAGACTTGGAATTGAAGCAAAAAAACTTTGGAAAAAATGTAAATATTATCGAATTTGGGGAAGCTTGATCGAAAACGGGGAGAAAAATTTTGAACGTTGTATCGATGATATTGAAGGTGCGCAAAGTACGCGTGTACACGTGTGACCATGTAAATTGCGCAAGTATGGGTGCAAAATTAATCATAAATCGAAGATGAATCAGTGAATCGGTTATAATTGAATTGTGAGTCATATTTTTTATTGGGATTTTTCAAGAAATAATCCACAATGTTGCTTCGAAAATAAGAAAAAATTGGGCCAAATCGTGTAAATTCCTGACAGGAAATGTTTTGGGATATTTAGGATAGTTTCATTAAACCGTCATTTGATTACTCGATGGTAGGACAAAAATTTGAAAAAAATCAAGCGTACTGAAGGTGCTAAGAAGATTTACTTCGAATAATAATAATGTAAAGGAAATTCATAAAAATAAATTCATTGATTGTTTCGAATTGTCTCGTTTTTTTTTTATTTGAAAAATTGGAATAAAAGGCGGAAATTTCGGATGTTTTTATAGCAAATTATGGAATAATTTAAGAATAATCAACGAACTTATTTCTTGTAACTAAAAAAAAATGTAATTATTGAGAGCTTTTTGGCATTATTATTGTTCAATACGAATGTTCTTAGCATCTTCGACACTTCTTTTTTTTTCAGATTTTTATCTCATCAGCGAAATACTCAAAATTCACACAAAAACTAACTTTTGGCTGGCAATGTATTATTATTATTATTATTATTATTATTGAGTTGGGGCGACAGACAGAACCCTGATAAGGTCCCCCATAGTACAGAGTTGTCAATATAAATCCTCAAAACTATTTCCCCCGTGCCGTGAAAAATATCTTTAATGCCCATTGTTCGATAAAAATTTGTAAAAACGATTCCCCCAGTCCGCCGCTGATTTTTCTAGTACGGTTTTTTGCATCGAAAAATAATTATTTTGTCAACTGGGAGCATTCGAGAGTCCGAGCAGGCTTCGTCAAAACGTTTTTCGTTCAATTATTTGATCGAGGGACTGGTGCATCTCTTTACACAGAAACTAACGACAAGCTCTCTCGCTTAATTTTACTTATCCGGTAACGAGTCAAATTATTCGCAGATATGATCTTTACTTTGGCAAAATTCCCATATAATTTCACGTAACTTGTATCATTGTCGAATAAATACACGAAAAACAAAAAAAAAAAACGTACAATTATGTAGATATATATGATGGTAACTTGCAGGAATGAGATTTGTTGCCAAGCCAAAAAGTCGTTGAATTCTTACAAGGGCTAAGCAGGATGTATTTATTACAGATTAAAGTTGTGAATCGTAGAGCGTAACCAGGCTGCGCAAAAAATAAAAAAAGGAAGAAAAAAACTCCCCGCGCGTATAGGGCAAGCGTGGGTATTACTGCGGTTTGAAATGCTTGATGCTTGGGCCGGCTTGACGAGCATATTTTAAGAAATCATTCAAAATTACGGACATTTCATTGTTTTCTAATCAATATTTTACTTATTTTGAGCTTAGAAAAAAATTAACAACATTATCGAATGACTTTTTTATCAAATAAAAAGCATTTGCAAAAATAATGCAGATGCTGCTATTACTGCGCACCAAATACCGCGCGTCGTGTATGTAATCTATAATTTTTTTAAATGATAACAATTTAAGCCCGCTAATATCCGATCTTTATTAATTACCTGCTTCACAATTAATATCACATTCGAAATAATTATTTGATAATTATTATTATTATTCCTATATCTTCTCGAAAAAACGTTTAAGAACGGGAAGTTCAAGGGCTGGGCTCACGGTCTGCTCGAACCCGCTTGTTTTTATTTGTTTTCGCTTTACTTTTGTTTCTACTTTTGACATTGGCTATTATCAACAAAGTCAGGCGCTATTATATACACAGAATATTCGGCTGTGATATTAGACAACTTCATAAGACACGAGACTTATAAAAACGTACGTCTTAATATTTTTGTATAGATTGGAAATTGGAAATGTGTCAACCGCAGTAATCGGTACGCGCGCTTCGAAAAGACGGAGTCTAATACCGCGGCAATGGTATTAAAACCGCAGAAATGCGCGCATCCTTGAAAAATTCGTACCAAATACCGCGGCAGCAAATTAAAAATGAAAATAAATTAAATTTTAATTCTACAAAATTTTTTAATTAAAAATAACTTTTTTTTAGTGACCGTAACAAAATATAAGGATACTGCAACGATAAAAAAGAAAACAAAAGGACCTTATACCGATATCAATTTTTGACAATTACTAGCAAAAAAAATGGTGAAATTTTCACTCGCAAACACCTCTTCATTTTGAAAAAATCAACAATAAATTAAATAATCATTATGCACGTCATTTTCTTGATTCATTGTGTTTTCTAGACATTGAATTAACAGTTTGATTTTTTCAAGCTATAAATTATGAGACAAGATTAAATTCTGATAAAATAAAAAAAAAATCGCAGTAATACCTAGACTTACCCTAATTTACCAATTGCAGGGCCTATTTTTTTTTTTTTTTTTTTTTTTTTTATCTTAGTCACGATGACAACAACGAATCTGAATTCGCTCAATTTGTTTGCCCGTATAGATGTAACAACACAACGGGCTTTGTGAAAACGAGAGCAAATGGAGGATCGTGAAAACGTGATATGCTCTACTAAAGAACTAAGATATTTGTTTCAAGCCGTGATAAACAATGTTAGAAAAAATATATATATTTTTTTTCTCCTGTCTCGCGCCGAATGCGCTTTCTCTCTCTCTCTCTCACACACGCACACAACACATGCGTGCGCGCGCGTCAGTCACAGCTGTGGCGATTAGAAATGGTAGTGGGGATTAAAACGTCTATAGTGGCGTGTTTGCTCTTTGGAACTTGGCATTTATCGAAGCGCGCGACTGGCCGAATGAAAAAAAAAAAAAAAATACATTGGAATAACTGTACAAGTTTCCGGGGAAATTTCACGAAGATGCGCCGTGTATGACAGAGAAAATCTAACGGCGAATACATACGCGCATAATATACATATTTTTATTGCCGTCGAGCACTATCATGCGTATGTTTTTTTTTTTATTTCCCCTCCCTCGACTCATCCAACCAATGAATCATCATCGTATAACGAACAAAAACGTAATCATTACTCCCCCCGCAAAGTGACGCACGGCTAAACTCTTGTCAGAAGAGAAAAAAAAACAAGATTCCACTCTTCCGAGGGGAAAAAAAACCTCAAAATAATCCACTGAATCGTACAAGTGTCCAATCCGTGTGTGTCACGGAAAGGTATCGGATTTTTGTTTTATTCGGAAGGGGAATGGGGGGGGGGGGAGGAGAGAGATTTAAGTATATACGTGATTGTAAAATCGAATCCGTTCAACTGCAATGCGAGCGAAACAAACAATAAAAAAAAATGCTTATCAACACACAATGCATATAGTGTTAGTTGCTCCATACGAATTGCTGCGAATATTTATTCGAGCTCGTGAATTGTCCCGACAATGTACTAACGACTCTTTTCTGCCGTCGCACGAGAATTAACGTTTTGGTTTTGTTACTGAAAAATGAGTAGGAAAAAAATAATGCCTGCTTTACCTCGTTTTTACAATGAAACAGAACGATGTGAAATCCTTCTGCTTGTACAGTGCACACACAAAGAAAAAAAATGGCGTATTATGAAATCGAGAGAGTGTAGTGTCGTTGTGTGACAAACGCGCGATGTCGTCACCTGTTCACCTCTCGCTTCGGACTAGTTCTATCGGATCGGAACCTCGAACGCACATCAACATGCACACAGAGATATCACGAACTATACGAACGGAATCACGCGAGAGTTTTTTTTTCACGATAAATGGAGAGAGCATGCGCGGGTTGATTCGAGATCTAAAATTACCCAGTCAAATACCAAAAAATTCGTTTGCGCTGTATTAAAAGTAATTATATGATCGACCAGGAAATATTTTAATTGAATCAGCAATCACGATTGATAAACGACCAACGAACTATTGGTTAAAGAAAAAGAAATTGAAGTTAGAAAATCATAAGTACGAAAGACGATTCATGAGTAAAGGTTAAATAACCGTCATTTGGTATCGGTAATCGGTACGCGTAAATGACAAAATGACCGTCATTTAAGGGTTTTCCAGCCCAACTATAACTTTAATTATTAAATAATCAAGTCGTCCTAAACGACGACTCAAGACCGTCTTAGAAATAAGACTCGACTGTAAATACGGGCCATAGAAAAGTAATAATGGTTGAAATTTAAAATAATCTGCCAACTTCGCCGAAGAAAAATATTTAAAAATTTAATATCGTACGGCTAAGTTCACGCCGGTAACGTCGTCACTATATTCTGGTTTTTTTTTTCCCCGACCAAGATTACGAGATGCGCGTAGATTATTACAGAAATCGGACGTATCCTCCAACTCATTTCTGTTCGTACCGACCACGCCTGTGCACCGATGGGAAATACCGATCGATGATAATAAAGACTGTATCACTTTTTTTTCGTGTTTTTGTTGAGATTTTTGGCAAAAATAAAATTTTCTGAACTCGCACAATTGATAAATACAGGCTTCGGGTATCTCATTTATGAAAATATGAAAGTAGCATTGAAAACAATCATGTCTATGCGTGTGGATTAGCTACGTTAAGCCACGGGGCGGCGTGGGGGTCACGTCTCCATAAAAAAACATTGGAATGGAGTCCCGCTATCTTCAGTATTACAGCAGTATTTCGTCTCTCAATGACGCTTAGTTTTTTTTTTTCTCAAAATGTCATTTAATTTTTGCCTCTCTACAAATTCCCAATTCGATTCACCGTAATTCTATTGAATCAACTAATCGCGCTCAATTTTGCGATATTTTCGCGCTAGAATATAACAATCGTATAGTTACAAATATCGCGCGGTGCAAAGTGTGATTTCCGGCTCTCTCGACGCCACCGAACCCTCCGACGCATCTGTCATTCTCCCGTGTTTCTACAATATCCTCGACAGTGTGTGTTTTTTTTTCTTTTTTTTTTTCAACTCCGACGAAAATGTAACATTATTCGCGCGGGCACCGAAATTACATCTGAACGATAACGTTTTTCTCGCCGATAACGTGAAAAAAAAAAAAAAAAAAAAAAAAAGTGAAACACATCGTAGATCCAACGATATATCCGTAGGTGGGGTCGGCGGACGTTCGACCCAAGGCGGGGGTCTCGTTGAATCATCCGAAAGAAAAAAAAGATACGAAAAATTTGACAATTCGTTTGACATCTCGCATGCGAGTTTATGATTTTAAAAAAAGTAGAAAAAATATCCCTCCCCCCCTCCCCATCCAAGCGCAATGTTGAACCGAGAATAAGTGGAAAGAAATTGTTATAAAAAGTGAAGCGACGAGACGAAAGGACGACGCAATGGCCCGACCGATAGTTCCGAGTCAACAAAAGTTGGCGGAAAAGCTGACGATACTCAATGATCGCGGTATCGGTATGCTTACGCGTATTTACAACATAAAGAAGGCATGCGGCGACGCTAAATCAAAGCCCGGTTTTCTCTCCGACAAGAGCCTCGAATCGTCCATAAAATCGATCGTACGAAAATTTCCAAACGTCGATGTCAAAGGCGTCCAGACAATAACGAATCTGCGCAACGAAATAATAAAATCCCTATCCCTCTATTACTACACGTTCGTCGATCTTCTCGACTTCAAGGACAACGTTTGCGAATTACTGACAACGATGGACGCTTGCGCCGTACAAATGGATATAACGATAAATTTCGATCTAACGAAGGGCTATCTGGATCTCGTGGTGAGTTACGTAAGTTTAATGATACTCCTGTCGAAGGTGGAGGATCGAAAAGCCGTTTTGGGTTTGTTCAACGCGGCGCACGAAATGGTTCACAGCCAATCCGATTCGAGCTTTCCTCGTCTCGGCCAAATGATCATGGATTACGACGCGCCGTTGAAAAAACTATCCGACGAATTCGTTCCACATTCGAAACTTTTGCGCAACGCTCTGATCTCCCTGTGGCCGGTTTATCCGGCTAGAAATTTGTCCGCGGACGCCTGGCGAGCGGATCAAAAGCTCAGTCTCGTCGGTAGTCCGGGCCAGATATTAAAAGCCGCCGCAACCGAGACAATGTCGTGCGAAACATTGAGCCTCGAGAGAATGGAACGTTGGATAATTTTGGGTTTTACGCTTTGTCATAATTTCCTCGGTCAGGAACAATCCAACAAGCTCTGGACCGGCGCTCTTGAGTCGGGTTGGGTATTGGCGCTTTTTCGCGACGAAGTAATTTACGTTCATCAGTACGTGCAGAGCTTTTTCGAGACTATCAAAGGCTACGGCAAACGAGTCAGCGAAGTTAAGGATTGTTACTCTCAGGCGATACAGAAAGCAGGCTACAGGCATCGAGAGAGGCGAAAATTTTTGCGCACCGCTCTCAAAGAGCTGGGCTTAATAATGACGGATCAGCCGGGTTTGCTCGGTCCAAAAGCTCTGCTCGTTCTAATGGGTCTTTCGCACGCCAGAGACGAGATTCTCTGGCTTTTGAGGCACGGCGATAATCCGCCGTCGCAGGGAAAAGCCAAAGGCAAAGCTAGCGAAGATCTCGTCGATCGTCAATTGCCCGAATTGTTGTTTCATTGCGAGGAGTTACGAGCTCTGGTGCGCAAATATTCCCAAGTACTTCAGCGTTATTACGTTCAATTTTTGTCAGGTTTCGACGCTCCGACTCTCCATCGTATGATACAAAATTTGGCGGTATGTCCTGAGGACGAGGGCGCCATAATGAGCGATCTTTGCTCCGCTATCGCCGGCGTAAGCGTCAAGCAAGTTGAGGAAAATGAGATATTTGATTTTCGTGCTTTTCGCTTGGATTGGTATCGCCTGCAGGCTTACATGTCGATAGCAAAATCGAGCGTAAGCCTGGCCGATAATCGCGAGATCGCCGGTTTCATGGATACCGTGATATTTCACACGAGAATGGTCGATAATCTCGACGAGATGCTCGTCGAAACGTCCGATCTATCGATATTTTGCTTCTACAGTAAAATATTCGAGGATCAGTTTCACATGTGCCTCGAATTTCCCGCACAGAATCGTTACATCGTCGCGTTTCCACTGCTGTGCAGTCACTTTCAGGCCTGTACCCACGAGCTATGCCCCGAGGAGCGTCATCACATACGCGAGAGAAGTCTCTCCGTCGTTAATATGTTTCTCGACGAGATGGCAAAAGAGGCGAAAAATATCATTACCGCTATATGCGATCAGCAGTGCAACATGAGCGATGGTTTATTGCCGAAATATTGCGCTCAGCTAATATCGCAGGTAGTTAATCGCAAGAAAAAGGATAAGAACAAGAAAAATACGATTGAGATACGTAAACCGGGTATCGAGAGTTATCGTAAGACGCGGGAAGTTCTAACGACCATGGACAAGCTTCATATGGCCCTTACGGAGCTCTGTTACGCCATTAATTATTGTCCAACGATAAACGTATGGGAGTATACGTTTGCGCCGCGTGAATATCTTCATCAGCATCTCGAGACGAGATTCGCTCGTGCGCTCGTCGGTATGGTAATGTTTTCACCGGAATCCAGCGAAATTGCAAAACCATCGGAGCTCTTCGTTAGCGTGCGCGCTTACATGAACGTACTGCAGACTGTTGAGAATTACGTTCATATCGATATAACGCGGGTATTCAACAATGCTCTGCTACAGCAGACACAGTCGCTGGACAGCCACGGCGATAAAACAATCGCCGCTCTCTACACTCAATGGTACTCGGAGGTATTGCTGAGACGCGTGAGCGCCGGTAATATCTGTTATTCCGGTAATCAGCGCGCGTTCGTTAGTCTGTCGGCCGAGAGCTCGATACCGTTCAATGCCGAGGAATTTTCCGATATAAATGAGCTTCGAGCGCTTGCCGAGCTCATAGGACCTTACGGCATGAAAATGCTCAACGAGACTCTGATGTGGCACATAGCGAGTCAGGTGCAGGAATTGAAGAAACTCGTTGCCGGCAACAAAGACGTTCTCGTTGCGCTACGAACGAATTTCGACAAGCCGGAAGTCATGAAGGAACAATTCAAGAGGCTACAGCAGGTCGACAATGTTCTGCAAAGAGTTACGATAATCGGTGTTATACTGAGCTTTCGTCAATTGTCACAATCGGCACTGGTCGATGTACTCGAGGAGAGAATACCATTTTTATTGAGCTCTATACTCGATATAAGGCATCATTTACCGTCCGGTGATCCTATGCGCGTTGTCACGGAAATGACATCGGCAGCCGGTCTTATCTGCAAAGTCGATCCGACTCTAACGGCTGCGCTCAGAACACAAAAAGCCGAAGTCGACGAGGACGAACATTTGCTCGTTTGTCTGCTGATGGTATTCGTTGCTGTTTCGATACCGAAACTTGCGCGCAATGAAAATTCATTCTATCGCGCGTCGCTCGAGGGACACTCGAATAATATACACTGTATGGCAACGGCGATAAACAATATGTTCGGGGCACTTTTCACGATATGCGGACAGAACGACATCGAGGACAGGATGAAGGAATTTTTGGCTCTCGCATCGTCGAGCCTGCTTCGTTTGGGACAGGAAGCCGACAAGGAAGCAACGAGAAATCGCGAATCGGTTTATCTTCTGCTCGATCAGATTGTACAGGAATCGCCTTTTTTAACCATGGATCTTCTCGAGAGCTGCTTTCCCTATGCCCTCATACGAAATGCCTATCACGATGTCTATAAACTTGAACATTCGCAGTCATGAGAACATTATTCGAAGCGATAATCTTTTTTTTTTTTTTTCTTGCATTGCCCTAGTTATGGGATAACCGTCCCCCCCTTCCCCGTGTGTAGGATAAAAAGCGCAATTTATATTCCATGCAGGGATAACGGGCATCGTGAATGAGGAAAAAAATATATATATATTTTTTTTTTCCCTGAAAACCCTGAAGAATAATTCGATAAAATCATTATAATAATTTCATACTTTGAACGATTATATATATATAATCGTTCAAAGTATGAAATTCTTACTAATTCTTCTAAGTATGGAATTCTTGAAATTCAAAGTATGAAAGAATAATTCGATAAAATCTTTTCAATAATTTCATACTTTGAACGATTATATATATATAATCGTCATATATATATATATATATAATCGTTCAAAGTATGAAATTATTATAATGATTTTATCGAATTATTCTTCAGGGTTACCTTTTTGGAGATCCGAGGGAAAACTCGTCGTGAAATTTCGAAATTGTTCTTTTTTCGAGGGAATATAATTTTTTTTTTTCAATCCTGTGTTATCAGTCAGAGTTGGCGAAATAGGATTATTATATCAAACTGGAGAGCCTGAGAAACATTGCAGGAATAATTATCCTTTTATATTATAAATATATCAAGGTTTTTGTTTAGTTTTTATATATATATATATTTCATACTTTGAACGATTTCATACATATAATTTCATACTTTGAACGATTATATATATATATATATATATATATATATATATATATAATCGTTCAAAGTATGAAATTATTGAAAAGATTTTATCGAATTATTCTTTCATACTTTGAATTTCAAGAATTCCATACTTAGAAGAATTAGTAAGAATTTCATACTTTGAACGATTATGTATATATATATATATATATATATATATATATATATTCGTAATATATATAATCGTAATATATATAATCGTAATATATATATATATATATATATAATCGTTCAAAGTATGAAATTATTATAATGATTTTATCGAATTATTCTTCAGGGCTACCTCTTTGGAGATCCGAGGGAAAACTCGTCGTGAAATTTCGAAATTGTTTTTTTTTTCGAGGGAATATAATTTTTTTTTTTTTAATCCAGTGTTATCAGTCAGAGTTGACGAAATAGAATTATTATATCAAACTGGAGAGCCCGAGAAACATTGCAGGAATAATTATCCTTTTATATTATAAATATATCAAGGTTTTTGTTTAGTTTTTTTTTTTTTTTTCGTGCAAATTGCTCGTAACTATATCATTGAAAAAGTATCAATGATTTATGATTTTTTTTTTCTTTTTTTTTTTTTTTCGTTCGAACCGATGCCCATCCGCAGTTGCAAAATAATTGTAACAAAGCAGCAACGAAAATGTAGCGAAAATTCTCTTTACATCCGACATTCGTGGATGAAAGGTATTTTTTTTTTTTTTTTTTCTTTTTCTTAGATTAATTTAAATCTATGATCATCGAGCGCTGATGTGAAGGTATTTTTTTTTTTTTGTAAAACGCATTTAGGAACGATGCCCAAAGATCCTCGTCATGTATGCGCAATGTGCGAGGCATGCTTAGAGTATTATATTTTATTATTTCGTTATTCGACATGTCGCAAATTCGTTATTGAGACTCGGTCGAATTTTTCATTCGCAAAGTTATAATCTTTCATGTCCATAATCGTAAATCTTTCATCCCCCTCTCCCCTCCCTCTCTCCCCTCCGCTCATATTTCCATGCATCAATGATATATCAGTGTAAACATCCCGTGTCATGTAATTCACGAGATGTATCGATTTTTAGTCACGAATTTTATATAATGTAAATTGCAACTATTTTACAATAGTTTCTACGACAAATAAAGGTATCCGTATGATCGATTATACGTCTCGTTTCTTTTATCCTGTAGTATAAGAAATTAATAAAATAAAATTATTCAATGACATATTGAAAATGTATTTTATTCACTTTGAGTGTTTTTTTGTTTGTTTGTTTTATCATTGGAAATGATTGTGGGTATGATTTGGGACAAAAGTGTAACGTTTCGTGACCCTCAATGTATAAAGCTCGTGAACACTTTTTGAGACAGATTTTCAAGCAAATTTTTCGTAGATGAACTTTGGAGTGTTATAAAAAAATATTTACTTAATTTGGAGGGGCTGCCGTACCGTTCAGAAGTTTTTTTTTTCAGAAAAAAAACGACGAGATAGATTTGGAAAAAACTTGGCACAATGGTAAAATAATTCTTTCCGCATATATAAAATATATATTTTTTTTCTTCACCGTTCCAAACAAGAAATATAGAAGCTTCGAAAGTATGGAATTTATGATGATATTTGATTGTTTTGTAGAGTGGGTATAATTTTCCAATGGTTACCACGCTGCTCTTGCGAATCTCGAAGTCTGTAAATTTTTATCCCTCACGTATATATATAGTACTATGACTAACTTTTGATTGCTGAATTTGTTACATTACAAATGAATTCGTTGCATTAAAAATATAATGCGTAGAGTATATATAAATGAAATTAAAAAAAAACTGGAGAAAGATTATCGGCCATTTAACATAAATTAATGAATCCAGAGAGACGATAGAATTTTTTTTATGAAAAAAAAAGTGTTGCGATCATCACCTTCTGGGGTCGATATTGTTTTTAATTTACATTCAAATTCATATACATATAGGGAGTGAAAGCATAAAATTATTCGAGGATAAATTGGCAATTTCAATTTTTTCATTATAAAATTAGACAAGTACACCATAAATGTAAAATGTATGCTTTATTTAATTCTTTACAGTGTTGTCGTTTTTTTTTTTCCTTTTAATCACATTAACGTAGCACAAAAGAGATTCACAATCATGTTTTTTTTATTTATTTACTTATTTTTTTCTTCGTTTATTTATAATATCCTTAAAACACGCCATGTCCTAAACATTTCTTTTTTTTTTGTTTTTTTTTTGGGAAGGGTGGGCAAGGGTGAAATGTGAAAGTAGAGTTTCAGGCTACGTTTGGGCGATTGGTCAGTATCATGCGCAATAAATAGGGTGTACGAGTAAATCATGATATAGGATATGGATATATATATATATATATATATATAATATATATATCAACGTATTGATCTGTCATTGCGAGTGTGAAGGAAAAAGAAAAAGGAAAATATCTGAAGGGTATCATAATCAAAAAGGTCACTTGGTGTTTTGTGATATCCAAGCAACACATTTCTTCTTTTTTTTTCCCCCATTATCGTTGAAAAAAAAAACCACGTAATCGAAAAAACGAAGAGAAAAGGAAAATCAATAGCTTGAAAATAATTCCGGATGCACGATGCGTCGATAGGTCACCACGTTTTTTTGGATCGATAGAAAAAATATAATATGTAATTTGTCTTTTTTTTTTCTTCTTTTCTTCTTTTTTTTCTTCTCTGACATTATGTACAGGTGATAGGGGAAGGGGGGGGGGGATATACAATAGTGCATCGCGTCACAATTGGAACGAGAAGCCAAAGCGCATCAGAGATTAATAGAAAGTTTGGAGGAAGGGGGGGGGGGGACAGATAATTGAGGAAATATCTCTTATCGTCGATTTACCTCGCACGCAAAAATCCCTTCACGCAATCGATATTCTAACTAACAACGAGAGCTTTTGCCCCATTCAATTCACAAGCTCTCTCTCTCTTTCTCTCATTGCATCATCACTTTTATTGGCTCTCTCAATGCGGTTATGGGAGGATAAATAAATTAAAAACAAAAATAAATACACGTCGAAGCGGGGATGTTCCAATCGTCAATGGTCACTCGATTAAAAAAAAATATATATTGCATAATTAATTTTGGCAAGTTTTCAAAAAAAAAAATGAAATTGATCATCGGGTCAATGAATAATGGAAAAAAAAATATTTTTCTCGATTATAAATCAGAATTTTAAATTTTCATGAAGAAAATCATGGAATGATTGTAAAAACAATTTTACGAAAAAAAGTGTATCAACTTTTTGGCGTTGATTGTTGGAAGTCAATATATTACGTTCTTGATATATATCTTTCGTATGGTTGATTTTTTTAACAGATATTTGTTGCAATTACCGAAATACCGTCGATGATTTGGGACATATTCGCGTTTAACAAATTCGAAGATCTCTCAATTGATCACGAAAACAGAGTATAAATGAAAATAATTCGTGGATAGGATTTCGAAAAAATTCATGTTTTTTTTTTCTTCCTTTCCTCGAAAATAGACTCGGACGTAATTATTAATTAGTGATATATATATATTTGTATGTATTTATATAGTCGGACTTTGGGCACGTCAGCTGACTCGGGCACTGCGGAATTATCATTCCGGAAACAGTGTTGCTACAATACAGAACCCCCCCATGAACAAAAAATGTTATAATTTCAACGAGCGGAGGGTACCGATATACGATGATACGGGCCTGGTGCTTTAGTCTCATTGGTCGGTAAAAAGGTTAGGTCTTTCGGTCAGTTGCCTGCACTTGAGCTCAGTCAAGTCCAGAGGTCCGACTATATATATACATATAGCTGTGTATAGTATTGTATATTCGGAACGAGAGCTCGAGATATATGTATACACAATACACATACACAGAGTTTCGAAGCTGCTTATTGGCAGTGTCCTTGAAAGTTAATGGAGAAAAACTCGAGCTTTGTATACAAAATTTGTAAAAAAAGAAAAAAAATGCATAGGTATCCAAATTGGCCTGGCAGTGTATGAAAATTTGGAAATGACGAATCCACATCGGTTTTGCGCAGCTTGAAATAAAATTTTGAATTCCCACAGCGCTGCGCGACAAGATTATATTGGCAGTTCTCGCGTTGAAAATGTATTTTTTGTTTTTAATTTTTAATTAAAACAAAAAAAAAATCTATAATATTTTCTCCGTGACGCTACTGCAGACTCTCGAAGTGTGTAAAAATATTAGCTCAGTTCGTCAGTATAAAATGATGAACGTAATTGAAAAAAATAACAAAAGATATACTATTGAATGGTGCTAGAGACTCTCGTTGCGTCTACGATAATTGTTTAAACATTTACACGGTTTGGTGCCGCGAGTGCTCGTTTTTTCTTTTCTTTTCTTTTGTCGTGTCAGCCACGCAGAGAGACTCTCGGATCATAGTCATTGACGGGCAAGATCTAGATGATGATTCAGATAATCTCGTTCTATCGAATCTCGGCCTCCTTTGAGCCTAGCTCGTCGTATCCCGGGCTCCTTAGTCGACTGATCGAAATACAGTCAAACCTCGATCCCTGTCTAGCCCGCAGTCGCCGTTCCAGTGCCGTATTAAAAGAAAAAAAAGATTTTTCAAAAATTTTCATCGTTTCGTGACGAATTTGTGCCCTGGGGGGGCATAAAATAAATTGGCACGGCCCTGCAACTCTTTCGCGATTGGACGAGCGTCTTTCTCAACGGTCAGGTGTTTCGTGGACAGGGACTGCGGTCCCAAAAAAGCGGACACGGGAACGACCGGAATTTGACTGTAATCGTTTTCATCTGCTTTACATTATTATTATTTTTTTTTTCCTGTCAATCTTATAACTTTAGAAAAAAATATTTTTCGTGTTGGTTTTGTTTTTATCGTCAGCCACAGTCTCCGGTGTTTCCAAAATCATTATGATTGAACGTGAAAATAGAATTTTTTTTTTTTTTTTCAAAATTTATCGAGCAATGAAAATTCGACGGTGTGCCAAAAGGACCACGCTCCGGATGTCGAAAAATAGATGCGACGAGCTAGGGCTTAAGATATCCTGCATCGTGTTATCGATCGAATGAGTCTTTGATGAGAATTTCAAAAAAAAAAAAAAATTATTCAATTAATGCAAAATTTTGGAAATCGTTTTTACAAACTTTTACAAAAAAAAAAAAACGAATATTTCAATCAGAATCGAAAATTTTTGAAGAAATTCACGCATTCCGGATGTGAATTTTGATTTTTAAATACCTATGCCAGAATTGACCAACTCTTGCTTCTATTTTTTCTTTTTTTTTTTCAATTCTTTTCAGTTAAACACAAAATTTGATTTCCCTGATGAAAAAAATTATATGAGTTTTTTTTTATTATATCCGGTCATATACGTTTGATTGAATTGTTTATTGAATTGAAAAAAAAAAATAGAAGCAAACTTTCCACCGGGACAAGTTTCATATAATTTCCTGTCAAAGAATTTTTTTTTTTCTTCAGATATTCAAATTCTAGCCACAAATATTCTATTCAATGTTTGAAAATACATGCAGTAAAAATCTTCGGATTATTGGCTGGCTCAATAAGTCGCGATGGAATGTCTCGATAAACATCATTGACGATTTTGAAATCTTAAGAAACCAAAAAAAAAAAAAAAAAAATGCAGCACAGCGCCGGTCAAATCTCATTAATGTCGTTTGATTAATGAAAAATTTGTAAAAACCGTTTTTTTTTTTTTTTTAAATCCAAATTCAAGATCCATTCGAGGATTTCACAGTGCTCTGGCTATCTCAAACGAGGATCATATTCTCAAAAAAAAAAAAAAATAATCTCATTGATATTTATTCTTGTAATTTTTCTGGCCCTCGCACAACCACAAATACAATGCCGAAGCATTTTTTTTTTCCTTTTTTTTCCCCTCGTTTTCGTCCTCTTGACCTTTTTTTTTTTTCCTCGCTAATCAATCTTGTCACCGTCCCTGATTACAAAATACAGAATAATATCCCGCTATAATACAGATCTGATATAAAAACAAGTATTCTTATTCGCATTTTACCATTATCCTTACGTTTTCTTTTTTTCCCCTTTTCTTTTTCTTATTTTTTTTTTTTTTTTTTAATAATTAATCGTTTATGTATAATATGTCAGTTATTATTTACACAGGTAAAATCCCATCATTGCTTTCCTTCATTTTTTATATATCACTTTCTCTCTCGAACGTTCTCCAAAATTTCTCACGCAGAGACACCGCGGACAAACCACACGCGCGCGCAACAGACAAAAATTTCTTTTTCTTTTTTTTTTTTCTTTTCGTACATTTCGCGCTTTGATAAAATCATCGTCTATCGTACATTTTTCGCATGTACCGCAGACTCGGATCACAGCGATTTGGCTGGCTATGAATATTTATTTTTCCATCCCGCCATCCAAAAATTACCGTCGTTTCTTTCGAATTGTTCTTTTTTTTTTTTTTTTTCTTCTTCTTCTTCTTCTTCCGCTTTTCACTCATCTTCTCGGAGTTGCAATTACGATACAGATAATTTGTTACGAGCGGCAAGTTTCGGATTTTTGCTAAAAGTCAGTAGAGCACGAATATTGAAGATTTGAAGAAAAAAAAAAAAATTGTAGTTAAGACAGAGAAAAATTATATTTGCAGAATGCACATACAAAAATAGTTGCAATCGATTAATCCCGGTATGATCTCTCTCTCTCTCTCTCTCTCTCTCTGTCTCTCTTCTTTCCTTTTCTCATTTCTTGTGCTTAAAATGAACGAACGGCTATGACGAGGTGAACGCTAATTTTATCAACTGATTTCTCCCAATATAATTTTGTTTGTTCGCTATTCTTGTATTCTGTCTGGGTCACCTCGTCATGAAAATCATGTCTCTCTCTCTCTCTCTCTCTTTCTCTGATCAAAAAGGGCAGTTTGGCTTGTCGATAAGTAACTTTAGTTAACGAATAAAAACAATGGGGAAAAAAAAAAAATAATTTTTATAAAAAGGAATAAATGTTCGTATCAAAGGATATTAGGGATGCACCGAGCGCACAGAGCCATGCACAAAATTTTGATGAATTTTTCCAATATCGTTTCCGGTGCTTTTGCCTGGAAAAAAAAAAAAATGAAACGTTCTCCGTTTGGACCTTGACGCGTGCGATTTTAATTTTTCACGGCTCGTTTCTAACGTGTACCGAAAGATTCTCGATAAATCGAAAGAAAAAAGAAGAAAAAAAAAGAAAGAATTGAAATTAAAATTCGTCTTCCAGGCAATTGCATCGAACTAGCGAAATCTCTTTTATTTTTTTTTCTCATTTCGACTTTTTCGCTTATTACTTTTTTATGTAAAAAAAAAAAAATCCCTCGCTCCAGCGGGATGAAAAAAAAAAATCATTCAGCCTGCGCTTCGATTGGAAAAATTTGTAAAAACTTTGTTTTTTTTTCAGACGCGGTCGCTACTTTTTTTGGACTTGACTCTACTTGACCGGATGAATCCTCAAAGAAACGGAGACGTTTGATTATATTTAAAATTATTGTTTCTCTTTTTTTTTTTTTGTTTCACCAAAAAAAAAAAGTTTCTCAAATTGCCTGCTGCAAATTTGGCTGCTCGTTTGTTCGAAAAGAAAAATTTCGATTCGATTTTGCCGAGGGGCTATAAGCCCGGAAACGGAAGTGTGCGGGAACGCCGACTCGTAGACCGAACGTAAATAACAGGAAAAACGAAAAAAAAAAAAAATAAAAAAAAATTATAGTAACGCATATATAGCTAGAACGTTCCTCAAAGTCTAATTAGCACCCACGAAAGGGGTTCTCTCTCTCTCTCTCTCTCTCTCTCTTTCTCTCCTTCTTTGGTCCGCCATGGCCGTTGCGTAAAGCGCATTCGCCGTGCATTTTCCGTTATTGCGAAATGAGAGAAAAAAAGAAAAGAATTTTAATATGATATACAATTTTTTTTGTTCGTATTTCGTTTTGTTTTTGTTTTTTTTTTTTCTTTTTTTCTTTCTTTTCTCCGTTCTCGCGTCATCATTTTTATCGACGAAAATCATAAACGTCAATATTCAAAAACGGTTATCAATATCAATGATCCACGATAATATAATAAGAAATCATCACGATGAATAATAATCATAGGACTAATCACTATAAAAAAAAAAAAATTGTATTTGTTCGATTTTTTTTTCTTCTTTTCATTATCAATTTTTTTGTTCGCTCGCTTTTCAACGTTAATTTGCTTCAATTGGCTACTAAAAATTAGTATAAGAATAATACCGTTATATTGTTATAATTATAATATATATATATATATATATTTATGTATATATATATATACTACAATGGTACAGAGATCAAACGAATGACCTGTGATAGTTTGGTAACGCTGAACGCCCATCGTAAATATACCCGATTAAAGATCGTTTCGCGAGTCATTAAAATTTTTTTCGTTTTGTCGATTTCTCGTAAAAAAAAAAAAAGAAAAAAATTATCCATTGCCCCCCGATCGGTGTTTCCCCGAGAATACAGCCACGCAGTAGCGTGAGCTGCTGGAAATGGTTTTTTGTTTTCTTTTTTTTTTTCATTTTTTAAAATCTTTTTACTCGAATTCACGAATTCGATCTTTGTCTCGGGTAATCAATGGGAACGTGTCTTGTTAAACCTTGATAAATCCTGCTTGAAAAAATTCGAGGCTACGATGGATGAGATTTGTTTTTTTTTTTTTTTTTTTTTCGTTTTTTTCCAACGTTCGATTCTCATCCTTTTAGTCCAACGTTTTTTTTCCATCGAATTCACCAAGCGGGATTTTGATAATGCAACATCACGATTCGCGATTTCGAATCTTCGGTCGAATAATCTCGAAATATTCCGCCTCGGGGCGAAACTTTGCAAACTTTGACTCACGTCAGGTGATCGACGATTATTCGGTTTTGTTCTTTTTTTTTTTCTTTTCTTTTTTGGATATTTCGTTTCTCGAGTCGACGATGAACTTTCATCGTCTCAAACTCTCGTCTGAATTTGAAAAATTGTCATGCACATTTGTTTGTTTTTTTTTTTTTTTTTGCAATTTTCGTCTCGTCCTCGATTTGACAATTTTTTCGTTTGTTCGTTACGCTCATCATAGTTCTCGACGTCGTTTTTTTTTTTTTCCTTTTTTTTTGGGGAGGGGGGCTCGTCGATCACGGAACTATTGCGGGCCTCGACTGCAGATTTATCGTTGCTCTTGCGGATCTACGATCGTAAAACCTTGCCGTGATGATGTCTCATCTCGTATGCTGCACCCCTGCTGCCTCTCCCGGAGCCCGAATAGGCACCGGCGTACAATTCTGGGCGATTGGAACGGCCGTGGTTGCCTGCTGCAGCTGCTGATGCTGCTGCTGCTGTTGCTGCATTGGCGCTTGGTGGTGCACTAGCTGTGGGAACCGAGCGATAGCCTGTTTGTGAATTTATGTAATATATATATATACTTATTTTTTCTTTATTTTTTTTTTTTGAAAAATAATCATAAACATCCTGCAAGACTCTATGGAAAAAATTCATGCTGTAAAATAAATTGTTAATACGGAATTTCTCTCTTTGCCGTTTTTTTGTTCTTTTTTTTTCTTCTTATTGCAGGAGAAGGCACTTTTGGGATGGGAAATTGGGCCAGAGCGATGGTTGGAACAAAAAAAAAAAGGGATAAAATAGTTGAAAAAAAAATAATAATAAAATAGAGAAATAGAATTTTCGGGTTCGTGGCAAGCGAGGAGGATTTTGTAAGGAATGACGAAATGATAATTTCGTTGACAGAGATGAGCAAAATTTTCATTTTTAACATAAAATATCGAAATTTATCATATTTTTTTTTAATTCATTTTTGCTTCCTCATGGAGGAAGTTTTGTTTTTCATGAAAAAACAAAATCTTCGCGTGAATTCTCAAAAGTTACAAATTTTATGGAATTTTAAAATTTACGCAAAAAATGTTCGCAGTGGCTCCAACTTGTGTAAAATTTTGAGATATCGGAGTAAATTTTTTTTTTGTGGAGATAGGTCGGGTGGATAAGAATGTTTGGCATTGAATTTGATGAGAATCACTCGAGGGGTTCGAATCGTAAAATAATTTGCAATTTTCGGAAAATTTCTCCGTCGACTTCCTTACTTTCGTAAATTTAGAGATACCGAGCCAGATTTTTTTTTTTTTGCACACCAATTTTGCCTACGGGGATGAAGATGTTTGCTACGAAATTTCGTAATATTCGCTCGAGGGGGTCGAGATTTTGTGAGAATTTTAGATTTTCGAAAAATATCTGCGATCGCTCTCTCCGACTGTCTCAAATTTCAGATTATCAATTCAAAACTATTCACAAAAGTACGCCAAGAGACAGGATATTAAATTTTGCAAGAACATATCGAATTTAGAAAAAAAAAAAATTTATGTATTTTCGTCGTTCGAGAATTCTTGTCATTTTAGAAAATGAAAACCAAGTTTATCGACAATTCCGTTCGTATTGATTTTTGGGAATTCTTTGAGGATCACGCGGCGTATATTCAGGCTTCAATCTGAAATATTGTAGGAGAGAATACATTTTTTTTCAAAATAAAACGAATATTTGAAAAAAAATCACAGTCCTCCCACAATTTTTCGTCAGACATCTCAATATTCTTTGTATACGATAAAAAAAAAAATAAACATTGCTAATAATAATTTGTTTGAGATTTTCGACAAAGTTTTGTTTTTAGCAAATATGAAAAAATTAATATAGGATGGTTTTTTTTTTCGAATTTCGAGAGTGTAACTCCTCAATTATCGTTATCTCAAGTTTAAATTCAATACGATATCGAATTTTCACTAGAATTTTCGTTTGTAAATTCATTTCAATATAGATCCGTGATTTCTGGATGTTTCTTTTCATTGCCCAATTTTTTCATTTTAACAGCGAATTCATTCAAATAATTCTCCATTTTTTCATTTTACCAGCAAATTTATTCAGATAATTCTCCAATTTTTCATTTTACCAGCGAATTTACTCAGATAATTCTCAAATTTTTCCATTTTATCAGCGAATTTATTCGGATAATTCCCCAATTTTTAATTTTACCAGCGAGCCTATTCAGATAATTACCCAATTTTTTTCATTTTATCAGCGAATTTATTCAGAAAATTTCCCATTTTGTAATTTTGCCAGCGAATTTATTCAGATAATTCCCCAATTTTTTCATTTTACCAGCGAATTTATTCAGAAAATTTCCCATTTTTTAATTTTGCCAGCGAATTTATTCAGATAATTCCTGAATTTTTTCATTTTATCAGCCAATTTATTCAGACAATTCCTCAATTTTTAATTTTACCAGTGAACCTATTCAGATAATTCCTCAATTTTTCATTTTATCAGCGAATTTATTCAGATAATTACCCAAATTTTTCATTTTACCAGCGAATTTATTCAGATAATTACCCAAATTTTTTCATTTTACCAGCGAATTTATTCAGATAATTACCCAAATTTTTTCATTTTACCAGCGAATTCATTCAGATAATTTCCCAATTTTTTCATTTTACCAGCGAATTTATTCAGATAATTCTTCAATTTTTCATTTTACCAGTAAATTTATTCAGTTAATTCCCGAATTTTTTCATTTTACCAGCGAATTTATTCAGACAATTCGCGGAAAGTGCGAATTAGTGTGTTTCATGTGCAATTAAAAAAAAAAAAACCGATGATTTTGCCCATCTCTGGTTATACGTTTTGGTGGATGAAGAGGATTACGATCGTTAGCTCGATGAATTTAATTGAATATCGATAGCCTGACGACAAGAAAGTTATAAAACCCATGTTTATAACTCTCTCTCTCTCTCTCTCTCTCTCTCTCTCTCTCTCTCTCTCTCTCTCTCTCTCTCTCTCTCTCTCTCGATGTACCATATCATTTTTAAAAAAAGATATTCCGGCGGTGCAGTCATGTCCAAAGAGTAGTGTAATTAAAAAAAAAAACCACTTTTTCTGCAGCTTTTCCCTGAAGAATTTTACGCAAAAGATGAATAAACATTTTTTTTAAATCTGCAATAACGAATTAATTTCGTTTTTTGCAAAGCACATTCCACAAGATTCCCGAAATTTTCGCGCGACAAATATTGACTTTGAATATAACTCTCAGTTGATTCGTTTTTCCGTCTCAGTGAATCCATGAAAAATCTCGTCGAAAATACACCGAGCTATGTAAAATTGACGTTAATGAAATTTCCAATGAAAATATCGAAATAAAAATGAATCCTCAGGCAATTTCAGTAATTCAGGAAATTTCAAATGTAATGTCACAGTCATTTATATATATATATTTTTTTCCAAAGCTCATCGCAAGTTCGTTAACAAACGATAAAATGACGCGCTCATGAAATATTCTAAAATCAATTTTACGAGACATTCACGACTTCTTGAACATTATCGTATAGATCCTTGAGCCATCGATATTTCATTTTGAATTTAAAAAAAAAATATATATATATATATATATACATAAATTTAAAGGATAAGTGCTAAAAATAGGCGGTGGACAGCGATTGCGAAATTTTTTCGTGAAAATGTCAAGTCTCGTGTAATGATGATGTGAAAAATGAATTAAAAAAAAAAAAAAAGAAAAAAAAAAAATTCATGAATAAAAATTACAGAAGCAAATGCAAAATGCGCGTCATCTCGATCCGAGCGGATTCAGGAAGGTGGGAGGGGGGGAGAGGCTCGAAATTCTTGATTCAGCTTATACAAACGTTTAGTGATATTTTTTTTTTTCTTTCCCCCAAAATTCGTAATTTTTTTTTTTTTTTTTTGGATTTGCTTCCGTCGTGATTATAGGAGTTTAGCTCCAGCTCACCTCTGCAGCTCATAGAACGATAGTGATGCGCGCGTCAATCAATGCGAGGATGATGCGAAAAGGAGAAACACACACTGATGTAAGTTGCGGATTTTTAAACGAGCTGGGGATTCAAGTCCGATCGTCAAAGAGATTCGATCGATTATCGGTCAGTGAAGAAGAAAGAAAAAAAAAACGAAAATAATAATCCGCGAGTCAAATCAATGCAATTTTCTCGAGTTTTATAGCGAGAAAATAATTTATTTGACCCTGGTCACTTATGCGGGCTCTCGGCGACCCCAGCGCCAACTTTGGTTGAAAATTTTCATGAGAAGATTCTCGAATCTGAACTGAGATATTTTTTTTTTTTTCTTCTTAAATCACAGTATCAAAAAAATATATTCAAAATTTTTTTTTCTCAAAATACCGTTACCTCAGGAATATTCAAATTTTGGTAAAAAAAAAAAAAAATATATATGAAAAAATTACAAAAATTGTGTCTTTCAGTGAAAAAACTGTCATTTTCTCAAGTTCTTCTTCGCTTTGAAAATTTTTTCACAAAGCTTCAATTGAATTTCGTCTCAAATATAAACAATGAGAGTCAATTTTTCAAAATTTTAAAGTTTATCAAAGAATTTTTTTCATCCCGGGAATTTCAAAGTCGGCTGGGGTCAGAGTGACCCACCCGTCCAAGTAATGTGCAAGTTTTCAGAGGTGTAAGTGACCAGGTTTAATATTTCTGCCATCATAATAAAAAATTAAAAAAAAATGTTAACCGAGATGAAACAATGAATACTTTTTATAATTTTCATTCTTCAATATCATTCGAATTTCGAATTGAAAGAAATATTTCAAATTTTCAAATACAAAAACTTTAATATTTCAATATGATTTTTATTCATCGATATTTGCCTTGGATGATTTAATTAATTAGTTAATTAATTAATTAATTAACGAAATTTGAATATTTCCGTCACGTATAAAATCGATCATCTGTTAATTAAATTATATCGCAAAAATTCGTTATTTCCGTATTGGATCAAAAATTTTTTCTCGATAATTTCAATCATGGACCATCGTCGAATCTCCTTGGGTAACACGTCGCTTAGACGATCGGCCATGATTCGCTTTTGCTATAGGATGATCTTTGACTTTTAGTTTTTTTTCTTTTGTTTTTGTTTTTTTTTTTTTTTTTTCGAAAAATCAATCTCGAAGGATAAAACTACCTTTTGGATAATACTGAGCTCCTCTGCCTTCGCCATAACCATGGGAAGGTCCTCGTGTACCGTGACCTCCTCGACTTTGGCTGGGAGGTATGCTCCTCGGCCCTGGACCACCACCTCCTCCACCGTGTGGATGCCGCTGGAGAAAGATAATGAATTGGCCGATTAAAAATGGCGAAAAAAAAAAGAATTAATCAATCGTGGTAAATAATTGTTTGGGTGATTAAACGAAAAATTCAATTTTTGGAGTAAATTTTCGAACGATAAGATAAATAATTGGACCTAGCAAAAAATATCAATCACGAAAATTGAAATATTTAGCAAAACATTGGTAAATATTTCAACTTTATAAATATTTCATTTTTTTTTAATATTAAAAAAAAAAATTAATCAACCATAGTGAATTATTTATTGTACGATTAAACTAAAAATTCAATTTTTGGAGTAAATTTTTGAACGATAAAACAGCCAATTGGACCTAGCGAAAAATATCAATCACGAAAATTAAAATATTTACCAAAATATTGGCAAATATTTCAATTTTGTAAATATTTCAAAAAAATGTAATCAATCATACGGAATTATTCATTGTACGATTAAACTAAAAATTCAATTTTTGGAGTAAATTTTCGAATGATAAGATGAAAAATTGGACCTAGCAAAAAATATCAATCACGAAATCTGAAATATTTAGCAAAACATTGGTAAATATTTCAATTTTATAAATATTTTATTTTTTTTTAATATTAAAAAAAATTAAACAATCATAGTGAATTATTCGTTGCATGATTAAACTAAAAATTAAATTTTTGGAGTAAATTTTCGAACGATAAGATAAACAATTGGACCTAGCGAAAAATATCAATCACGAAAATTGAAACATTTACCAAAACATTGGTAAATATTTCAATTTTGTAAATATTAAAAAAAAATGTAATCAATCATACGGAATTATTCATTCTACGATTGAACTAAAAATTCAATTTTTGGAGTAAATTTTCGAACGATAAGATAGACAATTGGACCTAGCGAAAAATATTAATCACGAAAATTGAAATATTTAGCAAAACATTGGCAAATATTTCAACTTTATAAATATTTCAATTTTTTTAATATTAAAAAAAAAATTTATTCAATCATAGTGAATTATTTATTGTATGGTTAAACTAAAAATTCGATTTTTGGAGTAAATTTTCAAACGATAAAACAGTCAATTGGACATAGCGAAAAATATCAATCACGAAAATTGAAACATTTACCAAAACATTGGTAAATATTTCAATTATGTAAATATTAAAAAAAAATGTAACCAATCATACTGAATTTTTCATTGTACGATTAAACTAAAAATTCAATTTTTGGAGTAAATTTTCGAATGATAAAATTGAAATATTTACCAAAAAATTGGCAAATATTTATTAATTTTGGAGGGAAAAAAAAAAAATCATCATGATCGTGAAAAACAATGTTTACCATTCTTCTGAGGGTATTCATGGGCCTTCTGAGCGTGTCACTGATACGTCTCGCCGGAGGTTTCTTCGGATTGCTCGACGGTGTATGAACGGCGCAGCATTTTATAAACATTCCCATGAATATCATGAATGCGATACCCATTAGAAGAACGGCCCACCAAAATTCCTGCAATATTTCGATTTTTGAACAAAAAAAAAACAACAAAAAACGTTAATCCTGTATAATCAATTTTATAATTTTATTTCAGCGGATTTTCCGAGACTTTTGGGATGTTTTTTTCCTTTTTTTTTATCAACTCACCGTCATCCACTGTGCCACGGTCTGTAGGGTCTCTTTGTTGAAAAGCATGTTCTTCAATCTCGCGAGTGGACCCTCCGCATCGACCGCACGACATTTCAGAAAAACGTCGCAGTAGCCCTGATTTATGAATAAAATTAGATTAATCATTGCAATAAATAATTCAATGTTTCTTTTTTTCCTTTTTCTAAGATTTAATTTCACTCAAATCCCCCTCTGAATGCTCAAATAACTTATTCATTGATCAAAAAACAAAAAAAAAGAGGCAGTTTGCAGAAAAATGTTGCATGACCTTCAACTTTGTTGCAATTCTTCAAAAATTTCTTCATAATTCTACAAAAACGATAGGGCTCGTGGGATAAATTATTCGTAACATTCAATCGGGGGTCTTTTTTTTTAATTTTCTTTCTCGACGAGGAGGCAGTCAAAAAACTGATGATGGTGAAATTTGCATCGTTGGAATACAACGAAAATCGATTCTTTTTAATAAAAAAAAATCATTTCCGGTATTTCTGATGCTTTTCTGGCATATTTAGGCCCCAGATCGCTAAAAAAAAAAACCGAAAAAAAGGTTTACACGATTTTTTTACTCCGAGACAATACTGGAAATGATTTTAAAAAAACTTTTTTTCGTTGCATTCCAACGATGAAAATTTCAACATCATAAAAAGTGGTGCAACAGGAAAATTTGAAGAGATACCTGAAAATTGTCACACGGTGAACCCGGTCGAAGACTTATGCCACCGTCCGGCAAGCCAACGCTCCGAGCGAATTCGCTTGTGCTTCGACATGTGCTCATGTCCGTGCCATTCTGACATGCCAATTCGCAAAGCTTTCGCTTGTCGATATTCGGTATTATATTACTCGTGAGAAAGCACTCGGTGAGATTCCACTCAAGGCATATCGAACCCGTGCACTCGCCATTGATGCAAAGCTGCGAGTGGGAAGGGGGGAAAAACAAAACAAAAAAATAAATAAATAAATAAAATTTGAGTTATATTGAGAATTTTTCTTCCTTTTTTGTTGTTTAAAATTGTATTTTTTTCAAAATTATCCTTGCAAAAATTCAAGGAAAATCATATTTTATTCGTAATATTGGAAAATTTTGTTAAAAAATTCCTGAAAAATGAAAGTTGGAAAATTTTCTTGGATTCGATGGGGAATTTTGTATTTTTTTTTTTTTTTCGTATTTAAAATGATATTTTTTTCAAAATTATCTTTGCATAAATTCAAGGCAAATCGTATTTAATCTGTAATATGAAAAAATTTTGTTAGAAAATTCCTGAAAAAATTAAATTGAGGATATTTTCTTGGATTCGATGGGGAATTCTGTATTTTTTTTTTTTTTTTCGTTCTTAAAATTATATTTTTTTCAAAATTATCTTTGCATAAATTCAAGGCAAATCGTATTTTATCCGTGATATGGAAAGATTTTGTTAAAAAATTCGTGAAAAATTAAAATTGGGAAATTTTCTTGGATTCGATGGGGAATTTTGTATTTTTTTTTTTTTTTTTCGTATTTAAAATCATATTATTTTCAAAATTATCTTTGCATAAATTCAAGGAAAATCGTATTTTATTCGTAATATTGGAAAATTTTGTTTAAAAATTCCTGAAAAAATTAAATTGAGAATATTGTTATTTTTTTTTTCTTTCCAAGAATTTTCCTACACACCTGAGTTCCCTCGTTGCATCGGGTCTTGTTGGCTCTTGGCAACGATATCGGGCACTCGGAGGATCTGCCGTTGCACGTTGAATTGTAACTGCAGTCGGACTCGGCTTTGCACTGTACCTTGTCGTACAGCGAGACAAATTGGCACGTTTCGCTCGAGCAGCAAGGGCCCTGGCTCGGACTGTATAAAAAAAAATTAATTAAAAAAAATTAAACAATTGAGAAATTGAAAAAAAAATTAGAAAATTATTTTTTTTTTCCCCCTGAAACGTATGGCGATGTGGGAATCCGTTTCAAAAATTACGAAAACATATCCAAGATCATAATTGGGAAGGGGAAAAATGAAAAAAAAAAAAAATTTTTTTTTACCTGCACTGAGTTCCCGATCTTCTGGTGCAACCTTTCGCGGTCTCGTTGTGACTCTTGTCGTAATCCGAAACTTGCCTCGGATAACAACATTTGTCGACGCACTCGACATCGTCGTAGCCGCAGTCGCACTCCTCGCCAGCCTCGACGATTTTGTTGCCGCAAAAAGCACCCGCCGATGCTATTGTTTTTCGAAAGGAGAGAAAAAAAAAATAAAAAATTCAACGTTACATGAGAAAAGGAAACAAAGAATGAAGAGCATACACGAAAGGAGAATAAGTGAAAGAGAAAAAAATTAAGAAAAAAAATACGAGTGAAAAAGAAAGAAAAAATGAGAAACACGAGGAAATTGTTTTATCTACACGTGAAAAATTGAATAAAAATGAAGAAAAAGAAAAAAATGCACGAAAAAAGTGAAAAATAGTGAAGATGAGAAAAAAAAAGTATTAAATGAAAAAGGAACGAGCATGAGAAAAGAAATTATTTGCACGAAAAAATAATAAGCACGAGAAAATTATTTTATGTACACGTGAAAAATTGAATAAAAGTGAAAAAAAAGAAAAAGCATGACATGAAAATGGAAAAAAAAACACGAGAAAATAAATGACACGAAAAAAACGAAAATCATACGTGAAAAGGAAATGAACACGAGGAAAAAAAAAAAGTACGCGAAAGGAGAGCAAGTGAAAGAGAGAAAAACAGAAGAAAAAAAAGTAAAAAAGGAAGGAAGAATACGAAAAGAACAAATATATTATACGAAAAAACGAATGAAGATGCCAAAAGGAAAAGTATACGTGAAAAATTGATAAAAAAAATGAAGAAAAAGAAAAATATGCATGAAAAATAGCAAAGACGAGGAAAAAAAAGTATTGCATGAAAAAGGAACGAAAATCATACGAGAAAAGAGAACGAGCATGACCAAAATAAGAATTGATGCGAACTTAAAAAACAAAGACTAAACACCAAAGTAAATGAGCACGAAAAAAAAGAGCAAGGAAAAACATAAATCGTAAAAAAAATAAAAGAAAATTTCGCATTTACCAGTGAAGCAATTTCTCTTTTTGTTATCCTCGATCGCATCGAGAACATTGCTGATATTGCCGATGCTGCATTTTGAGAATTTACTGTTGTTCGGTCGATCGCCGCTCGTGGCCGAGGCAAACATGATGTAATTACCATGCAGACCACCGGGTCGACACTCGGGTGGAAAATCATGCTGCAATTCAATTCAATTCAATTCAATTCAATTCAATTCAATTCAATTCAATTCAATTCAATTCAATTCAATTCAATTCAATTCAATTCAATTCAATTCAATTCAATTCAATTCAATTCAATTCAATTCAATTCAATTCAATTCAATTCAATTCAATTCAATTCAATTCAATTCAATTCAATTCAATTCAATTCAATTCAATTCAATTCAATTCAATTCAATTCAATTCAATTCAATTCAATTCAATTCAATTCAATTCAATTCAATTCAATTCAATTCAATTCAATTCAATTCAATTCAATTCAATTCAATTCAATTCAATTCAATTCAATTCAATTCAATTCAATTCAATTCAATTCAATTCAATTCAATTCAATTCAATTCAATTCAATTCAATTCAATTCAATTCAATTCAATTCAATTTAATTTAATTTTTTTTCGTTTAAATTTCAACCATCTTCTCATCATCGCCATTAATTACTTCTCTTTCGAGGGAATCGAATAAAAAAAATCGTGAGCTGCATCGTTCGGGGCTTACCGGTGAGCCAAAATTATGTCCGATCTCGTGTGCAAGTGTCAATTGCGAGACTTTCGGTGGTACTCTGCTGTTGTAATTCACGAATGTTATTATACCGGTGTTGAGGGATCTCTTGGTCGATTGGTACATTCCCTCGACCGTTTCCGTGTACGTCTTGTATTTCTCGCATATACCGCCCGATGCACCGGAAGCCGAGGCTACCCAGGCAAGACCGAGCGTACCACCGGTGAAATCTCTGTTGTAAAAATCGCATAAAAACAAACAAGCAAAAAAAAAACAAAAAAAAAAACCATTATTTTCCACAAGAAAAAAAGCTTCTCGCGACTGGCTAAAGTTTCGTGCTAATTAGCTGTGGCTATCCCGATCGTAATTTCGTATTTTCAGCTCGATTTTTTTTTTTTTTTTTCCAGACACTTCGATCAGGTTGCGATACACGAGAAAAAAAAAAAAGATAATAAAAAATTGACAGATTTTCAGCGATGAATTTGCATCTTTTTCAACGAAAAAAATTTCCAATCGAATCTGGATCGAATAAAATTCGAAAAATTAGAGAAAATTATTTTAAAAACCAATTCGACGATTGATGTAATTAAAAAAAAAAATAATTCAAAAATTAAAGTATCGAAAACAAAACCTTTTTTGGTTTTATCGCCGAAAGATGCCATTTGTTTTTTTTTTTTTTTTCTTATATAAATTCATCGTTTTATATTTACTATTTAATGTCGAAATTCGTTAATTCAATTGGAACTCTCGTTGCATCGGTAGAAAATTCGTACAAACGTTTGATGGTTTTTTAAAAAAAATTAATAAATTGCTCCACGAAATAATATTGTAAAAAAAAAAGTATATATATATATATATAATGTTCGAACTTACCTGTAGGTAAAGACATAAGCGAGGCAAAAATCTTCGTGATTTCCCAGCGAGTGTTGATTCAAGAAATTACTGACGTCTATATTTTCCATGCAGAAGACATTCGGCTTTGAGTCGGATCTCGGCGAGCAGGCTGTGTCATTGTCGATCTATCGATCGAAGATAAATTGAAGAAAAAAAAAAAAAAAATTAAAAAAATACAAAACAAAAAATTATCGATAAAATTTTGATAGCTTCGCGGAAAAAAAAATTACCTTTATCCTTTGAACTTCGAACTTGATGTTTCTGTGCTCGATTCTACCGTCGAATCTCGTGTCCCTGTATATATAATTTACCGCTGTAACGTGATGTGCTATCAGCGATAAAATTTCCTCTCTCGTCTTTTCGGGATCTCCGTGAAGCTGTGTAAAATAGAAAAAAAAAAAAAAATCTAAAATATTCGAGGTATTTCGATGATTGGCTATGTTGTGGCTTTTTTTTTTTTTTTTAAGGGCACGTAGAAGGCCTAAAATTAGGCGCGATTTTCGAGAATTTTTTTTTCGTAAGGAAGGAGTCGTTTGAAATTTTTGAAATTTTTGCACATTTTTATTTCATGCGTTTACTTTTTGAGACGATTTTTTTTTCTACAAAATCGCGAATGCACAGCTCATTCAATTGAAGAAATTTTCAAGATTTGTGTGCAATATAACCTGAGAGATTGAACTGAAATAATCTTCAAAATGTTAATAAAAAAAAAGTGGTTTTTTTTCTTTAAATCGCAAATAATGAAAGGTTTTCGCGAAAAATTCAAGCTCGATTTTCAAAAGTCTGCGATTTCGTCAATTTTCGGATATTCTTAAACGGGATCAAGTTCAATCCCAGCGTTTTTCTATTAACTTTTGAAATAAAAAAAAAAGGTCTTTTGATTTCAGATTATTAGCGCTAGGGCTATTGCACACCGTGCGACAAAGTTACTTCGCGATGTCGCCGATTGAACGAGCTGTAAATCTGACATTTTGCAGGAAACATTTTTTTTTTCTCAAACAGTAAAAACATGAAATGAAGCTACGTCAAAATTTCAAAAATTTAGGGCAATTCTTTCTTTACGAAAAATAATTCCCAATAATCGCCTGAGAAGCCTTAAACTCCACCACTCGCTAATAATTTTCCACTAACGCTGGAAGTAATGGAGGATTAATGGCTATTATGGGACTTGAAAAAAATATTTAAAACCTTAAAAAACCATGGAAAATCAAAAGATACGACAATGAAATTTGTTTTCCATAAATCTGGCATAAAACATGAATTATTTTCAGATTTTTAAATTTTGGAGTATTTTTTTAAATTTTGGAGTATTTTTTAAATTTTGGAGTATTTTTTTAAACTTTGGCGGGACAGCCGAACAAAACATTTTTTTTTTTCAATAGTGAGAATCGACCCCTGGCTTTTTTGACGTGGAATGCATGGAGCTTTGCTACGAATATATGAAAAAAAATTCACAAAGTGGATGTTCAATTGGCAAAGGAGTGAGTCACGGTGAAAGGAGATATCCGACATGGAGTTGGCTGAACAAAATGAAATTTAAAAGTAAAAAAAAAAACAGAGAAGGCAAGGAAAAAAAATAAATAAAAATGAGGAACGAGATGAAGTAGAGGAAAAATCGAGGTAGCTCGGTATTCGCAAACTATTTGCCAGCTATGCACGATTGCCAAAGGCACAAAGAGATGAGAGAGAACTCTGGATTCGAGCTATTTTATTTATAAATAAAATAGCTCGAAAGAAAAAGAGAAAAAAAATTTCTCTTCCTCTTTCCTTTTCTTTTTTTTTTCCATTTTCTTTTTATTTACGTTCTTTGCTTTGATTCTCGACGATGATAGATATACATTTTTTTTTTTTTTTTTTTTTTTTTTTCAAGACTCACGTGCTCGGATATGTGACGCCATATGAAGGGATCGGTCTGTATGAAGAGGGAGCACGTGTTTTTGTTGTCTTCCTTGGGCCTCGTGGCCCTACGACTTCGACGATGCGGCTCAGGATTGTTCGCCTCTTTCGTGTACTTGTGACCGGGTCTCTCGGTCGCACCGTTCCAAGCCTCGACCTTTGGCCTCAAGTCGATGATTTTTTTGGCCAACGGTGGCGGTGCATCGGGCTCACCGGAATTTTGAACCTTGTCCATCCATTCGGCGACCTTGCTCGTTATACCACAACCGCTAGAGTCACCTGTTATCCGATATTCATCGTTGTAACGTCAATTTTCGAATTATTTCTCTCGAAACGAATCGCAGGAATGGTTTTTAGGATGTTACATCGTTCGGATATCTTGACACTGTATAGTTCATCGAGCTAATTTCTGCCTGAGATGCAAGAACAAGGTGGGAATAAGCCGAGACTCGTAAGAACATATTTACAACTGTCTCGTCGACTTTGAAGTTTTTGTGCTCCAAAATTGACAGCTGGTTTTCCACAGTTTCCCCGTGCCCTCGTACGAATTTGACACAGTCGGGGAAAACGAATTCCGAGATTATAAAAAGAACGAGGATTACGGTATATTATATCTGAATTTACCTGCTATCGGATCACCCGGGAACTGGGAATAAATTACTATATAAAAAAAAAAAACTTTATTTCGAAGATCTTATCAAATATTGTTTTGGATCGATGCAAAGCGAAGTTAAGGGGATGAGAAATAAGATCGATTGCTTTTCTACAAGGGCCTTGTGGTAATTATAAGAGCAAGCGGAAGATATTATCTGGTCCCTTCTGTATTACAGAAAAATTCGTATTTCCCAAATAAAAACAAAAAACTTTTTTTTTTTTATCGTTTGAGCTACCCAAACATGTTCGTACAATTTTTCAAGCCAAATAATGTCAGTATAGATGAAAAATTGTACGAATCTTGAGCAAATTTTTTCTCATGTATCGAAAAATAAAAATGTTTTGTCATCAACCCGGAGCTTGATAAAATATTTGACAGAACAAAGTCATCGATCGCGCGTACATGTCGTGAGAAATGTGAGAATGCGAGACGAGTCTTGAGACTTGGATCGAATGACGATATTGCTTCGAGACAATTTCCTTACCGCGAGAGAGAAATCGTCTCGGCATCGTGGAAATCGTTCCCTCTCTTTTTTTTTTTTGTTTGTTTTTTTACGACAAAGCTGAGAAGAAGTCTCGAAGATCGAAACAACACGAAGGCTCCCTAGGGATCTGTATTTTTTTTTTCTTACTGGATTCAGTCATTTTCTCATCTTTGATCCGAGGAATAAAATTCTCGTATAAAACACAGTCGGTTTTTTTATATTTATATATATAGAGCAAAGAAAGAAACTTGGGAGGAGGAGGAGGATTACCGTAGAGTTTTCAGACATAAAGGGAGATCCCACTCGAGTACTCGGGTATGGGCTTCGGGGCAATTTGCATCAAGGGATTATAGTCGTGCAGCTTTGGATCAGCGAAAAATATCAAGAGCTGCGAGTCGGGAAAACTTTATTTATATTTTTCTAATTATTGGTGCTTTTTTTTTTTTTTAATGTTTATCGATCCTCATAGCCTTTGCACGAATCAACGAACCGAAATGGTTATTGGATCACGACGCCATATTGGACCGTCTTTATCGTTGTTGCTAGGGCAATATAATAGGGATAATATTTTTACAAGATGGGGAAGCTCGAGAAATATGAGAATTCTCCATTGTCCAAAATGGATTCGGATGGAAAAGGTTAATATCCGTGTGGAGGATGATGGCTTAAATAGATGCAAATTTTTTAATGGGAATTACGTCGAGTTGGGTAAAACGGTCGAAGAATCCAACCGTGTCAATCTTTGTATATCTTCTATTTCATATGATCCTCATCCCTTTATCTCGCGCAATCTCCCGATGGCAAATATAACCTTTCCGGATATAAATGCAGAATAAATATTATATTTGACGAGACTGGAGAATGACGCGCGACGCGATGAACAATAATATTCCGATCTAGCGAAGCTAAGCTGTATTATTTTCATCGTCGATCGATAGCAATTCTGTTCAATGAACTTTTTGCTTCCTCATGGAAGAAGCCGTTGTTTGAAAAAATAAAATATCGAGATTTTCATGGTAACATTTTCAAAATGTTCTAGTACATCGAGAAAACATATTGCTGTAACTTTAGTAGAAGTTATAGAGCCGAAACTTTTTACACACAAATAGTCCGGGGGACGAAGATGTTTGGTATCAAATTTGGCGAGAATCCCTCAAGTGCGGTTCAGATTTTACAAAATTTTCAAATTTTCACAAAAAGTACGTGCACGCTCTAATAACTTTCGGAAATTTGTCGATATCGAGTCACGCAATGTTTTAATAATCTGGGCGACAATGAAAATAAAAAGCGTGCAATTTCGAAATTTTCACATTGTTTTCTCCATGAGAAAGCCAAAATTGAAAAATCCCCTGGCTCATAAAGCGACCAACGCGACTGTAATAAAATAATAAGAAAGAAATCTCTAAATTTCGAATTTCCTTCTCTCACGAAGAATCCAACGAACTTAACCTCATTATTATTATTATTTTTTTTAATATTCTTCCTTTTCTGATTCGCGATTACTCCCCCGTGGTCATTTTTGTCACGCGCACGCAATTATATTTCGAGCCGTAAAAAAAAGTCATATCACGATACGACATGACGTTTTTTTTTTTTTTCCCCCATGAAAATAAAATTTCGTTATCGAAGACTAAATTCAAGAGTGACTAAATTCAAGATTCAGAGAGACTACAATTCAAGAGTGTACTCCGGCTATTTTATAAGGGTCAAGAGAGCCTCGGGAGGGGTTGAAGGGATTTGCCGTTGAAAGTATAAAGAAGAATAAAACGACACATATGTGTGTTTGTGTGCTTTTCCGAAACGTCGGTGGATTTTGGGGATTAAGTTCGTAACGCGTGGGAGGGGGAAGCCGGAATGGCATGTTTTGGTGGTTGCTCGGAAATTCCGTGAAATTTATGCGTCGGGGTAAAGCGGCTCGTTAATGTTTTAGATTCATAACGTTATAACGGTGGAGAAAGATGGCAAAGGGGATCGTGAAGTTTCTCGACACGAATCCACAATAACGTGTGCATATATATATATATATATATATATATATATATAGTTCACATATGGCGATATATGTGTACAAGCACATGGATATGCGCATGTGTGCACGTTGTTTCGAAGGAGAAGGGGGCGACACGTACAAACAGGAGAAGAGCGAAGATGGCGAATACGCGAGTGCACGGAATAACGATAAATATTGCATAAATATTGCGACGATATACAGAAAGGCATTCTGTTTGTACGATGGGTTCGCTGTGCATCGTATACACACGAGAGAGAGAGCTTTGAATATTACGAGCGCTGAGAGCATACGTTTCGTTGGAATACATGTTTTATAATTTTACTCGTTCCTACGCTATTTTGCTGTTTTATGCAGTGGGATTTTTTTTTTTTTTTTCTAGTGGAATAGACTAGCTCGAAGCAAGAGGGGTTACTCAGAGTTACAGGCCATCGTGGCATTTATTTTTGTGAAGAATAAAAAGTCCATTGAAGAGGCTAAATGGTAAAAGAGACGAATGCTGGTTGAAGGGGACCGCAAGCCACTTATATATGAACGTATCGCCGCGCATCTTCGCTCACGCGAGCGACTCTACCCGTGCGCCATCTAGCGGAAGTTTCGCGAACTAAACACTCAAATGAGAGGGGGGGGGGGGGGGTCGCTCGTAGGATTAAAGCACAAGGAATCGCTGTGTGCAGTGGAAAAATTGTCAATGGAGATTGCTATTCAATTTTAATTCATACGATTATTCAAATCGAATCCAATTATTTCGATCTTTTTCGTTGACTTTTTTTTAACGTTTATTACACTCGAAGATAAGCCCCTTGTTCAGTGAATTGTGAAGCATCGTTCGTCTGGACTATTTTTTTTCTATTTTCATATACTTGAAAAATTTTTTGCAACTCAAATTACAGGAAATTAATGATTAAAAATGATTATTGTTCATTCGTTGTGTGAATTATTGACAGGATATTCGGAATTTCGAGTTTACGCTTTTTAATCAACGAAAATACGCGACAATGCATTTGTAAAGTGATCTTTGTTGACGAGATGTGTCGTCTGAGCGTTGGAGTTTGGTCAGACAAGAGACAAAGGGACTCCCCGCGTGCCTGTATCCGGTTAAAAGCGTCGGGAGTGATAGGGAGAGGGAGAGAAATGTCCCCCCTGGAGTATATCATTTGCAGTCTGTACGTTCGAGATGAGAGCGCACGCTTTCCGTCTGTCGTGTGTCCGAGCGACAAGACCACCGACGGTCGCTCACTGACTCTCGGCGCATCCAATATGCAAATTGGGAGCTAACGCGCGAGTCTTTGCTCTCAATATTATTGCATTCTTTTCGCAAATTCTATGCAAATTTTTCATAGAATCATTAAAAATAGTCAAGATTATGGGATTCAATTTTCCTACATCCAACTCTTGCCATTACTTGGCACAGATCGTCCTATAAGTGACAAAACTCGCGAAAAAAAATTCTGAAAAATTCCGACAGGGACAAAAAGGTTATCTCATGATTTTTTTTCGATAAATTTTTGGAATTATTATTACTGAAAAATAATCCAGAGAACACTTGATCGGTTGTATGTTGGGAGCTACTCAAGGGATGGTGGTGATCCCGTCTTTCATCCTTTATTTAGTACAACCAATTATACGCTAATGAAATTTCAAGCACAGCCACTTAAAACTCAAAGAACTCACAATTTGTTTTGAATTTTCAAGATTTTCTTTGAATTTTCAAGATACTTTTTGAATTTACAAGCTAGTTTTGGAATTTTCAAGCTAGTTTTGGATTTTTCAAGATAGTCTTTGAATTTTCAAGCTAGTTTTGGATTTTTCAAGATAGTCTTTGAATTTTCAAGCTAGTTTTGGATTTTTCAAGATAGTCTTTGAATTTTCAAGATACTTTTTGAATTTTTCAAGATAGTCTTTGAATTTTCAAGATACTTTTTGAATTTTCAAGATAATCTTTGAATTTTCAAGATAGTCTTTGAATTTTCAAGATACTTTTTGAATTTTCAAGATAATCTTTGAATTTTCAAGATAGTCTTTGAATTTTCAAGATTGTCTTTGAATTTTTAAAATAGTCTTTGAATTTTCAAGATTGTCTTTGAATTTTCACGACTGTCTTTAAATTTTCACGATTGTCTTTAAATTTTCAAGATACTCTTTGAATTTTCAAGATAGTCTTACAAACTTAATACAAAAATATTAATAAAGAGCAATAGTTATTGAAAATTAGAACTTTTTTTCATTTCAATTTCATCATAAGGGTTTGTAAATTTCAAAATTTTTTGTACCTAAACTTCAGGATATTTTTTACAGTGTACCAGATTCGAAGCTTTAAAATTTACAAATTCGAATTTGTAAATTCAATGAATTTTCGCGTGTGGGTATGCGCTATTTTCTCTCTCTTTTCACGGTTTATTCGAGCTTTTGTTGTATGAAAAAGAAAATCCGGAAGCGATGTTAAAATTTCACTTGCAGAGGGATAAAAAAAAATGCATTGAAGAGAAAGGTTAGAGGGCCGTCCCGAGTCTTAAAAAGCCCACGGAAACCCTGTTTGCGCCTCTCTCCCGGTCATATAAACGCCGCAATATAAATGCGTGAGTCTTTTTTTTTTCGTTCCCTCAACACGGAGAGAAAAAAAAAATCCGCAGGACTCGGATTTAACGCTCGAGTGGGAAGAGATAAATTTGCCCCCAGTGGAAACTTTCCAGTTATTTGACCGTAAGAATTCGAATTTGACCGTAAGTAACACGAAATTCAATCGAAATTTCCCCGGAAGATTGTGCTTTTGAGAAAAAATGTATTTTTCAATTTTTCAAAAATTCATAAATCGATCGAAAATATATCATTTTTTTCTTTCTCACCGCGATCTCGTCAAAGGTTCAATGGGAATTTCGCTAATTTTTTTTTTTTTTTCAGCCTCAAAATAGTTAATACGCAAAATTGAAATTCTTAGTCCGAAAATCTCGTCAAAGACGTTGGCGAGGGGAAACGTTCGTCAAATATTTCGATGCGTGGAAAAGAATTTGCACGAAATAAATTGCATCGATGTAATTATTGATCGAATTTTTTTTTGTTTGTTTTTCACTGAGCAAAAATTGGAGAAAAAATTTAATATTTTTTTTTCACTGCTCCATATCTTCTGAGTCTCAAAATTTTTTTTTTTTTATTTTCTCTCTGTCTTTCCACAAATTTCCACGTTTGCCTGAATGTAATCCGAAAGTTATCGTTTAAGTTATATCGTCTTTACGATGGCCAGAAGACTTGCGGTCATTTCTGGAAATGGCAGAGGAAAAGAGTCGAGCCCTGGGATACGTGAAAAAAAAAAAAAGAAAAAAAAAAAAAAATCAAGAAAAGAAAAAACAAAATGAAGCCCGGCTATACAGGAGGACCGGGCATGTATAGAGGTATGAATGGATAACGGGTGCTCGAGGAAAAAAATATATTCTTCCTACAGGGCAAATTGGACGCTGCTCGTCGTAAAAAAAAAAAAAAAAAAAACAAAACATAAACAAAAACAAAATGTTTCGTGATCGTTAGAGCGATATGCAGTTTTATGACTGTCGGGAGTTTCGCGGTGCGAAATTTTCTCTCGTGAAGATCTTGCGGCGTCTTTTTTGAACCGTTCTGTGTGTACTCGAGAAATTTAGAGAGAGAGAGAGAGAGAGAGAGAGAGAGAGAGAGAAAGAGAGAGGGAGAGAAAATGTTGAAAACCTTCGGAGATGTAAAAATACTGTGCACACCTCATGCTTTTACGGCCCTTTCAACATTGGTTCGACTATATACACGAATGCTCTTTTTTCCTTCGCCTGCGCGAATTTTCATATCTCGCAGTTGAAGGTTCAACGAACCCGAAATATTAATCTTTCATATTTCTCTCTCTTTTCTCGTCTAGCACTTTTCATCATCACGCACGGAAAAAAAATTTCTGTAAATTTTACAGTTTTGTTAATAGAGAATGCCTCTCGGGAGGAAAACTTCGGAAATTCTTTCGAATTTTGAAGTGTAAATAATTGTTTTTACAGTTTAAACCAACAAAAATATGGTTATACAGATAGTACAGAAGTATATTCCGCGCATTACTTTTTTGATCGAAACACTGTGAAAACAATTATTTCCACTTCAAAATTCGAAAGAATTTCCGAAGTTTTCCTCCCGAGAGGCATTCTCTATTAACAAAACTGTAAAATTCACAGAAAATTTTTTTCCGTGCGAAAGGATTTATCTCACGCTATGAATTGAGTTCAACTCTCTTTCTCTCTCTCTCTCTCTCTCTTTCTTTCTCTTGCTCTCACGTGACCCTAATGGCTCTCTTGCACTAAAGGCGATCTCCGTGCGAGGTTAAACTCGCTTTGATTAAGGAACGGCGATCCATTTTACGAGGATTTTTGAAAATGAATTTTCATGAATTTTTCATGCCAAAACCGTAGGACCCATTGAAAAGTCCTTTCGGGTAAATATTTATTGATATTTTGTTAAGCTTATAAAAATTTTTTCAAGACATTTCGCTGAATCGTACTCGCTTCGAGTGCGCTGAACCGTAAGAGGCAGCGCGAAACAAAAAAATCCAGACATATTTTGGTTCTTCAGATGACACTTTGTAGCTCGTAAGCTCGATCGCTATGAAAATTTTTTTTTAACAATCACAAAATTGTGGCACGATGACGATTTAAAAAAAAATTTTTCATAGCGATCAGACTTAAGAGCTACAAAGTGTCATCTGACGAACCAAAATATAATCTGAATTTTTTGTTTCGGATCGATCGAACGGGCGCAATCGTGGATAACGATGAAACGCCTGCCTGTTGCGGTCGAGCGCGCGCCAATCGATGCACGACTCAACGAAATGTCTTGTAAAATTTTTTATAAGCATCACAAAGTATCAATAAATATCTACGCTGAGGTACTTTTCAATGGGTCCTTATCGTTTCGGCATGAAAAATTCATGAAAATTCGTTCGAATGATCCCGGTAGACGACAATTCGATCTTGAAATTTCAATTCAAATAAAAATTTCATAGAATTTTAATTTTTATCAAATTATATTTAGGTTTTAACGGAGTATTTAATTGTGGGGCCGATTAATGAATGAGTTTTAATTAAAATAAATTTCAACAAATCTTAAAATTTCAATTGAAATAGAAATTTTAAAGAATTTCAATTTTTATCAAATTATATTTAGGTTTTAACGGAGTATTTAATTGTGAGGGCGATTTAAGAATGAGTTTTGATTAAAATAAATTTTACAAAAATCGTAAAATTTTGATTAAAATAGAAATTTGATAAAATTTTTATTTTTTATCAAATTATATTTAGGTTTCAACGGAGTATTGAATTGGGGGGGGAGATTAAAGATTGAGTTTTAATTAAAATAAATTTTGAAAAATCTTAAAATTTCAATTAAGATAGAAATTATATAGAATTTTAATTTGTTATCAAATTATATTTAGATTTTAACGGAGTATTTAATTGCGAGGGCGATTTAAGAATGAGTTTTAATTAAAATAAATTTCAACAAATCTTAAAATTTCAATTGAAATAGAAATTTTAAAGAATTTCAATTTTTATCAAATTATATTTAGGTTTCAACGGAGTATTGAATTGTGGGGGGGATTTAAGAATCAGTTTTGATTAAAATAAATTTTGAAATATCTTAAAATTTCAATTAAAATAGAAATTTGATGAAATTTTTATTTTTTATCAAATTATATTTGAGTTTCAACGAAGTATTTAATTGTGGGGGTGATTTAAGAATGAGTTTTAATTAAAATAAATTTCAAAAAATCTTAAAATTTCAATTGAAATAGAAATTTTAAAGAATTTTTATTTTTTATCAAATTATATTTAGGTTTCAACGGAGTATTGAATTGTGGGGGGGATTAAAGATTGAGTTTTAATTAAAATAAATTTTGAAAAATCTTAAAATTTCAATTAAGATAGAAATTATATAGAATTTTAATTTGTTATCAAATTATATTTAGGTTTTAACGGAGTATTGAATTGTAGGGGCGATTTAAGAATGAGTTTTGATTAAAATAAATTTTGAAAAATCGTAAAATTTTGATTAAAATAGAAATTTGATAAAATTTTTATTTTTTATCAAATTATATTTAGGTTTTAATGAAGTATTTAATTGTGAGGGCGATTCAAGAATGAGTTTTAATTAAAATAAATTTCAAAAAATCTTAAAATTTCAATTGAAATATAAATTTTAAAGAATTTTAATTTGTTATCAAATTATATTTAGGTTTTAACGGAGTATAAGATTCTCAATAAATAAATATACAACACCCAAATCAAATAAGCTAATATAAAATTTTAATTTTTCAAAATTTAATAAATAATTCAACCAAAAATAAGCCAAATAAAGCCTCATACCCTCAATATAGAATAATAATCTTTTTTTTTTTTATAAACAACGTATAATAAATTATACATTCATATTTTCTTCATTATATATAATATAATTAAACTGTACCTTTCAATTTCAAAAATTAATATGCATCAAACATTTATATACGCATCATTTTTTCGTAAAAAAAAAAAAAAAACAACAAAAGATCGCGAATGAAATTTTAAAATTGCACCAATTTTTTCATCAGCGCTCGTGGGGCCATCTTAAAAAAAATTCACAGCTCTCTTTTAGCTGCGATAGCTCGGAAATATTTGTACGAAATTTTGGGAATTTTTTTTGTTTTTCGAATTTTTTTTTTAAACGTGTCGAAAAAAATTAATGAAAAAATCAGAGAGTTGCTCGTATTTTTTTCTTTTTTTTTTTTTTTTCAATAAAATTTCACATAAATCTGGAAATTTTGTATCGATTCGTATCAGATTCATTATAAATTTCAAGCAGATATACACAAAAATAAAATTGAAAACGTCATATTGTGGTTTACTTTGTCGAATTTTTTTTTTTTTTTTTTTCTCCAATTGCAAGAATTTTGTAATTCGACTATCCTGGGGATAGCGATATGATCTTGAAGAAAAAAAAAAGAAAAAAAAAAAGAAAATGGGACATTGTTTACGAGAATAAAAACGCCTGAGAGTAAGAGGGAAAAAAAAAAAAATTTGGAAAAAAATAAGAATGAAAAATAGAACGATGAAAGAGGAGATGTTCGGCTCACCTTCCCTGACGTTGGCGTACGGATCACCGACGTCGTTTTCATGGTAAATGACCGAGTGATACGAGTCGTTACGGCCATGTGGCAACGAGGGATAATAATTCGCTTTCTCGACGAAATACTCCCCGTCCCGCGATGACACGATTTTTCCATGAAAAATACCGTCACTCAGACTACCAAACACGTGACTGTCCGGCTCACCTGGATTTACGAAGAGACGAAATTTTAAAAAAAAAAAAAAAAAAAAAAAAAAAAAAAAAAAAAAACTTGCATCGAGCCAGAGAAATTTTTGAAAAAATGTCAAAAAAAAATGTATATTTTTCGCGCAAAAGTTCAAAATTTTTTTTAATCACTTTTTCATCATCGGCACGTGTACAATTATGGGCAAAGTGATCGGAAAAATTTTGTGGATGAAAAGAAAAAAAAAAATTTTTAAATAAAAAAGAAAAATTCAATTTACGAACAGGATAAATGAAAATACCTGAATTTATTTTACATTAAAAAAAAGTAAATTGGAATTCGAAAAATTTAAATTCTCCATGTCGCGAAGATCAGCGAAAGAAATGTTAATTTTAAAAAGTCAATAGTTACAATTTATCTGTAAAGATGATTTTTAAAATTCGTAGCCCTTGAATTGCGATGTGCACGTCGATTTTGAAGTAAATTTTTTTTTTTTTTTTTATCGTCAAGTAATCGAACGAGGTTTGAGAATTGAAAAAAAAAAAATTTTTAATTTAAATTTCGAGATAAATCGAAGATGCTAGGAGTGAATGAAACTTTGAAAAATTTGGAGCTCACCTATGAGATAACCCTCGTAAATGTGGGAGGTGTCGAGATCCTCGACCTCACCGGAGGGTCCCTCGATCACGAGATCATCACTGAATACGGTGAGATCCCTCTTGAGACGCAAGTGAAAGTCACGTCCGTGCGAGCGAAACTTAAGACTCAACGAATTTTCACGAGTGACCGATCTCTTGGCCCTGAGATGATTACGATGAACCTCGTCGGTGGAATATGATAGTGGCTCATAATGGCGTATGTACTCGTTCAATCGTTGAGCTAAAACGCACAAAGACGAACAAAAATACGTTACTTTTTTTTAATTAAAAAAAAACCATGAAAGGAATAGAAGATTATTATTAATATAATATAAAATATATATATATAATAAATATTTATATTATATATGAATAATAATGATTAATAAAATCAAATCTGTTCGTGCGACAATATCAATGGGAAAATAACTATGAGGCGCTCTGAGGATTGTGTGTATCGAAAGATCGAAGAATATTTATCTACTCCAAAGTGGAAAAATTGATGACAGGGTAGACGTACACCAGTTGTGACTACTCTCTGTACCGTTTGTGTGGCCACTCCGCATTTCTCTCGAATTTTTCAAAGTTTCAAGACTGTGCTCACTTCATCGAGCGTAATATTTCGACACTCGAGATGTTTGCGCACGACTATATTGATTGCTTTATTGAATATCTGCTAATTTATTTCAACGAAATATGACGAAATGTGTCAACGCTGAACGGTTCGCGTAGTTTTCTTGTCGGAAGTGTCAAGGGATCCCGAGGTAAGAAGACTACACGGTTTCTCATATCTAAAGTCATTCCACCCTATCAAAAGTTTATATTTCATCAAGTTAAAGCTCATTTTTCGGGTTCGATTGCAAAAAATGCGATTGTTCCATTTGTCGCCAGCTTATGGGTACAAATGGAGCACAACTTATACCACTTTAGTAATATGTTTATGTAATATGTTTATTGTTTATATGTTAACTCGAACCGAGTTATTTGTCGGTAAATTAATATTTGTATTTTTTTTTTTTTTCGTCAATTTGGCTTCACTTTCATTTCCACTGTATGTTTTTTTCGAAAATCTTCACAGATAATTTTTCAAGGCAGGCTGTAGATTAATCTGAAAATCATGAAAAAAAAAAATACTGCGATTCAGTCAAACTGATGAACTGTCGAAAATTTGGTGAGAAGACTGCTCGAAGAACACGAAAATACATAATGAAACATTTTTATAGTTGACATGGTTCATTCGCAGCCTCGTGGACCAAATGGGGGCGAGGGAGAGTTCGCTCTGAGCGACAGGTCGATGAACGCGAGATCGATATTCCAATGGACGTGATATATATATATATATATATATATATATATATATATATATATATATATATATATACGTGGCTTAGGGTTGGTAAGTCGGCGAAGTCGTTCTACGCGGGTCATCGACTGTACTCCATGTCGCGAGGGTCCCTGACATGTGACATGACAGCTGTACGAACGTTATAGCGCACACTTTCTTTCTCTCTCTCTCTCTCTCTCTCTCTCTCTCTCTTTCCAAGCATATATCCTTCACGTATGCAAGCCAAGATGCCATTGAAGATAATTTATATACCTGTCTTTTGACACATGGCTCGGCTTGATACGATTTGGACTATATATGATGACATACGTTACCATTTCTCAATCCTAATGCAATATCGATGCCTATAACGTGTTCTGATTGACTGACAGTCCAGTGACAGTACACAGTGAGTAACTCTGGATACAACCAGCGATCATCAGGGCAACGAAAGAATGTCAGTATAATAATGAGTATAGCCATATCTTCGAGTAGTATATACATCGAATAGCTAGCCATAATCATGTTGTGATGTAAAATTTGATCTTAATTTCCGTTTAATTTCACGTGTTATAACAAATTGATCGAATGGCGATTGAGACTCTGAATGATCGAGTCATCATTTTTCTTTTGTGGATCAAAAGTAAGAGATTGAAAAATCTCAATGAACTCATCGAGATTCTTGAGACTCGAAATTTCGAATAAAAACAAAATGACGTTCAAGTCTGCGTGGAATGATCGTACAGACATTTGAGGTATATATAGCGAGAAAAATTGTCATCGTAAATTTTTCCTTTCGACCTTGTCATGGTGTAATATTTCTCTATTTATCTCTCAGCCACCGAAACACACTCAGCTACGATTTTTCCACTGTTCGATCGGAAAAATCGATCGATATAGGGTACAAGGTGTGGTGATAGAGAAACGATGGCTCGAGCAGAGCTATTGGTCTCGACGCCATAAATATTGGACGTTAAATTTACGATACGCTCCGACGATCGCGAAATAACGGAAGTCCAGCGAGAACCGGAAAGGTGGCTTGAACCAAAACCCACGCGAAGGTTGAAGAGGGAAATTGCTCTTTCTCTCTCTCTCTCTCTCTCTCCCCCCTCTATCGTTCTCTCTTCTGCTTTAAACCGCTCTGTGTTCCGCTGTACTCACGCTGTTTTGGCGTCGAGGCGATGATAAAAGTAACGATCGGTTCAAAAGAGGTTCGGGGATGGGTGAAAGAATAAAGTAGCGAAAGGAGAGGCTGCAGTGGTTGCGTCCTATATTAGGTTTGGTCTGATGGGAGAAGCTGTGACTATATCAGAATTTCCAAAATATTTGTATTATCGGAGTAAAAATATTATTATCAAATGACAAATCTCTCTTCATTTATCTTGATTGCAATCATCGAAAAGTCGACGGTAATTTCACACGATCATACATCTCTGTTTAACTTGAAATATTTTTGAAACGTCGTCCCCAAATTTCATAAACTTTTGGCACAGCCAAACGGACGAATAAAACAAAAGTCTGAAAATATAATTCAAGACTTTCAAAATTCAAGAATTCCCAAAGTTTCAGAGAAATCGTTGAGTCCCGCAAGTCCAAAAGAATAAGATTTACAACAAAAACAAAACAAAAAAGAGCCGCACATTTATCCGTATATAGATACATCGGGTTGTCTCCAGGGTCTCGGTCTAGTTCCCTCTTCTCGTGAAATTACGGGATCGACGTTGCGCGGGTGGAGTTTACGATTTACGCTCAAAAGAGCAGCTTCCGGTGGCAGCCGGAAGCTATCGAGAGAGCGGATCCCTCGTGGAAACGCGGCGCGCACGAGCGAGCGTGCCCGAACGAGAAATTCAGTTTTCACTCGTGACATCGCGCTGCACGTTTTTCCATTACAAACTTTTGCGACCATAACTGCGCATCGGGAGACACGCGGTCGACAGTGTAAAAAAAAAAAAACAGAAGTGAAAAGCCGGAGCTAGGGAGGATGTTTCGTCGAGAGAAGTATAAACATCCTTTTTACTGCAACGGTCCCAGGCGGGAGATTCTGCAATATGGTTCAAACGAGAAACAAAATGAGGGGATTGTGCTTTCCGGGTTCTCCAAACACAGCTATAAGAGACCTTGAATAAAGCTCCGGCTATCGAGAGACCCGAAGACGAATTCCCCCTCGTATAAGTGCCACATGAAACTTCATCGAAACCTCCCCTGAATGTTTACACAGCAGATACACACGCGAGGGTCGGGCAATCCCAATATAGAGGGTTATAGTGAATCTACTTTCTGTGTAATCCCTCTCACCCGAATATACGTTCGAGTGGCAGAGAGTGTTCGAGCGCATATACATATTTCCGGGATAAGAAGGTCTCTCGCGGCACAAATTCATTTTCGCGTCAACCCTTCCGGATCATCGAGAGTGAAGAAAAGAGGGGCAGATCAAAGATGAAGAAAAAGGAGTTATTCAATTTGTTATTCTTGGTGTGCATAGCGCTGGTGTGCGTTTCAGATCATTATTTTTTTTAAACTCGTTTCGTATATATAGCGACGACCGATCGATGCATATATTATGATAATCACGAGGCTATACAGTTTCAATTTAATATTAGATTTTGCCGTATAAAGTTGGGAGCACGAGACGGCGCAAAATTTCACGGAATTTCATCGTTCGCTCTCTTATAGTACCGCAGGGGATATCGTATAATTTAAATGAGCATTTCGCGACAGGGTGAATGTTCTATATATAGAGTAACTAGCAAAATGACGGTCTCCGTAGAGACGTGGGCCTCTCGTGGATATGGGGTAGGGTTGGGGAGTCTCATTTAAATAGACATTTAAGGAAAGTCAGCGATATGAAGCCGCCCGAGAGAGCATCAAGTTATTCCGGGAAAACCTTTTCTCGAAAGCTTTCCGATAGGTAAAAAAAAAGCGTGAGTCTGCACTGCGTCTCTCTTTTACTGGTTCAATCGCGCTATATGTGTATATTTATTTAATACCTCTACGTTGCGTATTGCATAGGATGTGGGCCATTCGATATCAAACTAGTCACGCACAATCATGGATTCGAGACTATAATGAGCTTGTGACGAGAAGAATTAACTGAGGGCTGGAACGTCTTTTTTTCTGACGAACTTCAAGCTTCTCCATGTCATGAGGTTCCTTTTTTTTCAATTGTTACAAAAGTATTGGAAAGACCAACATCACGAAATCCAATGATAGGCCAGCCGCCGCTATTGTCTTCCAAAACTTAACGCTGAGGTGTCCTTTCTCTACGCCACTTCGGAGGAAATTATAGTCCCGATAACACGTGTAGAAATTTTCTGTGGCATGCCTTAACCCGTTTTATATTGGACAAAAATCAATGTTGATCGGAATGATGAAGCTGATCGATCTTTTAAATACCCTCCAATCAATCTCTTTTTATCTATGATCTAAGAATTAACTCCACGCGAAAGCAGAGTGTGCAGTACCTTACAAAAATTACATTATATGGGCTTCAATCTTTTTTTCTGTCAGACTATCTACATTTACTCTCATATAACGAAATTCCAAGTTAACGTGTCTGATGAATGATTTATTCATAGATATCCCAGACTGTCGTTGGGTCACTGACCTAACATGGAGTGCCCGATGTATAATATAAGGCGAAGAGCGACCCGGTTTCGGAAAAGGATCTCATTTCCGGTCCCCCGATACGTTTTTGCACTACCCACCCCCCCCCCCCCTCCCTCCCCCAAACTTCGTACAACCTCACGAAACCTGCCTCTCTCGTACATATATCTTACTCCACTCGTCCTTCAGCAAAAGGCCTCTCACCCACGGACTTTACATAGTTTTCTCAGTTCGATGGATCTTTCTACCCATAGATATATACTACGCGAAAAACGTTTGCACCAGGGCCAGTAAAAGCCGCCTTCACCTTATTTCAAAACCGCATAGATTGCTTCGACTCGCCAGTGAAGGGTAAGGAATGTTGTTGCAGCAGTAACACAAGATAACCTGTGTGCATGTGTACACACATATCCTTTTTTTTTATATACATGTGTGAATCTAAAGGTGCATGTACATAGAGCGCTGTATATAGCCTAGAAATGTCGACGTTAACGGAAAAGCTCACACACGTTGGATATAAACGTTGTAGCTCCTGAGAAAATAAATATAGACATATACTACAAACGTACGAAAAGCTTATTCTCACTCTGCCTCTCTTTTCCAGTCAGGAAAGCACCTTAGCCGCCATGTATAGGAGATAGCTGAGGGGGGGGGGGGGGGGGGTGAACATTGCTTGAACAGGAGAAAAAAAGGAGCGAGGGGCAAGAGAGAAACGGGGCAAAGGCTGGAAAAGTTCCGACCAAAAATGTCACACGAAACACGATGAAAGATGTTATATTATATGTGTATACATTTATATAGGTGAGATAGAGGAAACACATTTTCCTTGGCTTCTGCTCTGACTGCTGGTAAACGTCCAATGAATGAAACTTCGCCTCGATATAATGTGTGTGTATATATGTATATATTCTATATGATATATATCGCGAAATTCCGTGCACCGAGCATCATATATACGTGTATAGTTTTGTTGTACTTTATGGTCTCTGTACGGCGGAGAGTGCATGAACGACAAAAAGGGAGAGATGGGAAGAGTTTCCGGTGGCTGTACACGTTTAATACTTATACATATGTGTATATATATAGAGATAGATATCGAAATATCGACAGGAAACTTTGTGGTCAGGATGGGGCGTCGTGCGTCATGGATCGGCAAACGCATGCCCTATGGTCTCATGAAACACACACGGACGTACGACCATTATATCGTCACCCGATTGCACACGGCTCCGCGGGTTCACGGGGAACATACGCGAGCGCGCGCGTGGTAACAGCTGCAAGTTTGAGGGGAACGATAGAGCAACGTGTACGATTAAAATATACGAGATAATGACGAATTTTTTCATACGAGAATCAATTTTTCAGGATATACGTGCGTGAATTCTGGCAAAATTAATTTGCATCAAATGGTCATATCAGTCGCTCGAATAAGTGGAGATGAGGAAGCATGATTTTTGATTATTCGGTGGCGAGATATGGCAATGTTTGCATTTTTAATTGAACGGAATAGTAACATTAATTTTATAGCGGCTTCTTGATTCAACGATTTCATAAAAAAATACGTATCACTATACCGCGATTCCCGACAACTCTTATTTGCCATAGTCTCAATTCCTCATCCCCCATCTCGTTGTTTTTGCAATCCGGAGTTTTATTATTTACGGCAACTACTCTTCGATCTTGCACAGATCCGATCAACAGACTCCAACATCACGAAACGGAGTACGTTAACGTATACAAAAAGTTTTTCATTAAAAATTTTGATGCTCTTGGGAATATGCTATTCGTTCTATGCATATTTATAGTTCATCAGTGCAGACTGACGATCGAGAATTCCCTGAGAGAATGACATATATAACTGCGTAGAAGAAGCAAGAATAATGTTAATAATAATGAACCGCATGTGTTTATATCTCAACTATAAGTTCTCTTTTATAGAGCTGCTGGTTGTTTCACTTGCCGGTAAAATTTATCCGACGGGTAATCCTATAACTTTACGTTGGTTGCGTGGAGAAGGCAGCAAGGGACTTTTTTTTTCATGAATTTCCGCTCCAAAATCTATTGAACATCGTGGAAGCTTTTTAAAACATTCGCTAAATGCGATTACAAATTGGGCAGGTAGTGTGATTAATTCATAGCGGCAAACTGGAAATTGGGCCACTGGTAGGAATTGGGACACACAGCCAAAACAAAACTATTTGAAATAAAAGATACAGAATAAATAGAAGAAAAAAAAACATTCGAGTGCTGGACATTTTTCCTTTTTTTTTTTTTTTGCTTTTTGCTCACAGATCGAAAGGTTTACAATCATGAGAATGAGCGCGAAAATGTGTAGGAGGCAATATTTCCTGTTTGCCAAACCCTTTTTATACGCGTGTATGTGTGAGTGTATCTGGTCTATTCTTGTAACGTAGGATATTGCGACCGATACTGCTGCTGTTATATAAATATATATATATATATATATATATGAGTATAGAAGGTGGCACCGACCTCGCGCAACGTCGATAGTGATTGTTATTTATTAATCGTGGCAGCACGGTACCCGGGCTCGCGTGCTGTTCACCCTTTCATACGAACTCGTGTATAGAAACGCACACACGCACACACACACACACAGGTTAAAAAAACCAGCCGGGCGCTACACACCGAGTAATTTAAAAAAGCACGGACCCTGGATAACGCGTGTCTATATACACGTGTATAGTATAACTCCGTTTGTCCAATGCTCCTAGTCTCTATTTATACGTGTGGGAAAAATCGTGTTTTATTAGCGCCCCTCTGACGCGGTGGTTTCCAGATACCAAAAGAAATTCAGCTACGCAACCGAGTCGAGCTTATTTTTTCTTCGTAAAATCGTATAAGTTTCCCGTAGGAAAAAATTTATTTCATATATAAACTTTCAAGAATAATTGATGCTCTTCAAACCGCCGACCAATATAATTCTCGAGGCTTGCCCGAACATTGCACAGAGTTTTCGTTAATAAAACATTTCTTTTGTGTCCTTGATAATAATCGTCACGATAATTTCGAATCCGACTGTTCAAGCCCGGATAATTGACGCCACATTTTGCGGTCACGTTGACTCATGATCGTAAAAATTTAAAATCGACATCTCTAGTTGTAATGGTAATTTTGTGTGGTTCATTATTAGGAGCAAGGACCATGACAGGTATACTCGGGTCTTCGGGAAATTCGAGTGTTCCGTCAATTAATTTATCAATAAAGCGTTAATAATGACGAAATTGACGATCGATAATTTCTTGGCTCTGACGAGAATAATTTAATTAACGGTTCGGCGAAAGGAGAAGCTCGTGCGAGTTATCGGTCAATTGAATAAAAGGGATACGGGGAACGTTGCCACTGTGGTTCGACACTCTGTGGCTCGATCTGACATACATAACAAAGTGCTTGCATTTATGCGCATATTAGAATTATATATACATATAGAGATATCAGATATATATATATATATATTATATATCTATATATACGGTATTGGAAGCCCCGGATCGAAAGTGAGGGGTTGCTTTGACGAGTTTACTGGGAACAGGGCAGGCTTGAGGGTGGTAAAGAGTTGAGGTGGACGAAGGATAGTGAAACAGGCATGAGGAGGAGGAGGTATGGAGGAGAGTTCGTGCGGCCAGAACCAATTGACCCAATTTCAGTGTGCCGGACCCGATCAGAGAGACTCAACGAGATCGGACGCCCAGTCCTCGCGCGCACACGGTGGCTTCCATTATCTAATTTAACTATTTAGGGAAGCTGGGCTACCAATGGTCCTCCCTCTCTCTCTCTCTCTCTCTCTCTCTCTCTCTTCAGCTTCACTGTCGAGCCCACTATCTCGAATTGTCCAGTCTCTCGACTCTATCGATCGGTCCGCATAAACGATTAATAACTTTGGCAACGCTATTGGAGTAATTATACGACGGATTTTTTGATTGGTTGAATTTTTGGAGCAAAGGAAAGAAGAAAAGCTACGAAAAAAGGATTTTAATTAAACAAATTGGAGACGAGCAAAACTACTACTCTTTTCCAGATTAATTGAATATTTTTTTTTTTTACTTCGAGGTTCAGTGATTGTAAAAAAAGCCACCGGTTATCAAGGGACGGTGTGTAATTCTTTTCACTCACTAACGGTAATATAATACGATATGAATTTAATCAAACGGTGAAATCGTTCTACCATTGCTCTTGAAATTGCCGGTAATAACAGGAGAGAAGAGAACGCAGATGTTTGCAGAGAGAAATGGACGAAACAAAGTACCGAAAAAAAAAAAATTTGAACGGACTAGTGTTCCGTTGCCTGATTGAAGTAGTTTCGCGAGTATATGAGGTCTGGAGTTAAGTCTCGGGCACCGTGTTACTGGGCAGTATCAACGACCGCCCCAGTCTCGCTAATTAATACTTCGAACGATATGAATTCTGCCCGGTAAACAAAAAAAAATTCCTTTGTTACGTTTTTTTTCCTACACATACACGCGGGGGAGTACGCGAACGAGTAAAAGTTGAAGAAAAAAAGGGGCTATGGAGCCTACCGGGGTTAGGCAATTTTCAAATAAGCGAAAGACTCGTTGTACGGTACATACATGAGAAGTCAGTTTTTCATATTTTTATTGAACGAGCGGTCCAAAAAAAAAAGCTAAAAGCGCTATTTCGAGCCTGTCACCATTATATAATTTACTAAATTGAGAAAAACTATCCGCAACTATTGAGGTACAGAGCCGCAGTTTACCAACAAATCATTTTCCTTTCGCCAGTCGCACGACTTCATATAGAAAATTGGCACATGGCAACAATTGTCTGCCCTACTTTAGCACTTACGTCACTCCGAGACGCACGGAGTTTCAAACGCCATCTGGTGGCTTAGTTCACCCGGCAGTCTAATCAGAACGAGACTTGTACGAAACAAAAGAACAAAAAAAAAAAATAACGCTGCCGCGCTTGAGAATCGAATTGGCATGTTAAATGAAAACCCGCGCGGGTTGCCGGTCGTGAATGGGTTTATTCCAAAAATGAACGAGCGACATGGTATTACGATCGTCGTAATGGATGGCACGGAAGAAATACGAGGAATGCAACGCCGGAAAACGAGTGGGCGAAAAAAAAAGTAAAATAAAGAGCGCATGTGAAGTAAAGCAGAGCAAAAAAGCGTCGTGTGTTGGAGCGAGAAAGCGGAGGAAAAAAAAGCACGCCAGCACTCTCCACTTCCGTCCATTTGACATGTGAAGCAAACGCCCGAGCATGAAGCGTCCCGGAGGCTGCTGGAGTGTTCCATTTTTTTCTCTCTCGTTCGATTGTGAGCCGCGAGAGCGAGTAAACGCAGAAATGTAAAGCATTCATTTCGTTGCATGTTTTCCGCTGAATTCGAAACGTGTCATGACTCTACATCTCTTTCTCTTTTCTTCTTCAACTCCCTTTCTCTCTCTCCTTCGCTCTATTCTCTCACTCCCCGTTGTTCTCTCTTTATCACTCTAGTTTTTCCTCTCTTCCATCCCTTTTTTAATTTCTCTCTCTCTCTCTCTCTCTCTCTCTCTCTTTCCTCTTGCTTACGCTTTTTTCCCCTCTTGGTCACCCGATCCCTCTTTCACTCTCTTATTCTCTCTTTCTATCTTTCTGCCCTGTTGCTGTGTGTTATGTGTAAATCTTTGGGCTTCACAAGAGTCACGAGAGGCTGCAGTTAGAGTGGTTACATGCGTCCTATTGGTAGTCCGTATAATACATATACGCGTATGTGGCACCGAGACGGAAAAAAAAGGTGCTCGTCTACCAGCGCTCATCGCTCTGCGCGATGTCCCAGCATATCACACACACACACGTTGCCCCGGGAAAATACGGGAAAACGCGAGAAGGACGAACGCAATATGGAAGAGAAAAAAAAGAGTAACGACTTGCTGGACACGAGCTCGGTGTTGCTTCGAAACGTTTTACTCACAGAATTTTTTCATTCAGTATCATTAAGCATTACGAACGATGACGAGCGTTTATACACGAAATGACGAAAAAATAGTTCGAAAATTATAGAACAATGCAATTGGCATTCAATGATTTTTCATTCGTATATATGCGATTTCCATCGGAATCTCATTTTACAATTCATCGAGCGGCTCTTATACATGCTCCTCTCGTCAAAAAGTTATATATTCGATATTCGATAAAAGTTCGCTAAGCGGAAAATAAGTCGGCTTATACATACTCAGACGTATTACGCATCAGTCTATCGGGGTGAATTTTTATTTTTTGGAAAGATGGGAGTGTGGAATACCAGAGAGAAGGGAGGAGCCTAATCCAGAGGATATAAAGCGATGTATTGGTAATCCAGGGTCATCTCCTTTGGCCGAAGAGGGATGAACGGCTCTCTCACTGCAAGACACGCCAGAGAGATGAAGAAAAAGGATAGAGAATGATGGGGTAGAAGGGGGCAAGGGCTGAGAATGCGGATCGAGAAATGGGGATGAATCGCGGGGATGCTGAGAAGACTGCTGAGCTCTCGCGTGAACCAAAGGGGATATTCGAGCGACTGCGATATATATACACGTACATATATACGTGTGTGAGCTATTGGATAGATATATAGGGCAGTTGCATCTCACCCTGACTCCTCGTGTTACACTATAACATATAATGCTCCCTCATCGGTATCGACCTACCTCAATGTACAATGGAGCAAGCGAACGAAGGTGCTCTCGAGGCTTTATAGCGCCGCACATATCTACTCTATATAGGTTGACGGAAAAAAAAAAACGAAATTGTTCGACACAAAATCCAGTATGACATGAATAGGAATTGCTTATAATCAACAAAATCATGCGGTTTCGGACAGATATGAGGAAATATTTGGTTGATGAAAGAAAAAAAGGAAACTGTGATGTAAATCTACCGGGTTGTGTAATATTATTCTGAAAACAATTACAGTAAACTAAAAGTTGCATGGATCGAATGAACAATGAGTATGCGGGGTGCGCGTAATGCAGCGAAAAAATTTATTTTTTAAATTGAATTTAATTTTTAACGAATGCCCATACTTTTATGGTACATCTTTTACGACACTCGAACGCATTTTCCCATTTTTTTTTCTCTCTCGTAAACCAACCAACAGTCTTGCATAGAGAGGTGCTACTATAACTGCTAATATTATTTATAGTCTGTCAGCTTGTGCGCAATCCCGAACGACAGACGCGGGTCGTTCGCCAAAGTGCATATATATATATATGCAGATATATATGAATGATGGAAATTGTCACAATAATACGCTTCCAGTGTCGGATTACGAGAGGAAGAGAAAGAGAGAGAGAGAGAGAGAGAGAGAGAGAACGAGAAAAGGAAATGTACCTTCGCTAATCGAAGCTAAGGGCTTTGCTCGCCGGCATTTGAGCATCAAAACCCCAGGTTGAACAAAATACAAATACATAGTGAATCAAGGGGATGGGAAACGTGTAGCTCGAGTTGCGAATAAGCGCCCGAATGAGCTTTGGCCCTCTTCACAGAAAGCACTAACGTGCACAGGGTTGTTACAAGTACCACGTAGTACACGTTCTAATATATACGTATACATCGGAAGCTCGCTGGATTATGCAGTCTGTGTCCGTTTGCCCCGTTCATTGGTGCACATACATACGTATATATGGGGTATTCCATTTTCAGTACAATAGTTTCGGCTGGAGGGATATATTTATAAATCCCAAAATTATAATTGATCAAATATTCATACGGCGATTTAAATCAAATACATTATCCAACGTGTCCTTATTTACCCCATGTAGATACCGTAGGCATAAATTAACGAAGAAAAATTTGTTAGCACTTAAAATTTGAAACGAAACAGAGTTTTTTTTTTTAATTCAAAAGACTGCAGTTTCGTGTTTTACTGTTCGTTTCTTCATTCTATTTGATGATGGAAAAATCGAAAGATATAATGAACACACGAGGCAAAGGATACGGGCAAGTGACGAATTTAATTAAAATCCCAGTAACGTAATTTCCAGGAGCAGTTATAATTGAGACATTCAAGTATACGAGAGACGCTTGAAATGGTAAAGATAATACATGAAGTGTATTCTGGACGAGCGTAAAAATTCCTGACCCTCTTCCCGTCCGAAGAACGTTCTCCTCAACGTGGAATTCCTCATACATATGGTACCACATATATCTCGTAAGCAAAAAGGCGCAATCCACATTACCTTGCGTCTTAAATTGTTTGGATTACGCCCTTGTGCATGCTAGATCAAAGTATACACGGATATGTCTAGCTGGCCTTTATGCTTATCCGCTATATTGCTGTACCACAGGCGTATTACTTGCACCGCAATATGTCTGTCCTCTATAGCGCGGGTGTTAGCTCGCAAAATGTACACAGCAACCCCTTTCTTAATATCCGTTCTACGGCTATCCAATTAATTCGTATGTTGAGGCATACCGTCTGGAGGATCCTATGATAACCACGAAGGCCGATTCGAAAACCCCAAAATTCAACCCCAGTAATTGTCGACACGTGAAACTTATATTGATCCCCAAATCGAAACTTCAGCTTTTCATTGGCTTTAAATTTATCAAAATTTAGGGAACAGAAAGTCTGAAAATCAGGCTTGAGGCCTTTCTCGTTGAACCCCCGAAAGTGGCTAATCTGGTCAGTCTTCACCCTGCTCAGACACGAGAATACAATTCATCACGGAATCCCCAGACATTTCATTAATTGAAATTTTTAAATTGATCTTCAGTTGAATTCGTACGAGTGTGCATCAATCAGAGCAAACGTTTCATAAACTTTGACTACTTTTTTTTTTTTTGTAAACTCAAAAGATTATCACTTTTCCGTAATCTGATTGATTGATCATGCGCCATATATATGCGATACACACCAGTCGATATCGCTATCACTGGCCTATATATACACGCTATTGGTAAACTTTTCAATCAATTAACAGATTTACTCCCCTATACTTTTAATCCCTCATCGTTCCCCCTTTAAGTATTCGCCGAGCGAGGATATGTATACGAATGCGTGCGCGCATCTTTACTCTCTTAAGATTGTCAAAGAGATTTCTGTGTGATCAACTACGTGACAGAGGATGTATAGGTATCTCATACTCGATGAGCAAAATACGCGTTAAAAGGGGAGGAAAATGAGAAATTAAGTATACCGTCGGCAAAAAGCTCGACGCGATAATTTCCGTGTTTCGCTAATGCGTTTTTCCACCCTCGATTCTCTCCGCACGAAGGAAAAAGGAATGGAAGAAGAGAAAGAGGCTAGAGAGATAGAGAAGGAGGATGAGCAGTAGGAGATGAGAAAGCTCGCGAAGAAAAGGAGGAGTGAGAGAGAAGTTCTGCGAGAGAGGGAGGGGGGAGGGGAAAGGAAAGCACCCAAGGGAGCTAGATACGAAACTCACCCTCTCGAGAGAGGTGTGAATATTATGAACGCGAGAGCACATCAGACGACGGGGCGAGTGGAACGACGAGAGTCTCTCACCAGAGACGCGATTACAAGATAGCTTTTTCCAGAATAGTATAACTACACATATATATACATCTAAATACACATTCCGGAAAGCTCTCCCCCCCCCCCCCCCAAAGCATACTATATATGTATGGGGAACGGCCATTTCCACGTGCTGTATACAGACACGTATTACGAATAGCCTTGGGGAATTGCATTTGGCAAAACCTCTCACAGCTATTAACCCGTGACGAGAAGAATACGGAAAACGTTTTAACGGAGAAATCGGAGTGTAATTTTTTTTTTTTTTTTTCTGCAAATGAGCCAAATATCCGTATTTTTCGGCACAATCGTGACAGCATCATTCGCAATTATATCCATGTTATAGCGAACTTTGCTTGAACGATATGTGCATCAGATTTGTTTTCGCAAAAATTTCTACTGTTCTCAGCAATTCCGAAAGTATCATCGGAATGATGAACCAAATTGACATTCTTTAACACCCTTTCAACCCTTAACCATTACGTGAAATATCGAAAAACTGTCAAAGGACACTTTTCTTTCGTTATGTTTTCTTCTCGTGACAAGAAGATATTCTCGCCTATGCAAAGCCCACGAATAACGATAACTCATCCCCTCTAGTACGTATATATACATATACATAGGTTGAGATATACGGGATCTCAACCTATTGCGAATTGTTGCGTGTAGTTGGGCAAATATACTCGTGTACATAGACGAGGATTTGTTGAACTGCATGAACGAGATGGAAGGGATGCGAGAAAGGGGTAAAGATGATAGATAGGGAGAGGATAGGGGTTGGGGAGGGAGTGAGAACAAAACCCATGGTGCCCCCGGTGTGACGCTTCACACGGTCGAGGCACGTTTTAACCATGATAGGTATATATATATATACGCATGCCCCGGCGTGTGTTTTGCATCGGGGGCGCAAACCCAAAGCCTCCACGGGGCGAATACATTTTCGTGTTTATCCTACGTGTGAATCTATGTATACTTATGCCTTCAGTGAAAATACAAAGGTCTACAGGCGTGTCTGTGTAACGAGAAGCTTCCCGGTTGTACATATCCTCTGTAAAACGTGTATTTATATGAATATATACATATACATGTACATTCACATAGCTGGTATACTTTCGCGTATCCACAGGGGCAGATCAGTTAGCATATCATCAACGGGGGTTGCGGTCGTGAGAGCACCGAGAGAGCGAGCATGAATGTTGGGAGAGGAATTAGGGATGGGGGTTGCTTGGATACCCACGTAGTTTCCGGCTCTCAAACCAACATGCGGCGTGTATTCAAAACGTAAAGTGACTCTTTGATAGTCATAACGATGGAAAAAAAAATTGAGTTTTACTTGTATGGAAGCGAAAAATGGAGGATTAAAAAACAGAGGAAGAATCGTGAAAAATATTTTTATAACATATCTGTCGAGGGTATACAGAGTATTTGTAGAGAGAGCTGAATTTGCGAAAAAATTTCGTCACAAAAACGAAATTGTATCGTTTCAATTCTTTGTTTTTTTTTTTTTCAAATTTTACATGCATACGGAAAACAGTAAGAAGTAAAGTTGAATAATTATATCCGTCAGACAAGAAAATGATCTACCGATCAGAGTTTTTGTCGAATAAATTCCTAAAAATTATTTATCGTTTTCGCTAACAAGACCTTGTGGTAAGTATATAAAACTTTATTTGATACAAAATATCATTCATACGCATGGCTGACTTGTCTGTATGTTTTTTTTTGGTGGTTTTTTTAGCCCCATAATAACTGAATTTAACTTCCTTCAACGAGAATCGAAAGAGCACCGAAAGTTCTTCAAATTTTCAGTCATATTTCAGAAAGAAAAACATCCCAAAAGCTTCAACATAAACAAAATACTTTACTCGACTCGTCGACAAAAGGAGCTCTATTCAAACGTTATTTTCCGGTATAACATTCACGAGCGTCGTTCTGTACACGGTGAGTCTTTATCAACGTGTGTATGCGGACGCATTATAACAAAGTATATAGACAATATAGTTTTGCATTTAACTCGGGCTGAACATGTTGCTTCGTTAAATTTCGCATGCGAATATAACTAAAATTATGAGCATGTATGTGTACGTATACTTTTCCAACGTTATAGGTCCCGAAACTTTGACTCGAGGGAATTGTTGCCTACTGTATGTACTGCGTACTGCACGAATCATTTGTTCGCCATTACTGGGCACACAAAAGCCATATAAAGATTCTGATAACCGTGTGATTAATAACAATTAAATACACAATGAACGAATGAAATATTCATGTTACGCGTTCGAAATTTTCATTTCGGCGAAAAGATAAAAAATTAATTTTTGCAATTTTGAGAAGAATTTCCAATTTTTTTGACAATCAACATTGAAATTCGAAACAAAAGATAACAAATTATATTAAGAAAAAAAAAACAGCGTTGTAATCACAACGATGGGGGATTACGAACACATTTTCCAAAATTTTTGGTCCAACAAACCTACTTTTTTGTGCTTTACATTATTATATCGTTAGAATTTAATTATTCTTGACATGTTCGGTGAATCTGTTATACAGATTTTCATATCATTGCACTAAAAATCTAATTGGAATCGAATTCTAAATCTGACTATGTATATCCTGTGCGCCCTCATCAAATACTTCTGCTGATAAATCTATAAGATAAAATTTGACGATGGCAATGTCTTTTTTCTGATGAACCAACAATCATAAAAATTATTTCGGTGAACAAATAACTTTTCCCACCTGCACACTGTGCATTTTTCGCGGATCTTTCTTTCTTCATCTCCGCGACTATTCGCACCGGTTTGTCAAGCATATATACACGTGGATAAAGGAGGCGAGAAGGGGTATGGGAACAAGAAAAAGACTTTTCACACAAATCGGCGTTACATATATATATATATATATATATACTCGACTGGGCTTTCCGTAGATTTTCTCATGCATCGGCAAACAGGAGAGAGGGGTTATTCCTAGAGCATTGTTCAACGTGGTTGGTAATCGCGGATTTGAAAGGGGGTGAATCGAGAGACGTCTTGTCTTCGAGGGATTCGCGTCTATAACTCTGAGAAGCATCATATACACCGTCACTATCAAGATGCAAGTGAGTGTGAATTTTCCAATATAATACATATATAGATCAATACACAATTGTTTGAAGAAGATCACCCAACTGTACCTCGCATCTGGACGTATATTCCATTCGAATTTTTCTATTGAAATTTCGCTCTCTCTTTCCCTATAAGCCGCTATATATATTAAACGTTTGGGTCAATCGAATAAAAAGTAAAAGAATTTATTAAACGTAAAAATGACGAGTTCTTTGCGTGAAGAACGACGATGAGAAATGGTCCTGAAACTAGAAGTTGATAGATACAGATATATTTCCGTATATTCGCAAAAAATATGATAATCACTTGGCTGCGAAAGATTTAACGTCGCCGAGAGAGGTCATATAGACATAGCGATAAAGAATTTAAAAAAAAACCTATTACCCTTACCAGCGCAGAAATTCGCAATACGCGAGAGAGTCAGAAAGATTATCCTCTTTTAAATCTGCTGCAGCGCGGGCACTCTATACCTCTTGTGCGCCTGCAAAAGGAGCCCCCCAAAACCCGCTCGATTTAACCCGACGATCATTCTGACAGTTTTGTCAGAGATTTTTCTCCGCGTCTATGTAGCTATATGTAGTTGCATACCCTCCGGTATCTCACTTTCGACGCTACCCGCGGTGTAATTAAAACTTAACGACGTTAACCCCCTTCGTTGTAAGAGACGGGATGAATATTGTAATTTCCCGTAGTGAGCTTGGGGGGGTGTCGAAGTTTCGAAAAGTTCATCCAGTGGCGGGGAAAAGAGCTTGGACAGACTTTCAACACACACACACAGAGTCGCTTAATTTTCTTTCTCGTCTCTTCGAATTTTATTGCTTGCGAAAAAAAAACTATTCAATATATCACAGGATCGTTAATAGACTCGAAGTATACGAGGACAGGATACATTACCGCAAGTAGGAAAGTATATCGATTGACAGTTTTCGGTATTATTCTATTACGCCCATTGTGTTCCTTGTCCTATATCGAACGCCATTCTACGCTATAATTTTTTTTTTTTCAGAATTCTCAGAGACTATAATCATGGAGTAACTTTTACATCGGGAATTTTTTTAATGTATAGTAGGTATGCCGAATATCGTGATAAAGTTACGTGACGCACTCCGTCTCGAAATATTTTAGGAATTTCGCGATCGCAAACGAAACGTTCCGGAAATATTGTCGGAATTTTGTATGATGTCAGTGAGACTCGTACGAGGCAGAATATACATATATAGAAACATGCGAGATCAATGTTGCACAGTGTGCAATGTAGACACTTTTATTGGCCTCGCCGTAGCGGTTTTGGTGAGTATAATATAGTTGCTGCTGTGGTATCAGGAATTGGGCGTTTCGGGAATGAAATCTCGAGGAAACTAGTCCGTATAAAAGTTGTGTGTCTTTACGTATAGGGAATTCCAGGCCTAAGTAAACATTTTTTTTTGTGTCCCTTCGGTATATTGTATTATTGAAAATAGTACTGATATTAAATTTATTTATTTATTTAAAGCCAGAATATACAATGTTGAATACGAGAAATATTCGATCATTTTAATATTCGGTTTTAATATTCGGTCAATTTACCAGTTTCTTTTTTATAGTATTTTTCCTGAAGTTCAGCGATTTCAGATCATTGTCTTATTGAAGTAGAACATTGCTGTTATAAAACTACTTCAGTGATAAATTTCTTTTTTTAACATTGGGTAGAATTAGGCTTTTGTTTCTTGTATTTCTGCTTGAGCTATCGTAATTTGATTTTGACTTTTCATGGTAATATAGTAATGATTGTATAATAAAGGAGTTTTCAAAATTCAAAGGTTTTTTTAACTTAGAGTTTTTAAGCACTATTCTCCAATAGCCAATTTTATAATCTTTGTAGAGGTCTAATGACATTGACAAATGCTCGTCCCCAAGCAACTATCCCATATAAAGGTAACAAAGGATAATGGATGGTTAAAATAGTTTTTGGATCTAGTATCTTTACTAGCTTATAAAAAACGAACAGGAGATATCTAATTTTTTTTATACTTGCTTGTATATGACATTCCCATCTCAGACGGTAATCTATAATTATTCCTAAATATTTACAGGATACTGTTCTATTTGGAGATATATTATTTGTCTTAATTTCGATATTATTAGGGACACTGTTCGTATATACACCAAAAGTCACGAAGACTGTATTATTAATATTCAATGAGAGTGCATTATTGGCTAACCAAATTACAGCTTCTCTCAAATAAGAGGAAATCTCAGTTTGACTTCTTCCCAAGTGTCTCCCGAGCATGTGACAAGGGTATCATCTGCATCTATATTTGTGCTATTATATTATATTAATTTAAAGCGTATCATTTGTGTAAATAATTAACAATAATGGACCAAGTATTGTTCCTTGAGGAACACCGAGGAAATCTATTGATATAATTTTTAAAAAAATGTAATGCTTGTATCAAATATTTTAAAATATTCTTTATTTAACCAATTCACTAAGAATTTATTGTAAAAATATACCAAAAACAATCGAGAATGTCCGGCAGTGTTTTTCGTACAAACTATTAGAAGGAGAACAAAAAGTTTTTTTTTAAATTGTGTTGGATTCGACCTGGAATGCTCCTTGTAGAATCGCCTATATACGAGAGCTGTGCTTTTCCAATAAAAGTGCTATTGCACACGAGAAGCTTCATATTCTCTAAAGTAAGAAAGTTTCGTCGACATACGAGCACAGACTCTTTGTATTTCGATTTTCGACGAAATCGCGTCATCGAAACTTCATATATTTCTTTATATCAGAGGGAATTCCCCGGACTCGCAGTAGTCACGTCTCGTTCTGAGTCAGACACGGAAGTACGATTGCAGATTAAAATTTAATTTCACCTATTATTATTATTATTATTATTGTTATTATTATTTTAATGAATCATCATCCTAGCCACAAAGTATTTCGAGTATTAAAAGATGCGGAATCTTTTTATTCTCGACATCAAAATGTCCTATTCAATCGATCGTTACAATGAAAATTAACACGGAAAATCGTGAACTATCGATTTGTTTCCTCACAGCTGTATATTACACTTAAAAAATTTTCGATGCATTGACAGACCATTTTCATGCAATTCTATTTATACTACAAAAATTGTGGCTAAAATAATGAATTTAAATGTATTAAGCAATTATCTGTAATTTCAAAAAGAGGAGGCTTATACTTCGAAAAAAAAAAGGAATATTCGATAAAACTTTTTTAAAAGTTTTCATTAATAAATATTTTATTGCTACGGTTATTACTCAGACGATTCTCAATAATTCTCATTGAATATTATTTTTGGATGTCAGAGTATTGAGGATCCTTATAATATTAATAATAATAATAAACGCCGATTAATTACTTTTCTATCTTTATCAAATTCGACAAAATGATGAATAAAAAATAAAACTCTTCCTCCGGATTTTCTTAAATGTTCTTCATTTTTCTTTCTTCAAAGCTACGAAGATTCTGGCTTGAATGAACGGAATAAAATACATTTGTGATTACTAAGCATGCGATAAAAGCCACAAATTCTTTACAATGTTTACGAAGAAGACACGCGACTGGAGCCTTTGAGTTATACGTCTCGCTAGTCGAGAAACAGATCGATACGAGTTTTATTAATCCTCTGTTATTAATTGTCGTCGTATAAGGGGATCGCAGTATCACGCTATCTCTCTCTATCTCTCTCTTTCTCATAACGAGAGTTTCGTCACTGTGTTGGAAACAACAGAAACGGGGGAGGCCATTCCGATGCAGATAAGGACATAAATCTCGCAACGGTTCTCGAGGATATATAGATAGCGTGTGGGATGACGAGAACGGTAAAACGAGCTCAGCGAGGCAAGGGATGGTGAAGAGGAGACGGAAACTCCGTTGGCTGTGTTAAGTACCGGGCTTTGGCGGAATTATGATCTATTGGATATCGCGATCCCTTCCCCCCCAATCGAGATGGAAGAAAAATCCGCGAAACGATCGCGAGAATCGGTGAAGCGCGAGAGAACGATAAGTCCGAAGCTCTCTCTCTCTCTCTCTCTCTCTCTCTCTCTCTCTTTCTCTCTCAGAGAACGACAAAGAAATCTATACGAATGTTTCCAACTTTTCTTAATTAGAGACGAATCCTCTTGCTCTTCGGTTCATTTCTTTTTCTTTACATTTCTCTTCCACTTTTTCCTTCGCGACTTGGATTCTTATATAGCTCCAAAGCCGGAATAAGAATTTAACTCGCATCAAAGAGTCGCGTACACGGTGAACCGTGTACGCGGTTGCGATCTCGACCGGGAAATTTATATATCGATGCAAGGAAAAAAAAAAAAAAAATCTCCCATTCTTCAAGGAGAAAGAGCGCTTTATAATATGCTCTCGATTTTTTTTTTTTTTTTTACGATTGTCGTAGTATAAGTAGAGTTTCATTACTTTTCAGCAACTTTTTTTTTCCATCAAATATTCCACTCGTTCAACCCTTTGTTTCTTGAAAGTTAAAAAATCGAAGAAATTATGAATAATGATGCAATTAACAATGGTCCGAGATATATAAGTGGATAAAATAAATTGTCATTTATTTATAGCGAATGAAATGATAATGCAACAAATGATGTGAACCTGGGTCCCCGACTTACTCCGATCTGATCTTATTCTTAGCGTAAGAAAAAAAAAATATGGCCGCTAAAAGAAATGTCATCCCCTGAGTTTGAGATAAATAAGTTTTAACGTTTGTTCTGTACGCAGAATCGATTGTAGTTGATTATAGTGAACTTATTTCCGTTTTTAGTTGCATAGTTTTTTTTTTTTATGCACTTGATTTCTAGGAGCCAGCAGCATCGATTTCATTTCAAGTTATTCGAAAACTAAAGTGGTGTATGGAGTCCAGCCTAATGAGCTCTAAAATCGTTTATAGTTGTTTGTAGTTACGCCGATTTCGTTTGTACAATTTCTCATAAAAAGCCAATGAGAAGTTGATTACCTGCCTGGATGAGCCCTAAAACCGTTTGCGGTTGTTTGTAGCAGGTCTGATTTTGTTTGCAGTTTTGCTCCGAAGCCAACGTGGAGTTGATATAACCGCCTTCCGTCAACTCCGAAATGATTTTTTTTGATACACATCATTCATCAATCTTACGAATAGATGATAAAACGTATTTCTCAACAGGATTTTTTTTCGTCTTTCATCAGACACGGGGGTATATATATACATATAGTGTCGTAAGGATGCTGCGAGGACAGAAGGCTCTCTGATTTCGTGCTCCGAGAGTAATATCGAGTGCCACCATAGAGAACAACGACGGCGACATTACTCTCGCGTGGGATCCCACAATTCTATTATCCTTCGAACAGAAGGTCGGGACAGAGGAGATAAGAGCTGGGTCACCGCACGAGAGCCTTCACATAGACTTCCTTTTGGAGTCCTCAAGCCTACATATACATACATATATTATACAAGCTTGCGGGGAATAAAAGGGCGTAACGAAAATGAATTTGAGCGAAAAGTGCCCTTTAGATTGCCAACGCAGTCGATGTATAAAATATATTCTTTCAGAAATCGGCATATACTCGTCTTGTTTTATTGCGTAGTCTCAGATTTTCCTGCTGTAACTTGAGAAAACTTTCGCGTACTTCTGGAGAAGAAAGGTATATTTTGTTTTTTTAGATTTTTCAACGCACCCCCTTCACCGTGTCATTTTTCCAAAAATCATTATTCTTCATATATGTGTATATAAAATTGAACTTGGTGCTTTCTATAAATGGAACAGTCCTGCCAAAAGATCTGGCAATCGAACTGCATCCCCACCTACACACAGACACACACACACACACACACACACACACACACACACACACACACACACACACACACACACACACACACACACACACACACACACACACACACACACACACACACACACACACACACACACACACACACACACACACACACACACACACACACACACAGGAATGAGATGAGCCGGGATCTTTAGTTAAGTTTCCCGAAGTCGATTAACAATCACCAACCGCAGACGTTCCCGGTTGTACTACTTGAAAACAAAGGACCTCCTCCTGTTATCACAAGGTCCTTTGTTCGATCCCACAAATGTTTGAAGAGCAAGAAAATTCATTTTTTTCCGAGGTTAAATTTTTTTTTTTAAAGATTACTATCGTGAAAATAAATTTTTTTTTTAAAGATGATTCTCGTAAAAAAAAACCACTCGAGGACTCCGTATTCCTTCCAATATTAACATTCTTCTTTATCGTCGAACATCGATCGTCGGTGCTTATGGTTTACTTTTTTGTGTATTCTGGCTTTGGCCAGATGCTCTACGTATATTTAACGTACACGTATATGAACCTCGAGCTCTGTGACGAAAAGTTTTCGGAACGCTCACGTTGAATTTCATACAAACATACATGCATATTACATATATCTTTAACGCTCTGCGTATATTTCCGTGGTTCGACTATACATCGAACTTTTGTAACTATCGATTGAAATTTATCGGTTAACGCTTGCTATAGAGGAGAGGAATTTATTGCAAACTTGTTGAGCAAAGCGTTCTTGAAAATATACCACGAAATATTGTTCCCGACGATTTGGTATCGTCGATAGATTTTTTTTTTTTTTAATAAAAATGAAAAAAAAAAAACGATAGAATATCTGAAAATTGTGCTGGAAAAACGAGCTTCATTATTTTTTGAACGAATTAAATTCGATTCCACCTAACGCGTTGATTAGTTTTTCTAAAAAAAAAAAAAAAATTAAAGCCTCGCAGCTCACAGAGGATCGATAAAACGATCGTTGTGCATAGTGGCAAAAAAAATCGATTAGTCATGGAATATTATCAGCCTTGAGTCTTTCGTTGATACGCGATCAAAGAGATAGAGAGGAAGAGAATGGGAAGGAGGGAAAAAGAAAGAGAAAGAGAGAACTCAATTCGATTTATTCGAGGGTATCGATATAGAGTTCAATATCGTGAGCGATACTATATCGCGTTGAAGTGTACGATCACTTTCGAAGCTCGCGTCGTCGCTTTTCCTATTACACTTTGCCCCCTCCTGGAGCCAGCCCGTTAATCTAATAATCTGGCAAACTCGTGTTAAATCCTGTCGTGAGCTACACCAATGAATCGATCAACATAAAACGCATATAGGCACTCACACACCTACCGTTTTTGCGCCTATAATCTCGTTTGAAACTACATTACCTTACTAAAATTTAACGAGGATACGTCGATGATGAAGAGTAACGAGAAAAAAAAGCTAAAAACAAACTCAGAAATTCAAGATCGTTACAACTCGTTAGAGAAGCAAAAAATCACGAATATCGTCGATGAGATTGAATATCACGTCGATCATCTCGTTACAGTGCTCGCATTCAATAAGGACAAAAAAAAAATATTCTTCGTTATAAATCCGCTATGGAGAACGAGTTCTCGCATTTTTTTTCCCCCAAATCCACGAACAAAAGTAAAACGGCGATTTCTCGAAAAAATAATATTACAAAAAAGACAAGAATGAAGATAAAGAAGAAAATCTTATTCAAATTTGATCCGGTACGAGTTTACGAGAGTCTTTTCTAGTGCTGCGAATTTTTTTTTTTTCACTAAAAAACTTTTCCCCATTAGCATGAGAAAAGTTTTCGAAACGAGGTATACAGAGTTTACAGAACAGTGGGGGGGGGGGGGGGGGGAGGATTTGCCGGGGAAAGTACGACGAAAAGTATGGAGAACGTGAGAAAAGGGGTTGGTGGGAGTTTTGGTCAGGGGTTGCGGATTCTTGGCAGCGGAGATAGAGAGAGGATGGCGCGAATTGAACGAACCCTGGCGTACGAATAGTATAAACAAAGAGCGAGAGTGGAATGGAAAAAAAAGAAGAAAAAAAAAAGCGAAAAACGGAGAAAGAAAAAGCTCATGAGGCCAGGTCGTCGTACGAGCGATTAAACTCTCTCACGTTGCTTGCTTTCGCGTATATATACGAGCTTTTATATGTGTATAACCCCTCACTGAATGAGAGAGCCGAAGCGAAGAGCCTCTCGTTTCGCGTGTGCTCTCTTCCATTACCAACCTCGGAGTCATAACTTATATGTGCTCGTATAGCGAAAGAGAGAGAGAGAGAGAGAGAGAGAGAGAGAGAGAGAGAGAGAGAGAGAGAGAGAGAGAGAACCCTCGGTTCTTGCGGGACCGCCTTAAATATGCGTTTATAATCTTTCCAACCTTTCGTACATTTGTACGGATTTTTATTCACGATGAGCCATAATTTGTCGAAAAAGAGAGATATTAATTCGCCATTAATTGCGTCTTTCGTTTTAAAAAATTATGACGAAATGAGCACACTGGAGAAAATATACATATACAGTCGTTGCAGAAAGATTGAAGGGAATTGACAAAATTGAAATTACGACAAAATTAATGTTAATTCAATTGATATTTAAGCAGCGAAAGAGTGATTATTGGAGGAACTACTGCTCCGGCGATCAAAATGGCGGACATGCGTTGCCATATTGATTTTCTTTCTTCGGGACGCAGTAACAACGTAAAAATAATTGGGAATCACTTGAAATTAAAAAAGAATAATTGAAAAAATGCGATGAAAATATTAACACCAGCTCGGTATCCATAAGGATCCATCATAGTCTCGCGGTATAAATTTACAATTAAACTGTTCTGTGCACGACAATATTATATGGAAGTTGACATATAGCGCGATGCCGTTTACTACTAGGCAGCTAGTTACTAACTAGCTAACTAACTAATTAAATAACTAACTAACTAACTTACGAAGTAACTAATTAAGTGATACTAGCCACGCAGTTAGTCAATTGCTTGTTTATTTAGTAGGTTATTCAATCAGTTAGTTAGTTAGTCCTGTTAGTCACCCGGCTCGTCGTGTTAAGACTCACGGTTATGAACCCCGAAGCCTAAACTGTGCTAATTTTAACACTAAATTTCAACAATATTACAATCGTATGGTATTAATTCACTACAGGATCAAACTTTTAGCAAAGTACGACCAGATCTCTTTTAACCATTCACGCTGTGAACAATTTGTCCTGTCACGGTGCGGTTATTTAACCTGAAAATTTTTTACCATTTCCACCACAGCTGTTTACGAAGGCCGATTTTTTTTTTCTTCAAAAATCAGCCATGCGGTCATGTCTGAGCTTCAAAGCTCAGCCACGATATCGCGGTATTGTATTTTGTTCACGTAACGTGTGCACATCGCGAACCCAAATTCCAAAGTCATAAATTTACGCAGTGATTGTGGAGAACGTGTGGACGAAAGTTACATGGATCGTATATGTAAGACTCGCTCTATCCAACGAGCAATGCCTTCTATCTCTCATTCGTTCGAAGCATGCTCAGGAGAATTTCGGGGGGGGGGGGGGGGGGGGGCTAAAAAAGTGACGAAGAAAAATAGTTTTCCGGAGCAAAAGAAACCGCCCGTCGGTGGTTTACGATCGAGGAAAAAGGTTTCACCTGGGGATTGGGGTTCGAATCGTTTGCCACGTTTCTTTGGCTTTTCTGGGTGGAGTTTCAGGGGGTGGTACCTCACTTTTGTCGAGGTTACGTGCTCTCGGTTGCTCGTTTTATATACATACATACATGGCACACAACGCGCGCATACCACACGGGACTCGCCGTGGCTCAAGAGCCGCCATTTTCGTACGTGATGCTCGCGAAGGGGGCGAAACTCTCAAGACTTTCTTTTCGTTTTTTTCTTTCCCCCGAATTTTCTCAGCACCATCGTGTCGTCTCTAAACCATACCTTTTCTACGTTGCCTCGAAAAATTCGGTGGAATATCCAACTCGCTCTCCCTGTATGTACATATACGCGTATAGCCCAGAATCTACGGACTAAACTGAACCCACGAAACGGTGACGGGGTTATTCGTTTTCACGTTCCTCGGGGGGTTTTTTTTTTCTTCCGCGCCGAAACTCTTCTTCTCCGCTTAAGTGAGCAAATAAAAAGGGTCAAACTAAAAGTTTTTTATTCTTCATTCTCTCTCTCTCTCTCTTTCTCGCTCTTCTCGATTCGTTAACCTGCGGTTGCTCCACACGATGATACTCGAAAAGAATGCTAAACGCTGGACAAAAGAGCAAAGGCCAAGAGTGTGCGGTTACAAAAAAAAAAAAAAGAACATTTAAATAGGCGCTCTTTTCACTTTTTTCCGTCTTCACGGAGCTTGGAAACTCGCTTTTCTTCAAATTATTTTTCAAGATATTCCAGCTGGATTGTTGACGATGACGGGGGAAAAAAAAATTCAACAATCACATTTGAGAAGAAAGAAAGAAAAAGGTCCAAATAGATTAAACTACTTTTATCTCAGTGGACAAATTCAATTAAATAATTTTTAGAAATCTCTTTTGCAAAAAATATCACATGATTTTCGTATTTCGCAGATATCTTTATCGTATCGAAGACATCTGGTGCCGTATAAAGATATATCTTGATACACTCTTAACTCGCGCAAGTTTGACGCTTTATTTTCCTTTACCATAGTGGAACATCAAACGAAAAACCATCATAAAATCCCTGATAAAGCTTTGAAAAAAAATCGACGAGTAAAAATTGTCCACGTGTGCGAGTTGGGAAAAAATGCAAAATAAATAAATCATGAAATAATGACCTATATAGAGGTATAATCTCAATGGACCCAAAACAGTGAGGCAAAGGGACGAGATGAATTTGAAATTGGTGGAAAAATATAAATTCAACACGAAAGCTATACACCGAGTACATTCCTCTGGGGCAACGGACAAAAATATATAAAACACTCCATCTATCCGCCTAATCCGTCAACTTGTTTACAAAACTCCCAACTTATATGTAAGTATAAATGTAAATTTCACGAATGTATATATTCATTTTTTTTCTCACCAGTGAGCTCGCTGAACCAGAGCGCAAATGTAACGAGTAAAAAAGGAAACTTTAAATGACGTAAAAAAAAAAAAAAAATTGCACAGGTGCATGTACGAATGACAAACGAGCAGCATCCCTGTAATACAGTGACGGCGCTTCACGCCAGGGGAATGATGTTTTTTCGTCTCTGCGCGGTATAATATTATTTTTGCATGAAAACGAAGGTGGCGCACGAAATGGCCCGAGTAAATCGCATTAACATCACGTACTTTACGACTATATTATATTATAAAAGTATACATACGGATATGCATGCACTCGTATACGTATGCATATAATATATTTTTAGTGGCTTGCGTGCTTTGTAGATTGTGTTATATACAGGGGATACTAAACTGCATGTATCATAAAGATATGCGTAAATGGGAAATTCCATTTGAAATCGATCTATAGCTCGAAAGCCTCGGAATTCGTTTTAACCGATCCGATTTAACAGAGCGAATTCTAAAAATTGCAACATATGTCCTAAAATGTTCAATATTGTTTATTCAAATATGAACTGAGGACTCGATTGAGTTATCTGGAAATTAAATAGGATCGGTTTATTCACATAATTAATTAATTAATTAATTAATTTTGAAATTTTTTAGGCGTCATTTCGTTGTCATTTTCCTTCCAAAAAGTTCGTCATAGACGTTAATTGGCTGTTATAATTAGAAACGTCCAATGAGCGGCGGCTTCCACTTAAGCTACAGAGCCCCATCTTCGCGAGGATATTTTTTTCCATCAAAACTCAATTTGAGGGGCGGAAGCATGAAAAATTAAAAAAAAATTTTTTTTTTTTTTTAAACACCCTAATATATTACGTGGTGAAACCACGTAACAGTTCTCGTTGATTGCTATTCACTTCTGTCGGGCATATTCAAGAGTCAATTGCCGCTTGAATTGCTCGACATTAAATTACACAGAAGCGAATATGACTTATATATGCCATATACATATGGGCCATTTCACGCAAAATCGACCTTGCTATAAATTTTACTACTTGAAATTTTTCTTCCAGCTTATGGGAAGATAATTTTGAGTAAAAAAAAATTATATAATTCGGCAGTTACTTTATTTTCGCGACAAAAATGTCATTTGTTAATAAAAATTGCATATTTTTTTAAAGACCAACAGTTAACAGCATCGATTCAACACGTTGATCTTAAAAATACTCAAAGGCAATAAAGAATTCAAGAAACTTGAATACCCCATATACATCTATATGTCTCGAATCTCTCATGGGCGTCAGTACAGAGGAGGCAGAGTTTGCTCTCGTTGCTCGCACTTCGTCTCGACTTAGTTAGCTGCAAACTATGAAATTACATCTTCCCCCGCGCGCGTATACAGATTGCGGTCTCCCGCGTCTCGTATATATATATATACATGTACTACATCGAGTTGACGAATCTCGTTATCACCCGACCTTACTTTGGAAGAGATGACCGAGAACGCAAAATTCACGAACGCACTACAATATTCAGCTCCTATAAACGTATGCTTAATAATATACATACGGGTATTATACTTTCCATGGAATTATTTTATGAATATTTTGCGAGAGAGCGTATATATATATATATATATATATATACTAATTGCGATAGCGAGAGACTCAATTTTCCAGCGACTCTCGACAATTCATGAATGACCGAAGAAAACAACGATGGAACGTCGTCGTGAGGTATTCTTCGTAATTCATGCAGCCAGCGAGTAATGAAGTTGCATATGTGTATAGTGACCGCAGAGGTAAAAGGTCAATGAACCCTCAAGAGCGAGCCTGGGCAGGGTTTCCCAGCAAAAAGTACGAGAGAACGAGAGACTAACTTGCATCTTCTCTTTTACTTCTGCGGGGATCGTTTGTATACGGGGAACTGAATATATAAAAGGCTGCGGAAATTCGAGTCGAAATCGTGAAGATTGCTTCTCGACCTTCATCATTTTTTTTTTTTTTTTTTCATGAAGGATTTAAACGATTTATTTAATTTTTACACATTACTTTTCCATCAACTTTCGTTATACAATGCTTGATAAAAGGGAGATGTGTTTCACGTAAAAGAGTCTAGTCTTTCAAAAAGACAAAATAATAGCAAATATATTCTTACGAGAATTCAAGTTTGCTTACATGTGTTTTTTCTCGCATTCGTATATATAAGGACAATTTCTTCGATGCCTCGATCGCTCTCTTCATGTTGGCACTATATATACTCGCGACGAGGGTTTCCCCGATACTGAAATTGGACATGATAGGTATTCGAGGGAAGACGATGGTAAGCTATACATCCGAGGCATATTGCGTCGTGTGCGCATCGTAAGAGGCTTGTCCTGAGTCTGACTGTGTTGTGTCTCGTGCTCCTTGCCGTAACCACTCAACGAAAATTCACTCAGAACATCTGTATATATGGCCTTCAATATATCATTATATACATACAAATATATATATTTATATACACGCAGCACTCTTTTTTTGTAATTTTTGCCTCTTGAGTTTTCCTACTGCACTTTCGACCCTTCATCATCTCTTCAACCATCATTTAATTCGCATCTACCCTTCGTTGGGAAAAGAAAACAGGCCTTCAATGTGTGTACATATAGCTCTATAGGCTATCGCTAATATTGTGGGTTTCTAAGCCACAAGAGATATATAACGTAACGAATGAAAGAGGAATTCTGCAAGTGCGCTTAAATAATGCAAAAGATCGATAAACAGCATAATCGTACAGGGGCCAGCACAATTTTAATTATTAAAGGAATATTAATTAATTGATTTATTAATTAATGAAAATAAGACTTATTTTCGTTAATTAAGCTGAATAATAAAAAAAATTAGTGCGGCAAGTATAAGGGTTAACGAAAGTAATTTCACGACAACAACAAAAAATCACTGAAAATAGCGTTGTGGCGCGACAATTGTTTTACCAAGATGACTTTCATTTGATAAACTGTATCATACGGTTCTATAGATTTGGCAACAAATGGGCCATGTATACATAGAGAATCGAGATACAGCACTCGCACCAAGAGTTCTCTCATGGTTTATGCAGAGCCTCTCTGTGCACCGTTGCACGTAGTACAAACACTCTCTCTCTCTCTCTCTCTCTCTCTCTCTCTCTCTCTCTCTCTCTCTCTCTCTCTCTCTCTCTCTCTCTCTCTTGAGAAAAATCGACTAACACGGGGGCCGAAAAAAGAGTAAGAAGAGGTCACACAAAATGTGTTCTATATTCTTTCGGAGGATAAAAAAGAGGCCAAAGATCGAAGCAAAGTGGCAAAAGAAGAAAGGACCCCGTGTGGAAATTTCTTCCGGGATCTGTAAAGGGCCCGATTAATTTTCCCTGATTATAACCGGGGCCCGGTTTGGATTCCTGTCAGGGGCCGTTACAGGATTGTCCCGCAATTTAAATCGGGCCCCTTAATGGATATACATTCGGGGCCCTTATATAGGATTCCCTGATTGCGCCCGGATTATTCAATCTCATCCTTGCACGGGTCAAATTGACATAATATAGTTTATTATCTATGAATTAGCAATTAGGAATGATCGATGAATGAATTTAACACTCTTACTCCATTATTTATGAAAATCCTGTAAATTAAAAAAAAAAAAAAACGTCCTTGATCGGGATTCGAACCCGCTATCCTTCAATCCGCGGATTCAGCACTCTCGATCCTTAAATAATAATTAAAAAAAAAAATTAACCCCCGAAGATTATTTTTTTTTTTACGATTGTTTCCGGCTCCGTAGTCCGGACGTTATTCCGTCGAAATTAATTTTAATTGTACCTGAGATTTTAACTGAGACCTACCTAACGACCTACCTAACGACCGACATTCTACCACTACGCCAATGATTTATTACGAGTTTCTTGTATGTAAATGACATTAAGCCTACGAGTTTTAATGAAAAAACGTTGTCTTACCGGATTGAAAAGAACAGCGTGATATTCAGTAAAAAGGTGATATATATAGTGATAAAATTGATTCAATTGTTAATTAACAAATGATTTTCAAATTTAACTGGGTCTTCATCAGACAGCAAATGTGGGCCCAGTTATGTGCAGTCACGATTTCCATAATAAAATAAATTATAATAATATCATTAATTATAATTATTTATAATTACATTTTTAATATATATATATATATATATATATATATATATATATACTTTTTTATGTAACATTATATACTTACTTATATATATTATAAATGTATATAAATATTATTATAAAAATATTTAAAAAATAAAAAATTATACAAAAAATGACCAAAAAAACTATAATAATAATATTAAAATTTTAAAAAATATTATTATTATATTATTATTATATATTTTTTTATTTTTTTATTTTTTATTTTTATTATTTTTATAATTATATTTATATATATTTGTAATATGTAATATGTAATTATATAATATTACATAAAAAATAAAAAATATATAACATATAGAATAAAAATGTAATTATAATTAATTATAATTAATTATATTATAATAATTTATTTTATTATCGAAATCATAACTGCACCAAGCTGGGCACACATTAGTTGCCTAATTTATGACCCAGTTCAATTTATTGTAAAAATTAGCCAGTATGCCTTGTTAACGCCTGACCGGGGCCCTTCATTGCTGCATCCATCAAGCCCCTGTTATTTCTTACCATAAAAACAAATGAGTGCCTTTCTAGGACCCTTCAGGGCCGTAACAGGGAAATCCCTGTTAGGGATTCCACGTCTAATCCTCTCTAGGACCCTTAGGGCAGTAACAGGGAAATCCTTGTTAGGGATTTCCACATCAAATCCTTTAAGGGGCCCGTACATTCTCCGGGCTTCCCTGACTATTTTCCACACGGGACATTGAAAATTTATAATTTTTTTTTTCTTTCGCGTATATTTGGTAGACTCGAACCGACAGAAAAGTCAATGTTTCATCTGACAAATGCCTATAGCAAAATGTGTTTATTATTGAAAATCTAATTTCATTTGTGTGTATATGAAAAACAAATCGCATTTCTTCTCGATGGTTTCATTCCACAAATCCCTACGCGCAACTACGAAGATAATCTCGTTAACCAAGTTTTCGTACCATGTTTTTTTTTTTTTTCTTCAGTAATTCAATTACATATGGTACGTTGATGAAATAAAAGCATATTTTTTTGAGTACCAGCTCGAGGGGAAAGAAAAAAAAAAAACAAATTCAGAAAAATAGCTTTGTCTTGAAATCGTCAAAGTGGCTTTTCCCCTTTGAAGAAATCAATTTTTCTCTGTCGTGCTGTGCGGTAAGGAAAATTCGATTATATCTCGGGGGCGAAACACGAAAAGCTCGAGGTGCGAAAGGACAATTGCAATTCGACAAACATTGACGATGGAACCGGCGCGGTGGTGACGGTAATTACGTATCGAGAGAATACCACCGATGAAGGTGGCACGATAGTTGGAGTGTATTTATATTGTGTGTGTGTATGTGTGTGTTAGTTTGGTGAACCGAATAAACGCGAGCTCCTCGGGATACCATGGGACTGGGATGATGATATATACGTATATAGGTGGGTCCTCGCCTTCAATTTATCGAGTATTCACGGTGTCGTCTCCTTTTTCAACAACACGTTATTCGTTTCTGCGATAAAACGTATGTTGTGTGCTCTACCTGTTCGATTTACGATATATATATATATCTGTCTTTCTCACTCTGCAATCAAAGCACTCGCCTCACGGAGAGAACATTCTCATTCTGGACTATATACCGCGTTCGATAGTAATATATATATATATATGATTCGCACGGTTGGTCAGCTACGTGATCCGGAATCATTACGCGAGTCGACGGGAGCCTCCCACCCGCACATGACAATTTCCTCGGTGTACTCTTTCCCGATTTTTCGCTATCGAGAATGAAAAAAAAAAAAAAAACAAAAACAAAAACAAAAAAACCGATACGGACCGAGAATATTTCGTGAAATACGATATTTCATCTAGCTGCAATATTTCACCGTTATATTAGGCAAAAAAAATGGATTCGATGAATCTTTGTTTTGCCTCAATTACGATGAATACATACGCTCTTTTTTATGGACCAAGTTTGATTGTATAGAAACTTTTTTGGTGGTGCATTTCTTTACGTGCTTTGTGGACATTCCTATAGTGCTGTACACTGCATATTGCATTGGCCGCAAAACAATTTTGTTTAATATTTAGTATGTGCAGATTTTTTTTTTTTAATTTTCCCACAAATCTTCAAATTTATATCTACTCATCACTCTCCTGCAGCTTCCCGAAGACCTTGCGAGAACGCGCGTTGCGATATTTCGGCAAAATTATTATTGATATTCCCACGTGATCAGAGAGAGAGATCAGCGATTATATTTAAAATAAAACGAATGTTCTTTTTAAAGTTAATGACCACGTGTGTTTTCAAATGGCTTCAAAATTAATGATCGTATTACCAGAGATGAGTAGGTCTCTGGTATTACGTTCAATATGCTTGATTTTGTTTTTCTCAAGTTCTTATCTCATTTATTTGTCTATCAAACAGATATTGGCAAGTTACTCATCCGGACGGAATGTCCAATTGAAAGAGTCAACATTGTCTTTTTTTTTTTTTACGTGCCATATCATCGAATTAATATCGTTATCACTCGATTATCATTTAAGCAATCTGACGTTTCTGGCATTAATTTTTTTGCCGTGATACTTGATTCGTCATCGGTCGGTAATCAACCCCAGTTTCAAATATATACGATCCAGTCTTTGTGTAACCAGTGTAACATTCCATCGTAATTTATTATTGTTATTTATTCGATAAAAATTGGCGCGGTTGTCGGGAATGTCGTTTCCCAAAAAATCAGAGAGGAATTGGTGCAAAATTGTACCCTTAGGATGGCGCGTTTAGCTCTTCAAGCCCAGCTATTTTCGATTGATTTCGATGAATCGAAACGACGATGGCTTCCATCAAAAGCATCTCCATTGAGGCGTCCATCACCATGATCATTCATCACCCATTCTCATCCCCCCCCCCCCCCTCCACCTGATGCTTTCTCTCCTGCGGGGATCACTTGTCGACTGATGGCCAACAAAAGGCCCTAACCCTCATTAGTTAATTAACGTCAGTTATGCCCTACTGCTTGCCAACACACGCTGTATCCCGATATATCAATCCGTGCCAATATATATATATATATATATATATATATAATCGCGTTCATACATTCGTCTCTCTCATTCTGAATGATTATTCATGGGCATTCGAGTGCAAATCCCAAACGACAAAGACCAGCAAATAGGCGCACACAAACTCGCAGCCGCCGACAACTATAACTAATTGATTGGGGAGCTTCCGAAACGCCCGCGTTTGGGTTCAACCTCATCGTCGCACCGCGAGAGGGCCTTTCCCGTCTCCACTTTTGCCCCTGACCCGTTTCATCGAAAAGCGTTTGACACGATCGCTCAACGGATTCCTCTTCTCCGCAATTCACCGATCTATAGCGGTGGTATCAATGATGCAGTTACCGAATCTATGATAGATTGAACGAGAAACAGACAGAAAGACTCTTCATTTGTGATCCTATAGATCAAGAAGTACAAAACCGAATTATAGAAGCAATAAACTGAGAGTAATCTATATAATTCGATTAAAATATGAAATTTTTTTCTGAAAATATTGACAATACCCAAACTCTGAGATTTTTGGCCATAAAATGGAAGTTTCATGGAGAGAATGATTGCGAATAATCCCAAGTGTAAACAAAAAATAAAGTACGTACACAATTGTAACTATAAATTTGTTTAGAAATGTATTTGTATGGTTTTTATCTGCAATCTCGTATGAAAAAAAACCCCCCCATTCGTATTTCTATCTCGCGTCCAGCGAAATACAATCAAATACGAAGCCATTTATTATCTCTATTACGTCGTCAATTTTTTGTTCCATTTATTTATTATATTTTTTTTTTTTTTTCAAGGATGCGTTACCGTTTTCCTCAAGCCATTTTATATATACCATTTTATATCCTGAAATCCCGTTAGCCCCGGGATATCTCGGGTCCGCGGAGCTATTACGAGAGCGAAACACGTGCCTTTAACACGAAACCAAGGAGGAACGAGCGTTGTGGATATCATGAAAGAGTGAAACATGGGGAAGGAGGCAAGGAAGAACTCATCGTGAAGAAAGATGAAAAAAGAGAGAGAAAGATCAGTTGGTCTTCCTCCTCTCTCTCTCTCTCTCTCTCTTTTCTCGGTGAGCAAGCAAACGACGGAATTCAGTGGGTGATGGAGGGAACCTGAGTTCTGTTAGCCCAGTTAAGATTGGCTCATGGCCAAGCTCCTGGTGCGCCAGAGCATCGACGATGGTGCAGCTTTTCTCTCCATTTCTCCCTTTCAAAGTGACTTAAACCCTATATCCATTGGCCGCCACGTTCTCTATTCCCATTTTTACGACTCTAATTATGTATAATGGAGATCGTTTCGAAATCACGACGATAAAAAAAATAAAAAACAAAAAACCAGAGCTCGATTTTTCGTGTACTGGAAAATTTATTTTTTCACGAGATACATTGTTGTAATGGGAACACGTTAATTGCGTGAAATTAATGTTTACGAGGGGAAGAAAATGTGCCAGTGAGATGAGAGGAGGAGATAACTAAAATGGGCGCTCAAATAAGGTTCAACGGGTTGGGAAGCATTATATGTACGGTCAGGAACGTTTGAGCCAAAGTCCGATTCGGCCAAAAAAAAAAATGACTAACGCTGATTACCAAGAAGTTAGCTGAGCCATTTGGAACGTGTATAGGGCGTTCAATGCGCAATGTATAATACCGAATAACAATAAATATATTTTTAATTTCGCGCGGTAAATTCGGTGCGATATAATGCGAGAGGGTCACGCCATTGTATATTTCTGTTTAACCATTTGGGTAATGACGATGATTCTCGATGGTTGGATGAAAAGCAAGGTATGTAGATTCGCTCGAGTCAGAAATAAAATGAATTTAATATTAAAAAAAAACAAATTCCTAGGCCTCTATTTTGTACAGATGTACTATAAAGTCGTTTTGCACTGAGGTCCAACTATTATATAGCAGCCCTCAATAATGAATAGTATAAAGCAAATTCGAAATTCCGGTGGCAAAAGGCAAAAGGTACGTCTGTAGATTTGTCAAATAATTTTTTCAAGCTTTGCCACAATCGATTGGCCTGAATGTACGGCATATCTTAACCTCAAAATTTGGAACTTCCAAGCTCCGGTGTGTTGGTGACGTGGGCGGAAGGAAGGTGAAAGACCTATCCGAGTGATGAGCCATATTTCAGAGAACCGTGCTATATATGGAAGAAAAAAATGATAGAAAATTCTTTCGTCTCGGATCTCAAACCGCGGAGTCTGGAGTAGCATAAGAGAAACATAAAGTAAGGCAGAGAGAAGCAGAGAGAGAGAGAGAGAGAGAGAGAGCGAAAGATAGAGAGGAACGACTCTCTGTAGCCGCGTTATTTATCGCTTTTGGTGCGCTAAACCTTTCTCTCGTCTCTCGCGGAAAACTCTCCCACACACCAGACGCGACTCTTTCCCAAATAAATTTCACCCTATATGTACCGCCACCAATACGGACCATGTGTACATACATCCTATGCATATAATATATGCATTACATGGTATGTACTTATGTAGACGCGTCCACCGAGGTGGAGAATAATTACTTTCGGTTCGCGGAATACACGAAGCCCCAGGAGCAAAAACAGAGAGGAGATCCGGTGATTTAGAGCGAGCTACTGTGTCTATATTCGAGTGCTTGGCAAACTTCTTTCTTTTTTTTTTCTCTCGTCTCTCTCTCTCTCTCTCTCTCTCTCTCTCTCTCTCTCTTTTTCTCTCAACGCAAAAACTTACAGTGAAAAGTTTGGAAAATTTGGCCAAGTTTTGCGAGAACTCGTTGAAGGAATGCCTGCATGAAGAAAGACCGCGAACGGCTATTCATAGACCGTGGAAAGCGTTGAGAACACTTTTGATGCTGCAACGATGAGATTTATCGCGGAAATGTGCTGACCTTAAGCAACGTTGATGTACGACGCGCTTATTCCATTTTTATTCATAATCGTTAGAGCGATAGCGTAAATCATTATTCAATTATTTGCACTAATGGCGCCATAATTCGGGAAAAAAAAGAGGATAAAAAAATCCGAACGGGAAACAGCTGAAATACTTCAATTTAGCTGTGCCACCTTATCCTTTGTACTATTTTTCGTTATTTAATGCAGAATTCTCTCTTTGCAAACCGCAAAGCTTTGCATATATTTGTTTACGTTATTTTACAGTAAATATTGTGTTCAGACATTCCCAGCGAGTTTCGTTACTCCAATATTTGTCTACACGAAGTACAGTATTGATATATTACCTATCGTTGGTTTCATATGGCATCTATAGCCAGAGGCAATATCAATCGCTTGCATAAAACATGGCCGCATCGATGTGCTCTGTGCGCGGAGGTCGCGCCAGCGCAAAATTTCCACCTTCTCTGCTCGGGCGTAACCTGCTCGTGTTATCTATAGCAGGGTCATAAAGAGAGCGAGAGAGAGAGAGAGAGAGAGAGAGAGAGAGAGAGAGAGAGAAAAGAGTGGGTGTTCACTGTGTTAGAGACTGACAGGCATATATAACACCCCGCGAGAATATCGTGTCGCATGAATAATCATCGGCCTTCTCCGGCAATGTTCCCAAAGGATACGAAAACACCTCTTGCATATACTATTTGGCTTCTAAAGACGTAACCAAATCGACAGAGAAGGAGTACAAAAAAAAAGCTTCAAAGGACAAAATTTGCGAGGTTTACGAGCGATTGCAGGTGTCGTACTGATCATCTTTGAAATAACCAAAGAGCTTCATGCACGACCGCAATGTGACCGTGGTTTGGGCACCAATTAATATGGAAATGACAAAGCCACAACCTCGAGGTGGAATTTGCACTGGCGAGAAACACCATTAGAGACTGAAGCGGGAGAGAAGCAACGGGGAAATCCCAGGTGGTCCGAGATGGAATCTCAGTAAGGACTGAGAGGGGAGGGTGGAGGTATATACGCGAAATGCACGGGTCGGTTTACCCCGCGGGCAGAGAACGACGGGCGTGTGTTACCTCAGGAAATTAAACGGGGGTTATTCCGGGCTTTGGGTATACCAAAGAGAGCTTGCCAACAGTCGAAAGGAGAGAGACAGAGAGAGAGAGACAGAGAGAGAGAGAGAGAGAGAGAGAGAGAGAGAGAAGTGCTCTTCCGTTGTTTAGATGAGAGCTTCTCTTCCGTTGTTTAGGCAGCAGGGATAAGCTTTGCGGCTTGATAATTGACGCGTATAGTTGTTCACTGTCGGAAGATTCCACGGTGTTATCACAAGCACTGGCTGAAATTTTGCTTCAAATATACTTGGCGCACGATCGAGTCAAATTTGCGTAGAATTCTCAGATCGAGTAGGGGGAAAAAAAAGAATTTAAATCACCACATAGAAAGAATTATAGACACTCTTATAATTATAATTATAATTATAGAGACTCTTATAATTATAATTATAACTATAGAGACTCTTACGATATCATTCATCAATGAAATACTGATAACTATTACAAAAATGTATTAATATTCATTTAAAGAGAATGAATATTATTAATCATTTGTAAGAAGCCGCCATATTGATTTTTTTTTTAAATCATTATTTCATCATTATGTTTTATGCCTATTCGTTCGTTCCAGTATCTGGCTGCATCGATGCTGCATTGCCATATATGCTAGTGACGAATGGCCCGGGACACATCGAGGAAAGAATAGAAGTTGAAATATATATACATACAATTGTGGAAAATCTGTTGAGTATTATGTTCGCGATGATGCGGACTGCGAGTAGCTCGAAGGCGACAAATCTCGTGTGTATATAGCGTGTCGAGGCGAGATGGAAAGGGGCCGAGCATCGATATACGAAAACTTTTCTGCTCGTATGTCATATTCGTTTCCGATTCCGTCTGTCGAGGATTACGGGACACGGTGTATCTCTGGCACAATTTATTTGTTCAGTAAATACGGGAGTTTCGGTACAGTTGCAATGAGGTTATGACAGCCAGGAGCCTTATAGTTATGATCATAAACCATGAAGGTGAATGTCCCTTGGCGAATATATATAACTCAGAATCGATTAATTGGGTTATTATTTTGGTTGGATTTGCCAAATTGGGTCGATTCTTTCGGCAAATGATCTGTTTCGTTGGACCACAATCAAAGGCCCGCGAGATTAACGTCTATTGGACTGTACTATATAGAGGTTTAGCCACAAATACAAACATTCAACGTAGTTCCAAAGTTTAGTTACGAGCATACACGTAACAGCACATCGATGTTTATGCTGTTGGAAAATGATTTTTATGAATTTTTTATTTGATTTTTGCCATTCGTCTTCTATAATCATAAAAAACCATATCACTCGCCTCGCACATCCATTGAGGATAAAAACACGACTGAGGCTACCGCTGGTTCTGCTTCACAGGGGGCTCTGGTTGGAGCTTTGGACAGTACACTCACGGATATGTTATAGATGACCAAGCGAGTGCACGACGACGGAGAACAGCACCCTTCTTTGCGAGAGGTGTACGAGGGGGTATTTTCAAAGCAAGAGTATACGGAGCGAGTGAGACGGTGGATAGAGGAGTGAAGCCTTTGAAGATATATCGGCGTGAGAGCACAGAGGGATAAGAGGAGTGGGATGAAGTGGCACAGAGGAGAATGCTTTGGTAGTTGCTACATCGAGAGGAATACCGAGGTAGAGCGAGAGCAAGGCGTCGAAGAGATATACGTTATATCGTGTGAGTGTTGCATGTGTATATAGGCATATAATAAAGGGGTTCGTGAATTCAAAGAGATATTTTCGCGTCATTATATCGCCCGTTGCTCTGCTGATGCTACTGTAGCATGGCCCGGGCTATACTACCCCCTTGTAGCTTTGAATCCATCACAAGCAAAAGGGCCAGTATTTCCAAGTGGAAATTTCCTCGAGCGTTAGACAAACACCGGAATCACCGGGCGGTTCTCTGTTATTGGATTGCCAGTAATCCACACACACACACACACAGACCCGCATCTTCCTCTGGAAATTGCGAGCTATAGGTGCTTTTCGTGCTTGCAGATATTCAGGCGTGGAATCAACAAATTCGATTCTGCACCCCGGCTTCTCTCCAACATTTTGTGACCTCGGAAATGTCGGCCATCTTTTTTCGGCCGACTTAGTCTCCTATTGTGTTAGATGGAACCATCGTCGAGGTTGGACAATCCACACCCAAAAAATCTCCAAAAAAAAAGGCTCCTCGACTAAATAGACCTGCTATTCCTGCCTTTCATCTATCTATTTTTTAATTCATCGTTTCTCAATCGATTGCGTGTGTTGTGGTTTTAATCTTATGATCTCATTCGAAAAATCTTCGATTCGTGTAAAATTACGGTATGAACCTGCACTGCTGCTCATATGCTGATGCCCCCCCCCCCCCCCCCGCCCCATCTAAATAAAATTCCACAAATTATAAACGAAGAATATTAAGTATGACTGGAAGGAGGCAAGGTCTTCCTACGGAAAATTTCGTATATTCCTTAGCACATATATATATATATATACAAGGTATAAGAGCCAGGCAGCTAAGTTTGTGTGCAAGTCATACGCATAACTTCCTTCCTTTTTCAGTCGGGGGGTTAAAGAAAGAAATAAATTTCAGGAAGACCTGTCGTCCACTCTGAGCCTCGATACATATGAAACGATGGGATATACATAATATGTTTCTCATTAAGCAAGTGGAACTCATTCGTATGAAAGTTCACGCGCCTCGAATACTCTCCGACATCGGACTTACGCAACATATATCTCATCGTCGCGTATACATATTCATGCCTGTGAACAACGATACGTGCTACCGGCACACAAGTTTACGATTAGCTGGATGACGAGGTTTAAGGTAGTAAGCCGTAAAGCCGGCGAAGGCCCTCTTGAAGGTTGACGACCGTGTTGAACACGCGTTTTCAACGTTCATCATATTACACCACTAACTCCCTCTCACTCTGCTATTCGTATACGGAACTATCACGATTCATCAACTATACAGAATCCTCTTGTCAGATATTGTTGAAGCTCCATATATATATATATATATATGGCTCCTTTATCGCACATGACCGTTTTGCTTTGATCATCATTCCGGCAACCGTATGACCGACTTTGAGATAATACAAAGCGATGCATACACGTCACTCGCAAGTATATTGCACCGTCAGAGAACTGTCATTTGATATTCTAGAGCCTCGTCCTATGCTTGGTCGACGAGTTTCTGCAGTAAGACCATATCGTGATCCTGGACCCTCGGGTCATCGTTCGAAACTAATTTGGACAAATCATTCATACCCAATGATGGATACGGATTATATATATAAGAGAGTGCCAGGGACTCTAAAAAAAAAAATACTCTCCACAAATAATCCATAATAAAATGACAATCTGAATGACTCTGGAGGTGTCGAAGTCATTTCGGTATTTCATCGAAATACGTTCGAACGGTTCCTCCTGCTCCGAGCCGTTTCACAAATTTTTCGAGTGATTGATGAACAGATCTAATGTAACCGACAACTCCTTACGTTCCACCGTGTGTATATACGATGAAAGGGGGAATAACAATGGCTGTCTCAAATAATAACGAAAACTCTCCCGGATACATTCGACGTTGAAGATCCAGCTGTGCCTCGAGGCAAGGGAGGGCAACGGCCTCCATTTTTCCGTCTCTCCTACGTTCTCTCTCTCTCTCTCTCTCTCTATCTCTCTTTATAGGTATATATGCCGCGAGGGTAGCTATATTACTTTGCTACCCTCGGCATTTTGAGTAAGGCCAGATAAAGATGAAGAAAGGGAAAGCTCGTCGTGGATATAGACATAGCACAAACACGTAGACAAGAAACGGTTAGGGCGAACTCGATGAGAATCGATCGATTTTCATGTCTGGCAATTCCTGCAGGAGTCGAGATGTATGTACTCGGTCGAGCCTCGTCGTCGTTGATGTCGTAGTCGTTGTCGTGTTTACGAAAATCGATCGAATGCTCGGCAATCCCTGGCCCATTCCCTGCTCACCCCATATATCTATCCGATTCTCTCTATCACCCGCTCCACGTATTGTCGGTTACGCTATATAGACCAAAACCACTCCGCTCATCCTTCTTGCTCACCATTCCCTCAGCTCTCAATAGCAGAATAATCCAGAACCACCCTACACGTTTCCAGCTATATATACGGCATATATATATATATATGAGTATATGTATATATGACCGACACTGACCGAGCTCTGCTGCATCCCTTAACGTTCTCTGCCACCCCCGTTCATCTCTTCTCTATCCCTATCCCTCTCTCTCTCTCTCTCTCTCTCTCTCTCTCACTCGACTCCCCACCTCTAGAGTTAATACCATTAACGTGTATTCGGTAACTATCGAGCGTGACGAGCACGAGAATGGACGTCCTGGTGTGGAAATCACGGTGTTCGCTCGACCGAGAATCTCCCAGGCCGACAGAACCCGCGCCGTACTCGTTCACGGTCTCTGTATATACCCAGGCCTGTATACGTACTTTTTTTCCGTTTTCAACCCTCCAGCTCCCGCAACCCCTCGCGCTATTAATACACACACACACACACACACACACACACACACACACACACACACACACACACACACACACACACACACACACACACACACACACACACACACACACACACACACACACACATGTTAAAGAAATACGCTGTATTGAAAAAAGGAGATGAGATTCGAGGTTGTCGGATAAAACAGTCGGGGCCGACTCGTGAATTCTCTCTCGGTTCGCGGAAAAATATATATTTTTTTTTCAAATCAACCAATAGAGTTTTAATATTACCATATTCGGAGTAGATCTCAAGAGAAAGGTTCCGAACATCTGGATACGAGGATCCTTTCAGTCGTTGGCCAGCATCAGGACGCAACACAACCAATAAAATTTTTGATTCACTTAAAACGCACAATGCCTCAATTTTCTGTATTAGTGCTCGCCGGAATTACATTTTTTTTTTTCCCCCGAAATACGGTAATCAAGAAAAATATTATCAACGTTTTTCTCACAGAATTCAGAGCCGACTTGTATTTTCATTGCCACCAGGATTTCAATCGTAAATTATAAAAAATCAGAAAGTATATATCTCGTTGAATATCGCTTCGACGAATATCGAGTTGTGAGAAGATTCTGTCCGCGAGTAAAAAAAATCATAATGATATTATAACGCGAGCCCGATAACCAGTGGCAAAAAAATATATCAATAGTATAGAAGCACGAGAGAGGTTGCTGTACGTATTTGGATTATTACGCTTGGCGTATAGTAAAACGAGTATAGTGAAAATTTCATTGTCGAGCAACCGGAGTTTCGCTCTGTTTCTTCCGCATCGGGAATAATCACGGAAATATTGTAATACATATACACGTAAACGTTTATGCATGTGTATTGTATACAAAATCGTAGGAGGAGGTCATTATAGCTCGAAAGCACTTCGCGGCCACGCGTTTTCACATATAAATCAAAATATGTTAAATTCATTCAATTTTTTCTCGCGACTTCATACAAAATTTTGCAATTTTTTTTTTTTTAAATCTTAATGTGATTTATAATCAGCGATCGGACGAGAATGTGAACCGAGAAACCCAAAACTGGATTCCCATTTTTCTAGTAAATCAACACATTTTGACCAAGTGGCAAACAAAGATTTATACGTTTTTTTTTTTTTTTTCCTTTGGGAAATAATATCGAGATATTTTTTCTGCTGATCATCGGGGGTTTTTGATGGCCCTTCACGATTGTGCAACCAATTGATCAAGCAAAGTGTCCGAAATTCCAATTAACGTTGCACGAAGCAATTATGCACCAAGTGCAAAGACTCTTGGCATTGAAAAATTATTCTGATTTCTCAAATAGGGCCTTAATGAGTATTCTTCATTTGGCCTCTGCGGAAATGCCATTACATATGCGCAATACATAATGCACGTATATAAAAAAAATATATATATATATACATATAATAGCAGAGACACGGAAGCACCACGATATAGTAAATAGTCTCGGTGGACCAGTCTCGAGGTAGACAAAGAATCGGAAGATTCTTCGCAGCGAGAGAGAGAGAGAGAGAGAGAGAGAATGGTGGATATGAGAAGGCAAAAGAGAAGTGAGATCGTACAGCGCGAGAAGGAAATATCATTATTTCGACGAAGAATGATTATAGTAGCCGAAGCAAGGGAGCTCTCTCTTTCTAAGGTACAGAGATAGAGAGAGAGAGGTAAGAGAAGGAGACAAAGAGAAATAAAGAAATAGAGAAATACGGTACACCGGGCGCGGCGTATCATTATTCTGAGAGCGCGAGTGCGAAGACGAGTCTTCCGCATCGTCGGTTTGTGGCTCTCACTGGTCCTTCCTGTATTCCCGAGCTCTATGTGAGCGAGAAACTTCCGCTTTTTCTCTCGGGAGAATACGCCGCGGAAATTTTTTTTTTTTTTCTCCAGACGTCCAGGAGGCTGGGAGGGCAAGGATTGGTCTCCGGTCGCAGATGCGTCCGCAAGTATGAGAAAATCTCTCTGATTCTTCTTACCCCATCCATTTATTACCCAACAATACATGGATATCTACTCATATATATTTATATATGTGGACGTGGCTGTAAGACTTATTTCCTCTCTTTGTATGTACGTTGACTTATCGAAAGTATGAGAAACAAAAAAATTATTATGAACGGCCAGTGGGAATAAATAATGCATAATATAGTGGCGAGTAGGTAGGGTACCTATACTCGTCATTATTATATAAGCAGCAAAATTATTCTCAAGGAAATGAAAGATTTTTTTTATGAATTCGGGGAGGTTTTTTTTTTTTCTCCTTTGAAAGAAGAAACGCGATGAGAAATTTCGAACATGCATGCTTAAATTGAAGTTTACATTAATAACGAACGTAATTATGCGATAAGTGAATTCATTGAATAAGCATTATTCACAATAGATCATTGGCATTGGGGAACAACAAAAAAATATTTGTACACGGATATCAAAACAAAATGCTGCGGCGAAAAAGAAAAAATAATAGTGAAATCCAGTTTCGCGAGTATAAGTGTCAAAGATAAAATGTTGATTCTAACGCTGAAGCAGCTTACGGCAATTACTCCAGAACTGCCAATCTCCCTCACTCTACCGAGCCCAATTAACCCGTACTGCGTCAATTTATTTTTCTCGTTAGAACACTATTGATTCGTGTACCCCCCCCCCCCCCCTCGCCCCTGTTATTCCGTTGGTATACTCTTGTTTCTTCAGTCTCGGATCAACGCTGTATATGGTGTACTCTACTAATTGGAAGAAATCCCAGAAAAAAAATGCCTCCGTAAAGTTCGAGGGACACTTTGAGGGAATTAGATCGGCTCAAAAGTATACGTCGAACTGCATTGGAAGAACGTCTGGGTGCATCAAGGTAATCGTTGTACCTTGGTGCCCGCGTATATAGCAGAGAACTTTGTGAATTTTAAATGCACAGATATGTTCGCAGTCTGCTCCGATACTTTTTGTTTTCTCAAATTCAATCAATTATAGTCGATCCAGTCGACTATAATCTTCAACGAGAACTGCCTCGATATATGCCTCAATATAAAATCGTCTAAAACGAACACAGAATTTTTTGGACTCGTATGAAAAATTGTCAAGTCCTGAACGCATTTTAAAATACTACAATATTTTACATATTTTCGAAACCGTATAGATAATTCACATTACGACTATAGGATTCAAGCATTAAAAAAAAAAAAACATCAGACATATCTTTGACGTGTCAATGACCTTACATAAATTTATGAATGATCACAGAAAGTTAAATGCACGCCATCTACGCATATACATGTACATGTATTCATGTGTTATATACATGTGGACACTCGTGTAGGCTGTGCAGAGTGAAAACAGGGTAGGTATACAGTCGTATACGTGCGTGCAACCGCGTTATCGACCCTCTCTTGCGCACACGGCTATCACGATATATATATGCACAACACTTTGCGTATGCATATATATATATATATATATATATATATATATATATATATATATATATATATATAGGATAAAATAGACCCAACCGTTTCCGTTGTTTCCGAGCCGCGGGAGGCCGAGCAAACGAGTGAGCGCCCGATAGGGGAAACCCTTCGTGCATTACGTCTAATGTTGCGTCACGAGATAACGCAAGGACGATTACTCATTTGTCACCCCCCGTCCCTCCGCCCGATCCACGATTCTCGCGCTCGGTTCACTCTCTTGATGCTCTCCCCCCGCTCGACGGACCTCGCGAAAGTAATGAGCAAAATGCTCGAGAGCTTTGACCTCTTAGCTCCTGGCTGTTGTAACACGTTATTCGAAAGAGAGAATTCGAAAGAGCAAGCGCTTTCGTTGGCCAATCTCATAATTTACTGGAAAGCAGAGGTGGGTTCATCAATGAATGACGACTGACCAGGAATTTTAATGATTAGGATGAATTTGCTAGCAGTATAGAAATATAGGTTCAATTATAGTTGAAAGTTAGCAGTTAGAAATGTAGTTCAATCGTTGCCTATATCCGGATTTATGGGAGAACTACGAAGGAATGTCTACGAAGATTAGTTCACCAAGTGGGGACGATCGTAGCACTTGATAATGTAGACTTTCAGTTGGCGAATAAACGGTCTACGAAAGAATCTATGCAGATTATAGGGCGGTTTAACCAGCTAATAAATGCCCTACCAGTGAATCACTACTTTAATGGAAAACAGATTGTCAATCGAATCACGCTTAATGCCTAACTTTGATGGTAAAGCTATTTTTTTTTTAGCTACTTTTTGATTATCAACTGCGTCCGCACATATGAGGCATATTACGTCTGAGATTCAGGAAAAGACTGTACAAATCACAATTATTTTCGCTTCATAATTAACATTTTTATGATCAGTAAATCTCAGAACTGTTGTAAAAATAAAACATAAAGCACGACCAGTCTTCAAACCTTTCCTCTTGTTCCCCTAAATGTTCATTGAAATGTTTTCCCTCAAGTCCAAAACGGCTTCCCGTAGCAAATACTTCAAATTTCCTCATTCTGTATACGAGGCACATATTACGAAATACCTCTTCAGCCAATGATTCACCAGTTAATCTAATAGCGACCGTTCGTTCCTCGTACAAAAGCATAAATTCCAAAAAGGTTGATAGATAGTCTGAACTTCCAGGGTCGTAAAGAATCAAAACGCATGAAATAGAACGTTCCGGGTCCGTGTATGTAGTCACGGTACGTTATGTATCCTACTTTGGCTATAGAAGAGGGAAAAGCATCTTGAGCTATTGCTCAAAGAAGGTAATCGTCCACTTTACGTTATAGGTAGTTGCGATCCTGCGTAATTGCCAATAAACTTTGAGACGAGAGTTTGGAGGACAAAGTCAATGTACTGTATGCACATATACGTGTCTCTTTCGTCGTGTGTCTGTGTGTAAACCACAGACGTACCAGCAATATATGTATATTGTGTGTTCCGTTGCCATTTTGCTAGCGTTGCATGTAGCGGCGTTATATATATATATATATACCACAAAATTTCAGTGACGTTTACCGGGGATGCAATAAACGTAAATGTTATGGCCAAGAACTATACCGCACACATGGCTGGTACTACACGTACTATACGCCTACGTAAGGCCGTACCAACTTCTGCAACATCCAACCAAGTCATGGAGATGAGGCTTCCACGGTTACATATCTTGGAAAGTTCCGCGAGTCTTCGAGAGCAAGAACCACACACCCTGGTGGTATTCCTGCATGGTAATTATAACAGCTTCGTGGGACCAACTGGGAAGGTAGCCAGCCTGCTCGAGATAGCTTTTCTCTGACCCAATGGGGTTGATGCACGGGGGTCAAAAATTGTCTATGACTCAGAGTTCAAACTCGGACGACTCTTGTCGAACATCATCGAGTGTCTTGCTCTCCAGGGATATTGAGACGTCAAGCGAAATTCTTATCGGGCTTAACTCACATGCATTTTTCAGAATGTCTCGTTATGTGCTCAATGACAGAGGAAATGGAAATCTATCGTTACCATAGAGCTGTGCTGTCAATCTTACGGAAAAGTCGGTGGAAAATATTCAAGGGTATTGGGAACTCACAAATGTCACCCTGACCTCTGGCGGCCAAATTTCCAAGTACTTCTCTCCAGTTGCTGCCTAATGATTACCATGCGAATTTGTCACTTTTTAACAATAATTAAAAATCTGCTGCTTTATTACAAGAAATAAATCATAAATAAAGATCGAGAAGACATAGTCGATATTTGATGCGAGGGCATGAGATTTTCATCACACGCAGAATATGAATAATCGTTTTAGTTATGTCGTGTAAACACAAGCGACGTGACTTTCAATTTCATAACTTATGAAATATGGACAATAATTTATACATAAAACATTTTTCATGTGATGCTTGATATTTTAACTAATAATTTATTGTTCGAACGCATTTATTTAGCCGAAAAGTGACGGGAATTTTTTAAAAGATTTTGAGGTTAAGCATGGGATGTCATGTAGGTTCATTGTAATCCTTATGGCGATAATCACTTGATCCGTATCCAATTTGCGCAGTGGATTCTATCCACGCACAATCCTCAACGGTAATAAACCCCATTGTCAAATCTTACTACAAAAATCCCATTTTGCCGAAAAATATGCGATAATCCAGTGTTTACAACTGTTCCCTATGCTGCCCCATGCTAACTAGAGCTGGCTACTGGCAACGAACTGGAGAGAAGAGGCCATATTGGATAGGCCCCGCCTCCGTGTTGATTCCCAATAATCGGCTGAATGTAAATCCAATCGTGATATCCATGCAGTCGTAACTTTTTCCATATATAGATCGAATGGATAATCGAAATTATTATGTCAATTTCTATGTATGGAACATTTAATTTTTTTGATTCTTTGAAATTCTTTAGGATACAAAGCATCGAGATACTGAAATTTAAAGAAAAAGAACATCAAACTGACAACGTAAAAAAACCTCGACAAATAAACGTACTTTTACGTTTATTGTCGCACCAGAAAAAAAAGAACCGAAATTCGTTTTATACCTTTGAACGCGATAATATGCTTTTCTCGTGGCATTTGTTTTTATCAAAGTGAGACGATAATTTAGTTGGTAAAACGAGAATGGTTAACTTTTATGTCCAGCCCCGCGGTAATATATACGGCGTCTCATCATCGTGGATTTTTCATTTCCTTGCTCAAAGCAAAATGTTTGAGGTTTAGCATGTGTTCAGGCCTGCATATATACAATTAAGCTATATATATAAGTAGTATATAAGTATATACGTGTAATAATTATAAAATAACCGTCGGTCTGACTCATGGTATTTTCCATGCCATGAGGAGAGGCAATCCCAGGCCAGGTTTGACCCTTGGGTGTTTTAGCACCATAAAGAGTGCACATTTAATCCTTAAAGAAAATCACCATGGGTGGGACGGTAGCAAGAAGGGGGCCTCTCGGCTGTGACGTTGACAACGTTGGGTTTTTCCTATCCCTACCGGCCCACGCATGGAGATACCTGGCATTGCCTCTCACCCTCTCGGGCTCAGACAAAATACGAAGTTTTAATTGTAAAGAATTTTCTAAAGCAAGTTAGTCTTGTCGAGTATTCGCGTAGTAATACATCTCTCCTCCAGGGTGAACTTGCACCCTCGGAGTATCGACGCGATTCATTGAGTATGATACGTATACTCTCTTATAATATATTTGTCTAAGTCACTTTGCTTAGCTCAACACATTCATTTTTCTACTCTATACGTATGGATATTCGATTCATTAGAATTTAATCTCCCTACCTCTCAAATGTAACAATGATAATCCCAATAAAGTACGTTGTTGTTTAATCCTGTCATTCATTCACCACCAACACACACTGAGAAAACAAATCGCTGCAGGATACCTAATCCTGACAAAAAACAATGCAAACAGCATGAATGTCGGGGTAATGAGAGAGATAGAGAGAGAGGAATAAATAAAAGAGAGAAAGAGAGAGAGAGAGAGAGAGAGAATTAAAAAAAGAGGGTTGAAAAAAAATCCGAAGAGAGAAGGTCTCGAGTCATCAGCGTTGTAATTTCAGTCCGACGTAGATCGAGGAGCGCAGCGAACGGGGAAACTAAAGAAGCTTAGGCTAATTATACGGCATTAATTATATCTACTGCGGTTATTCTAGCCTAGCTGTGGCAAATATAAAGGGTTAAAAGAGTGCCACTAAAGTTACGGTACGAATCATATACAGTCCGCTAGATATATAAGAGCCACTCGAGTGCGGTTGGAACTTTTGTCGTCGTCACTGCTCTGAACTTTATACATATGCTCTTATGGCAAACTCGTAGGCTCTTTCGTCAACCCCAAAGTCTGAGGGCAAAGATAGAGGACAAAGGAACAGCCTCAGCGTTGGTCAAAGAGTTTGCGACGACAAAGTAAAATATGTGACATACGAAACACTCTCTGTATACGGACATCTGATTTTCGTGGAGTGTTACAGAATTCTAAAAAAAGATCTCTCCGAAAATGAGTTATCCTCGTGTCTCTGGGATTTTATTTTCCGATTGTTACTCAGATTGAGATAAACGTGATTGAGAGAAAGATACATTCAATTTTTATCAATTTTTTACAGTTCCCCACAGTGATATTCACGATATTGATCGGCAACTAATAGTTTTCCATCAGCCTACTTTCTCGCACGTTCGTCGTATATATACTTCTAGCGAAATTCGTGAACATGAAAATTCATATCACACACCATACAGAGAGAAATTCCTGGGTTTCGACCTAAGGGATTTATATGACAATATACAATATATTTATCATATCTATACACAGCAGTGATACCCTGGTATATATGGAAATGGACGAAGGTAAAGGGGATGAGAGGACAGAACGTTTGGCAAACACTCGTGAACGAGCAGAGGGAACACGATTGACGGAAGGTTGAAGAAAAATCGAAAAGGGTGGAGAGAGAGAGAGACTATTTTGCATCGGGGTGAATTCCCCCGAATCGAGTTTTCGTCGATATTCCTCAACATATATATTGCATACATTTATACAGCGGTGATCGGGGACAAAAGCAACACTTGTCAAAAGTAACAAATTATATTTCTGGTTCATTTAATTAATGGGATTAATTAATCTGGGAATGTATTCCATCGACTGTCAAAATTCCAAAAACTTTATATTAATTTTTCATGATTTCATTTGCCCGAAAACAAAAATTGTCTCCCTGATTATTCCCGAAAATAATCCCGAAAAAAAAAAATATCTCCCTGATTATTCCCTTATTTCGGCATCCGCGCTATTCCTCATCTCAGAGATATAAGAGAGAGAGAGAGTTTCACAGCTCGTTCAGTTCGCACGTTCCCATGCTGTGTATACACAACAGCCCTGAATTCGCTGTGTGCGTAAATGTGGAAATCAGGGAAAAAAGTTCTACTCTGGATGCCACCCCCGCGAAGGTTTTACAGGGGGTATAAAGGTGAAAGGAGGAAATCTTGCAGCACGTTCGAGTACTGTACTTTTGGGTACGAAAGGATATTAGGAGAAAGTATATGCAACAAACCCGGAGTACAGGGGAGAGATATATAGATAGTGAGGAAGTTCAGGAAAGGTCTTTGACAGAGAGCAAGCTCATTCTTGTCCCTCGCATTCTCCTTCCCATGGGACGATTTCATCGGCATCCAATCTCAGTTTGCAGACTACACAATTCCCAGACTCATCCCTCTTTCCTCTTTATTCTCACACAGACACACAGACGCACACACACACACATATATATATACGTAGATGTACATATATAATGTACGTTGAATTTAGGTATATAACATGAGCTGTCCATGTATGCGGTAATTCCGGAATTGTCAGAGGACACGGCGAGCACGATGGGACATTTCCATGACTTTTAAACAAATTCGTGAACCCCGAATACCTTTTTCGGTTCGTCTCATAATTTCGATAGGGAATCCGTGAAAAGTACGTAATACAATAATACAGCGGGCCATTTTCTAATATCCAATTAAATTTTTTTTCAACTTCGTGTCACGTATTCGGGTTGTTAAATTCCACAAATTCCTGTTGAACATCCCCCCGTTCGGGTGGTAAATTCTACAAATTTTTGTCCAACAAAAATTCCTATTGGACTATCATCTGGTCTTTGAAAAAAAAAAACATCTGTTTGGAAATTTGCCAAATAGCAATTCAGTTTCACGAACGTCGAAACCTCTCATTGGCATTTAGGGAAGAGAATTATGAGGATTCAAGGTGTGTGAGGTTTAAATTTTCAGGATTTTTCTTCGTGAAACTGTGATTTTCTGATTATAGAGACCTAAAAAAATTTCCAAAGCTTAGGATTGTTCAATTTCGTCAGGAATATCCTCTAAATATACGGCATATACACGTTGGCTCGTAAATACCATGCACGCGAAAAGGAAATTATGCTGATGCAATGGCACTTTGGCACTTCTCTCGCTCCCAACCACCTCTATACGTTCCCTTTTCGACAATTCGTTTTCCTGGATTCAAACGAATCCGTGGCTGTCTGCCTTTTAAAAATTTATGAAGTCACGGCGACGCGGGGGATATTCGCTCGACGAGAGAGCGTTGTATGCGGGGGTGGTGTTCTCTCTTTCTTTCTTTCTTTCTTTCTCTCTCTCTCTCTCTCTCCTAGCTCGCAACGCATTGAAGCTCGCGAAAAGCACGTACCACCTAACCATCAGCCACATGTACCCCTTTTTTGCCGACTTCCAATGTCCCCGCACAACCGAACAAACGAGATATACGTATGAAATCCGGCCTGCAGTGCCTTTTCGAGAAAGAATTACGAAATTCTCGCAACGTTCGCGAGACTTTTCTACGTGTTCAGCTATATATACGTATGCGTGTGCTTCGCCTGGTTGAACGAAAGAGTACACGAATATAGGTATGCAATAAATTCGAATGACGAATTCCACCTTCTCTCCCCCCCCCCCCCCCCCCCACCCCCAATACGTGCTCGTATTATAGTTTTTATGGTTTTTATCGTTTCAAATTTTTCCCATCGTTCATATTTTCGTGAGGAAGTGGAAGAATCTTTTATTTATTTTTTTACGAATTATGATAATTGATTCTTTGGATCTCATTATAATTTTGCAAAAAATTGACCAGCTCGTTTTTTGCTTTCTGACAGAGGAAACTTTGCGTAAATAAAGATATAGGCTGGGGGACAGGATGCCTTTTGGTATTGAATTTAATGAAACGATTCAGATTTTATAAAATTGTGAATTTTTTTAAAACAGCTGTGAGACTAAATAAAATGCGAAGCTTCGTCTATATGAGGAAGCCAAAATTGCAAAATCGTCGTTCTCATAGAGCGATGAGCTTTTCGTCGGACATCAAATAATGAGGAGGAAACGTGAAAATGTCCAATTAGCACAGTTCTTTGATATACATTCTTTGTGATATCCATATTTTATGCAAAAATTGAGGATATATATACACGAAAAAGCTGCTTTACTATTCACAGGATGATAAGCCTTTTTTTGTCACTTTTGGTCTTGTGGGGAAAAAAAGGAACTCTCATGAATATTCAGGGTATCCCAAGGGAATATATATACATATATATATATACGGCTCGGTTGAGCTAGAAAAACATTCGTAAAACCTCGGGCCGTTTTCGATTTCTCATCGTCGTCGGCCAGTCCGCAATGCAGCAATCTCCCGCGAATTTTCATTCGTTCTTATTTTCACGTGTGTTTATCCACACGCGGCGAAACGAAAAATAAAAAAAAGAAAAAAGAAGAGGAACGAAAACAAAAAACATGGCGGATACCGCAGCAGCGGCAAACCATGGAAAGAGATATTTAGATTTTTTATTCGATGAGGGAAAAAAGACTGATTAACAAATTTATTAGAGACAGAAAAGGAAGGAATATTGCGAGAATTTTACAAAGATATATGCAAGCGTGGTTGTGTCGCGAAAAGTAAAATACTTCAATGTTATGAATTTCTGATGACATATGGAGTAAGAAAATGATAGACATATTTCATATTTTTTTTTCTTTCAGAATGATTAAATAAAAAAGAATTTCCTCGACTTCGTTACCGATGGAAAAAGAGATATGCTATTAGTCGAGTCGACAGTATTAAATTTCCCTACCTAAATTCTAACTCTGAAAATATCGATCTTAGGGTAAAAATGGTAATAATCAAAGTTGCAGAAAATTAAATTCCCTACCTGATTATTTATTACCATTTTTACGATAAACTTGATAACAATCGAGATAATTGAAAAAAAAAATCCACCCTTAAATTCAGTATAAGTCTGAAAATATCGATCTTAGGGTAAAAATGGTAATAAAAAAAGTTGCAAGAAATAAAATTCCCTACCTGATTATCTATAACTATTTTTACGATAAGCTCGATAAAAAACGAGATAATTGAAAAAAAAAAACTGTTTTTCACCGCTATTTGCAGTCTAACTATAAATATATCGACCGTAGAGTAAAAACGATAAGGACCAAAATTGTGGAAAATTGAATTTCTCACAACTTTGGTTCCTACCATTTTCACTCTGAAGTTGAAAATAAGCGAGTTATTTGACAAACCAAAAATCACTATTTAAATCAAGATGGCGGTGAACGCAACGAGGGGATTGTCCCGAAGATCATGATTTACCCTACCAATCACCTCCCAAGTATAGAAAAAGAAAATTGCTGCCGCTATATTTTTTCCATTTCAAGTGCTATCTCGACTGGACTAATATGTACATTACAATAGAAAAATATCGACGAAAAAAGTGTAATTAAAAAGCGTTTACAATCATGGAAATATTACGAGCGTGCAATACAACGCAATGTATTCGAAAATTGCGAAAATTAATTTTTCCCTCCGCGCACAATGAAAAAAAAAAAAAAGGAGCACGAACGAATGAGAAATGAAGAAAGAGTGTGAATAAAAGTCGAAATTACGAGAGTTCAAAAGGTTGAACGTTCTTCGTCGAATGAATGTATATTATACCGTGTGGGATGTATGTCGAAAGCGGGAAATCAATCTCAAGTCAATCGGTAGCAAGAGAAAAGAGATCTCCTCGTTTTTCTCCGTGTCACGTTGGTGCACACACGCAGCGGATTTCGCTCTCACCGAGTGCACGACCTCGCGAAACGATAAAAAAAAAAGAAACGATCTTTCGCGCGCGCCGGTCGCAAAAACGCCCCGGGAGAGACAAATGGAACTCGGCTGCGAGAAAAGCACGGGGAAAAGTGCATAGTATAAAATTCCAGGCAGTCCGGGATCTTGCACGGTAAAAGGAACTGTCGTCGTATTTTTCCTTGCAACACCGGAGAGACAGAGACACTACAGCTCTCTCTCTGCCTATATGTGTGTCCAACACACACACACACGTCGCGCTCCTGTACAGAGTTACAAGATTCTCGCGTCGAAAAAGATTCTTTGAGATCGCGAAATTACATTTTAGGACAACGTGTGTGAAGGAATATAAAAGGGCTGCAGGAGAAAGGCGAGAAGAAAGAAAAAAGAAAAATTCATTCGCGCGTGCCTTTGTATAACGATAAAAGTCGTCGAGGCATGAGAAATTGAATCGAGGACAAGGATATTTTAACGATCATCGTAAATTCTTGTAAATTTTTTTTTATCTAAATACAAACAAATTGATTATTATTATTATTATTACTAATAATAATAAACACGCGTCGAGTCGCCGAAAAAATCATGAAATTATTATTCAACTTTTGACTTCTTTTTTTAAATTCTCTTTGCAAGAATAACGACTCCAGAAGATTTCTACATCCGCAAAAATGAACGTTGTTCTTCAGCTGGATAGCTTTTAATAAAGGCTTTTATTAAAGGCTTCATGACGTTTTCGGTACTTTTTATCAATCCTCTGAAATTGGTCCTTGTGAACTTTTTTTTATGCCAATTAAAGGTCTCGCATATGTCGTGTACTAAATTTTAGAAAAAAAAAAACGGTAAAAATGAATTTCAAAAAAATGTTAAGAATTACTTTTGACGATACATTTTTCTGAAATTCACTAGCGCAATAAATAAAAAAAAAAGAATAAAAGAAAGTCCCGAAGCTTTAGATTATTTTTCGAGATACGAGAATCGTGGAGCAAGGATCGAGCGAGGAGAGGGGGACGGGGGAGAGAGGGTTTGATCAAATATATATATTTACCTAATCGTAAAACATGGATCGCATAAATATATCTATAGACAGAATTACGTACGAGAGATACCGATAATACACGCGGGTCGCGAGTGAATTCACGCGTATATATATGGCAAATATATATATCAACGTTATATAGATCGAGGAAAGAGCACGTATATTCACAGACAAATAAATATCCTGCCATATGGGAAATTTCAGACTAAATTGACAGTGCCATGATTATTTTTCATTTTCCCCCAGGATGCATATTCGTAAGGCATCACGAAAAAAACAAATTCTTATTCATCCCAGAGTGTGTAGGGTGACTGAACCAGTGAATGAACGCATAAGCCTTTTTTCTATTTCGATAAAGCCGTATAATTTAACTTATTACGAATTTCTTTATGAGCTAATTAGATCTTATAGAACAATTTTCACAGAATATTAAAAAAAATATTCGAAGTGCCCTGTTCGCAAGGATTTTGTAAAAAAAAATTATAATGAACGAAATTACCAATTTCCCAGTGAATGAACAAAAATTCCAATGAATGAACTCTTATCTTTCCAGTGAATGAACGTACAATGGAACCAGAGATGCGTACGCATACTTGTGCGTTTTGAGGTTATGAAAAGCCTTTTCAACGCTCGTTCAATCACTGGAAATAGGTTAAAAAGCTGGACCAGTGAATAAACGGCCATATATCGCAAACAATATTGGGTTTTTGACCAAAAATTCATTAATATAATTGAAGCTTGGCAATGTATAACGTTGAAAAAATTATTGCATATCTTTTAAAAAGATTTATCGAGGTGATATGGAATATTCTGGTATTCGATGCACAGTCAGATGGTTATAACAACATGGCTGTCTCTTATGAATATGCGCCCCAAGTACGAAAAAAAATCCATAGCATCGCAAATCTTTCACAGCGTCAAATAATATCACTACTAGATGTTTTCTCAGAATTTTCACTTCATTATGAATACAAAATTCTTCATAATAATAGAATCATATCACTGCCGTTTAATTAAAATACTAAGCCTGTTCATTCACTGGTAGGTGTTCATTCACTGGTTCAGTCACCCTACCGTGAAAATGTAAAAAAAAAAAAGTTGTCAAGTCCGACAGTGCTCAAAATACTTTTCCCGGCTACGATCAAACTAATTTTTGGGGAAATTAAAAAGAAAAAAATTATTCTCAAAAGCGTTATTTAGAGCTGAAGACTGAGGGTCACACACAAACCGGACAATTTAGTCTGGAATTAATTTTTTTTTAATCGAAAAAAAAATTAAATAATAATTTCTCAATCCACTTTTCAAATAGCCCTCTCTCCTTTATCCCTCTAGAGATTTTTATATTGTGGCAAAAATTAAAGAAAAAATAAAACATCGTCCGGTTTTTTTTTTAAGAGCACACAACGCGATACAAGAAATCATGAAAACAATCAAAAGTGTGTGGCCCGATTGAAAATATCGTCAGATATCATCTGGAATGCCTCGTACATATTTGATTGGCAAAATGCATACAGAGATTCGATGGCACGGATGCAGATCGAGCGAAAACGAGTCATAGAGGCGTATAGACGGGTGCGAGGGCGGCGGTGTCTGTCGATAGCATATTTGCCAACATATTTGCACAAGGAGAGTTGCATGCTCTGGCACGAGAGCACAGAGGCCAAACTATGAGCTGCATCGAGGTCCCATGACGTTTCTATATGTATATATAATACCTACACACGTCCCCGTGAAGCATATTATTTACCCTCTTTCTCTCTCTCCCTCCAGGCGATTTCCTGTGGATTTTTTTTTTTAACTAACCCAACCTCCATCGGAGTAAAATATTGAAACGTATTTCTATCGAATATTTTTCATTATATATCGAACGATCTACGTTCTCTTAAAGTCATTGGCAAATATGAAAACGAAGAAAAAAAATTATTCCAGAGGATTTTTTTTTCATGAAGACGAATAAAGATCGTGAGCGAATGTTGCAAGCGATATTTTTCTCATCGTCTCGTCGCGAGACTCTCATATCTATAGATGTCGTCACGTAAAATTGTAATGAACGTGGAACGACGAACTCTCCTCATTGTTCGCAGCTGGTGCTCGATTCTCGGTGAAATTGCTCAGCGAGAACGAAACAATAAAGTGAAATGACAGATTCAGTGCCTCCCCAGAGTCGAGTCAGTCATTTATGGCTATGTATATATATATATATACATAATTTATGCGTACTGAAATAGGAACTCTCTCTGAGACGATTTGTCATTGAATATTTCATGGACAATTTTTTTTTCTTCTTCTCTTCAATAATCGTTTTTTATTTCGCAATCGTTTTTTTTTTCAATCCTTCGATCTTTATCGTCGCGCGGAAGTGAATTAATAATCGTTGGATGAGTGAGCATTGAAACGGAGTTTTTTTTTTACTTCGGTATTATATAAATGAAGAGAATATAACGAGATTCATATATATGGAACTGTTACGATCGCGAACTTCGAGTACACGAGAGCGCAGCAGACGTTCTTGAAACTTTTCATTCGATTGCAGCTACTTGGGGGAGGGGGAAGGGGGTCGTAATAGACGATTTCAGATGATAAAATTAATGGAAGTTCTCGAGAGAGAGACGATTTTTATGAATTTTATCAAGAAAGTTTTTATTCGATCGTTGATTATTACAGCGAATTATTCGATGTATGAATTCGCGAAGTGAAAATAACAGTCAAAATGAAGTGCTGAATTAAAGCTTTTTGACAATATTTCATTATTTATTATCGAATAAATAGTCCGGTTTATAGGAACCTTCGAAAAAGTGTGTGTGTGTGTGTGTGTGTTTTTTTTCAATTATTTTGTTATTATTAAAATCGATGCGGTATGGAATGCCTTGTATGTATACGAAGGCATGTATGTACATTTATATATCGTGACGTTGTCTGACCGGATGTAACGGAGACGAGAAGAGTCGGGGCTCGAGATCGACTCGTGTCTCTCATCGTCGTTTCGCTTCTCCGCCATTCGTGATCGCTATTTTCGCATCGCCGACGGTTATTTTTCCGGCGACATGTATAAAAAACATTTTTTTTTTACAAATATATATATATATATATATATATATATATAGATTTATATACAACGGAGACGCAAGTTCTGCGGCGGAAGCTCGTCTTTTCCGGGCTAGTTGCGGCGCGAAAAATGTCACATTCGAATTGATTCGTAATAATTTAACGAATTCAGTTGTGATAACGGATTGAACATCAGCGGGCGCGCATTGCCTATAAGATCGACCGAAATGTTCACACTAGAATTTTTAAGTGTGGAATGTTCGTGAAAATCTCGATATATATACGCAGAAACTTTTCGATGGATAAATACTTTTTTCCAATATAACCGGACACGATCAAAGCAACCCCTGCCTCAAACAACCCCAATCTCTTCAATACACATTATGCCTAATTTAATTAATTTATTTCTGTGCGCAGCCCGGATTTTTTTTCTTCTTTGCAATCATTTCGTTCGAATAACCCCATCATTGCGAATTAAAAAAAACAAAAAAAAAAGTTATACCTTTGCGATCGATCGAATCTCAAGCGAGGGTCAAAAGGCTTAAAGGATCGTGGATTAAGCCGGAGGGTGAATTCGCGATTGGAGGAGCACTTTGTAATCCCGAGATTGCAAGATGCGGCACGTTTCTTCACAAAGCACGCGGGAGAGACGTAACACACGCTTGCCCGCTGGAAGCTTTCAAGCGCAAACGCGGTAATGCAATTGAAATTTTCTCTATATCTTTCTCGCTTTTGCTTTCCCTTTTATGCGAAGTAAACGTGCATACACACCAGGGCTCTCGGTACGGGCAAAGAACCCGGAGAATTCCGCCTGTAGGAAGAATGTTAATAACATTATTCCCCCCCCCCCCCCCTCCGCCTTCCTCCCTCCGGGCATATTATTCGCTGAATAATATCAATTTAATATGGATCTTGCATTTTGCAGTAAAAAAAAGTGGATCTTTTTACGTGAATTGAAGATAAAAAAAAGCTATTTAGATTAGAAAAATGTACATTTCTTCTTCCATTTTGGCTATCTCGAACACAGGAGACTTTTGTGAGAGCGAGAACGAATAATCTGAGAGCAATATGAGCAATTTAACAAATTTTTTTATTCATTTTTTTTTAACTTAAAAAAAAACTACAGTCCGACCTCCGAATAAGAACGGTAAAGCCCCCAAGGGGAAGAGTTTTGTCTATATTTCTGGTACCCCCACCAGGCGCGCGCTCCACGCTCTCGGACTCGCTTTGTCTCTCTCTCTCTCTCCTTTTCGATTCACTCGAGCGTGACTCGAGCTCGGAGTTCGAGTCGAAGTGGGGGAAGCGCTCGAACGAGAAATAGGGAAACCGTTCTTATTCCGGGCGTTCTTATTCGGAGGTCGTACTGTAAAAGCTCGTCTTCTCAGAGAGTGTTGCTACCCGGATAGATATGAAATTCGGGAGAGTCATAGTAAGCTTTTGCCGGAGGAATAACAGGCAATATTCCAAAAAAAAAATAATAAGATTTCACAGAAAATCTCTCGTCGATTTTCCCTAAATTCAATTCTATTTCAGGATGATGATATTTCTCAATAAAATCTGTAATTAAAAAAGCCGAGTAATAAAGAGAAATTATAGCTGTATATACTTGTATGCCAAATTTTCACATATCCGATATGGCTCCAAGCGGTTCTCAAAATAACGATTAACTTTCCTTTCATCATTATATACCACAAATAAATCTCCCGTAAAAGAAAATTTTATAATTTTATCAGATTTTCTTAGAGGAGAGTTCGCGTCGAGTTTATCAAATCCACAATTTCAAGCTAGAGTATATCTATTGGTGTCAGGTAAAAAGGGGTGGAAAAATCAAACCACATGCGCCGAGACGAAACGTCGGTAGGGCCGGGAAGAGTGCACGAGACAATGCACACAGCGCACGCATACATAATTAACCTCGTGGACAACGAATTTGATATCTTTCTCAGTTGGAAGCCATCCAAAAGTTTTTCGTTTACCACAAATTCATACCAATGAGCCGTAACGCGCCGAAATAGGCGTTATACGCCTAACAGAGGAAAGAGGAAAGAGCCCAGGGGAATCAGCCTGATTGTGTGTGTGCGTGTGTGTGTGTGTGTGTGTGTGTGTGTGTGTGTGTGTGTGTGGGTTTGCGTTGCTATACGATAGTGATACGGTGGCTGCGTTATTCGATCCGATGCTCGACCTGCTCGCATTTCAATGTGGAGATTTGAGCTCTCCCTCTCTCTCGCATACACTCTTTTTCTAGGACAGATTGCAAATCGCTTCGAATATTCGACTCTGTAATTCTGCACGATGCGTTGACGCAATATAATCCGAAATGATGAAAAATAAAAAATAAAATTAAAAAAAAAATGAAATCCATGAGGATAGCGTCGAGACAAAAACGATCTCGCAGACTCTTGCCACCACTATTTTAATTTTAAAAAATTATACGAATTAAAAAAAAAATAACGTAGTGTGAATTTCATAAAATCATAGTCTTGAGTATAATAAAGTGAATGTCCCATAATTAGTGAACATTTAACGGGAAGATCCACATTCTTTTTACATTTTTCAATAATATCTGAGTACGATATCCAAAAACTTTGGTTTCATATCAACAATTTCATTCATGCTGAATGTAATAATGTTGAATTTTTTATAAAAACGTTGAAAAATCCAGGATAAATAAGCAAATTAAAAATTCGTGTTTGATGTCCGAGTTACTGACAACCCGCTGACTTACAGGCCCAGATAATGACGCGACAGAGTCCCAGTTAATGAACAGTCGGGAATCAATCCGAAAAAATAGTTATTATACTTTTATTTCACATTTATTCGGTTCCATTGACATTTATATTTGATGAATATAAATGAAAAAAAAATTCAATACATTGCGCAGAATTTTTAAGGGGATTGGAGAAAACTGAAAACTGTTTAGGTCATGGAACATCAATCAACAACTCGGACACGTCCTAAATTCGTTGTCCCAATTAATGACGGGATAGCTGGCAGTGTCGATTTTTAAAGCTCAATTCATAATATATAATGAAAATATAGTAACTACTCTGAACTTTTTCTAGTCGAAAAGTTGAAAACTAAACCTTTATTTGAGGGTATTGAATCAACAATCCGATAAAATATATGTAAACTATCATTAAATATATACCGGATCGTTCAATAACTGGGACGTTCACCTCAATCAATTGCAAAAAAATATTTTTACCCGATAAAACATGCATTGCAATTTTACTATAGAAGTATAGTGACAATATATTGTCAATATTGTCCATAGACGGGGCTGCTTTTTTTCGAGCAATCTCCGTAATTGTTGCAGTAAAAATTGCTCCAAAAAAAGAACCACTGAACACATGTCCAACACTGCGATGATGAAATTTATTGAATGTTTGTTCTGTTTCTCGTAAAAAATTTCGCAAAACGTAAAATATGAATAATAATTTTTTTTTTTTTTAATTCCATGGTAATTGGGAGAATTTTTTGAGGAAGCAATTACTAAAAGCTGTTTTATTCGTGAACCATATGCGGTAGCAAAAAAAAATTACGAATGAAGGGAAAAAGGCCCGGAAAAAGGTTTCTCATATCTCGTTCCAAAAGTCGTATTTTTTTTTTTTTTTTTTTGCTTTTTTAATTTTACGAAAGCACCACTCGCGAATTGTCTCTCGTAAATTTTCTGGGAGGGAAAAATCGTCCCACGTTATGTGGATTCCACACATATACGCGAAATTCTCCCTGTATTTTTTGTGCTCTCGGACGTTGAACCTGAGTTCGAGGTACCTCATGGTTAGAGAAATTAATTAAATCATAAATTAATTAATCCTATCAACGATGCGAAAATCTTGTATCTGTGACATGTAATATTTTCGTGAAACACGAAAAAAAAAAAGCACGAAATTAATTCGTACAAAATTTCATCACGAATCGATGCATACATATATAATATATATATATATACATATATATATATGTATATATCAAAGAATTTAATTATTTGCTCAGCGGATGCTGTATATTTCAATCTCGTGTACATTTCATTCAGTTCCCTCTTGCACATTAATTATACAATAATCAACGTTTCTGCACATGCATCTTGCATTTCCTTCACCCGAACCTTTGCCCTCTTCACATATATAATACATACATACTCTCGCTGGACCAATTTCTCTCGTCATTCGGTTGGCCCTATATATAGGTATGTATTAAAATTTTCATAACTACACATGTACGTAAATCCGTCCATCCACAAAATATATTTGTGCGTGTGTGTGTGTGTGTGTGTGTGTGTGTGTGTGTGTGTGTGTGTGTGTGTGTGTGTGTGTGTGTGTGTGTGTGTGTATGCATTTGCTACACATCGTGGTATTTCCGAGAGAACGTGACAAACGCGGTAGACAAAATTATGTAATTACTCGCGAGAAATCCGCAAATTCTGGGGGCGCATAAATTCTATCACGAGAACAAAACTCCTGTTGCTGCTGGCTGCTGATTCCGGACTTTCCGGGAAAATCTAGCTCTCGAGCCAACCGCGACTTTCTGGAGATGGGAATAACGAAAGATGTATACGTGTGTGTGTGTGTGTGTGTGTGTGTATGTATATTTCATGGAAAGAACGATAGAAGCATAACGAGTGTCGTCTTTCCGTCGTTTACGAGAAGAAAAAAAAGAAAAAAAAGTAAACAGTATACAAAGTACTTGTGCTTGAACAGCGCACAAACTCTGCCCTCGGGGTCACGTTCGTTTGGCCAAAATTTCAATGTGAAACTTTTGTTCTTCTCGCACAGGGACAGTGTGTGTGTGTGTGTGTGTGTGTGTGTGTGTGTGTGTGTGTGTGTGTGTGTGTGTGTGTGTGTGTGTGTGTGTGTGTGTGTGTGTGTGTGTGTGTGTGTGTGTGTGTGTGTGTGTGTGTGTGTGTGTGTGTGTGTGTGTAAAAAAGTGAGTTGGTACTTCGCGAAAGTATAGAACTCATGCTCCGCTGAATATCCAAGAGAATATATATGATACACATATGGACTGTTTCGAGCCAACTCAGCCAGTCACAATTTTTAAAAAAAATCTCCAAAGTCTCAAAAATATTTACGAATCAATTTAAATTCTCAAACTTTGTGATAAAACATACAAGACTCAAAAAAGAAAATCCTCCTGGAACTACCAGTCTTGCTCAGTTGTGTGAATTGTGGCATCAAATGAATTTTTAAGGATAATATCGACTGAAACTTGGGAATCAGGGAAAGAGTTTTATCCCTGAAAATTTATCTGTAGTCTGCTTGGACGTGTCGGTGAAAATTTTCTTGACGTCTTGGGGGAAGATCTAATAGATCGGGCCTTTCACAGGAAACAAACAAGCTTTACCGGTTATTTGCGGTCCTTTTATGCCTGCTTTACGAGGGGTTATGAAAAAATTCATTGGAAAACACACTCGACGGAAATGTAAAAAAAATTTTGTCTCTATAGATTTTTTTATTTTTCGTAACACGAAGCGGTGTTTCGACTTTTATCATACCGAACTATATAATAACCCGTGGCAGATGCATAATTGACTGAAACTTTCAGCTTTTTTTTTTTTGCGAATCAGCTATGAGTTTGAAAAATCAGTATTAATTCGTCGACCTTCTTGACACTATGAACAAGTTCCGAAATAAAAAATTCAAAAAATTTTACGGTAAATTCGGCGTGAATTGTCCCATATGTATATGTGTACAGCTTTTGCCTGCTTTGGAGAGGGTTAACGCACCGCTCTCGTGCTTTCATCTGTCCCTTCTTCGCTTCACTTTAAGGAAAGGGAAAAAAAAAAAATGAGAGAAAGAGAGATAGTGAACGCCCACGAGGAGTTGCTCGACGCCAGGATGCGGGGCTGTACGCATATTGTGCGATGGGTACTTTAACAATTATGTATATACATATATACACGTGTATGAGTTATAACGAGAGGGGGAAAAAAAAACGCCGAGACGTTGAGCCAGACGTTTGGTAAAAAATTTGGAGATGTAGCCGTGGGCGAAGCTGAGACTTCATGGTGTATTAATGTATATAGAAAGGGAGATGAAAAAAAAAAATGACCCCTATCTTGGTATACGCACATATACACACCAATTTCAAAAGGTCATCCACCAAAATCCAGTTGCTCTTTTGTATAATAAAGGCATTCCCCGTCGTAACGCCCGAGTCCGGAGATAAACAAAATTATTATCGGAATATCAGAGAGTGAGTAAAAACGAGATGTTCGTAGAGATCGAGAGCCGGAGAAGTTGTTCCCGAGAGTCACTGATGAGAGACAATGACAACAAAAAAAAAAAGGTTGTAGGATAAAAGAGTTACGATCTAGAGGATGGGAAAGGATGAAAAAAAAGCTTCCAAAATGATTTTCCCAAGGAGCCAGCAGTTTCATGGAGGTTGAGCATATAGTCTCGTGTGTCTTTATACGGGGAATGAGAGACGATATGAGGAAGATTGAATTAAACGATATGATTCAAAATGGCGGGATCACAGTACGTGATATCGAACGAGCAACGAGAGAACGATTTGGATTTTCATGAAAATCCGTACGTCGGAGTTTTCGTCATGACAGAATTTTCAGATTTAAAATAACGGGGACGATAATGGTGGACAATAAAAAATGGAAATTAACGCATACGAAATTACAAAATTACGAAGTTAATATATGGACGACCACGTATAAGAAAGATACGATTTTTCGATTCAATCTTAAAACTTTGTGAAAAAAAGTTTCGCAACGGTTCCTCATTTAGAATGGAAAAACTACGGAATTTACAAAAACTCAAAGCTCCGCAGTGAGTTTTAATGACAAGATGCACAACTAACTGAGCATTTTCAATGATATATGGCGTGGACAATAAAAAATGGATGAACAATAAAAAAATGGAAATTAACGCATAAGAAATTACAAAATTACGAAGTTAATATATGGACGACCACGTATAAGAAAGATACGATTTTTCGATTCAATCTTGAAACTTTGTAAAAAAAAGTTTCGCAACGGTTCTTCATTTAGAATGGAAAAACTACGAATTTACAAAAATTCAAAGCTCCGCAGTGAGTTGTGATAACAAGATGCACAACTATAATTGAGCATTTGCAATGACATGGCGTAATTATAAAGTCCCGATTTTTATACAAAACTATGATTTTCAATGTCGACTTGATTCTGGTCAAGCTGTGATTGTCATCGGATCAAAAAACTGGTCAGAAATATGACAAAACGTAGTAAAAGGCGCGTCGTCCGTCCTCCCTGCGTGAACGGCGGTTGCTCATTATATGCGTGGGCTGCGGTTGCTGATTTGATACGGAATAAATATATGAATGCAGAAGTTATATTATCAGTATTAACGAGCGAATTGCAATGAGAGAAATGAATATGGAAAGCACTGCGGAAGCCACAGTGTGCCGCTACAATATAGAACCCCCCCAAGAACAAAAAAAATGTATAATTTCAACGAGTGGATGGTACCGATATACGTATGATACGGGCCTGGTGCTTTATTCTCATTGGCTAGTACACGGAAAAAAATTTTCTGTGAATTCTAGTCATGTTTCCATCATGTTTTACAGTTTTGTTAATAGAGAATGCCTCTCGGGAGGAAAACTTCGGAAATTCTTTAGAATTTGAAATAGAATTTGAAAGTGATAGAATGAATTTTTACAGTTTTAAAGTGTAAATAGAGTTTACCACTGTGACATATTGTACAAATGGTGAAATAAATTATAATATAAAATAGCGCATCTTTTTGGGTTTAATGTTTGAGAAATTGCAATGTGAACTGTAAAAAATAAAAGTTTAGAAGATTTTGAAAAGCGCGGGTCGAATTAGCATAATAAATGTAGTTTATTATCTATAAATTAGCAATTAAATCGATGAACGAATTTAAAACTGCTGTTCCATTATCTTTGAAAATACTGTGAATTTTGCAAAAAAAAAAAAAATCGTCATTGACCGGGATTTGAACCCGCGATCCTCCGCAGTAAACGAATTCAACACTTTCGATCCTTAAATAATGATTTAAAAAAAAAAAATTAAAGATTTGGAGATTTTTTTTTTTTACGAGTGTTTCCGGCTTGGTGGTCCGGACGTTTTTCCGTCGAAATTAATTTTGAGCCTTCCTGAGATTTTACCTGAGACCTACCTAACGACCTACCTAACGACCGACACTCCTATACCACTACGCCATTGATTTTATGAACGCTTATTGATCCTTATGAATTGCTTGTTTGCGTCGTATTTTCCATACACATTTTAAAACTGTAATTTTTCCATCATTTTCACAGTTGAATTCGACGAAAGCGTGCTACAATTTTTTTTAATTTCAATTTCTGTTTTTCATAGAGAATTTAGTATTTTTTGTTATGTCTTACATTCGTACAAATACTCTCTCTATACAGTTCATTTTAATGCGTCAGTTTTAAAATTTTTCTTGTACAAATCTATTGGTTTTTCATTTTATCTATAGCAAAATTCATTGCGAGCATTTTAAATTTTTACAGTGTCACTTTTTTGAAGTGGAAATAGTTGTTTTTACAGTTTAAACCAACAAATATGGTTATACAGATAGTGCAGAAGTATATTCCGTACATTACTTTTCGATCAAAACACTGTAAAGAGATTAATTTACTGTGTTAAACTGCATTTTTTCTCTTCATCGTTGTATTTGTTTAATTTCAGTTATTATTTTTTGAAATGTCTTTTTTTCCGTGTACGCAGGTTAGGTCTTTCGGTCAGTGCCCGAGGCTCGTTTGCTCGAGCTCGGTCAGTGCCCGAGGTCCGACTGTATTGCCAAACTTATGCGCCATCTTCCTAGCGTGTAACATATTTGCGTTTCGTTCCCTTTTTTTCAACTTTTTCTCATTTCTCTATCTCTGATCCGCAAGTGTATTAATTATTGACCTATACGTGATTCAATACTGCTATCATATAAGTGCCCATGTACACCGATATGTATCAATGTCGATTTTTATCATTTATTTTTTCTTTGTAAAAATCGATAACCGAGAGCTTGAGATTTCGCTATAACACGAGAGTCGATATATATATACTGAAGCTTAAAATATATTTAAAACTGTAGTACCGCGCTTTGAAACGCTTTGACGACAGTGTGTACTATCTTAATCATCGTACGATATAATCTACAAGAGCTTTCCGCGAATAACACTGACGCATATTATCGCAAAGAGAGATTGCAAAAAGTCTCGCAGTGGGGAATATCTCGACGCGTCTCGTTAGGCTGACGAATATGAGAGTCAATATGGAAAAGAAAAAAATTCTTGAAAAACAGATGCTGAGCGTACTAAACGTAAAATAAAAAAATAAAAAAAATTCGGCGCAGAAAGAAGGAAAAAGGGAAAAATATGTCGACGTTGTAATTACGCGGATGACGGGCTCACGAGTCTTTCCTCACATATACCGAGATATATATATCTATATATATCTCGGAAAACCAGAGGGATGCGCGTGTGTATATTCGCGCAATTTTCATGAAAACCGACGGGGCCACAAGAGCGCGCTATCGATTTTACGTAATAGCTCTCTCTCTCTCTCTCTCTCTCTCTCTCTCTCTCTCTCTCTCTCTCTCTCTCTCTCTCTCTCTCTCTCTCTCTCTCTCTCTCTCTCTTCTCTTCCATTCTCGACGAATCTCGCGAATTCGACGGTATCAAGAGAGCTTCAAAAAGCACGAAAGACCGAGAGAGAGAGAGAGATAGAAATTTCTCTGGCTTGATAGGCCATCGCGACAGAGCTCTTCGCCTGACAGCCTAATCTCGTTCATCGAACTAATTCGTATATAACCAAGCTCTCGCGAGACCTCACCAAGTTAATTATATTCGATTGAGAATATGGCAGTCCCCGAGAATCAACAATCCCTCATCCGAAAGCTTCCGCGAAATCGAACACGCATCGTCAGCCTCTCTGCAGCAGAGCATATCGATCGCGAGAGGAAAAGATCGGTTATACGTTAGGAGGTATCGACAGGGGTGTGAGGGGGGGGGGCAATGGGGATGACTCGGAGATGTGCTTATGTGTGTGCTCTACGCTTTCGCGATAAATAAATTAGGTCGCTCGCAAAACGAACGAGAGAGGAGCCCCTCCGATCGACCTCGTTTTACTTCGCGATAGACCGACGCACATATATGGACGCCCGCGCGCGATTTCTCGCTCATTCGCTCTCGTCGCATCAGACACACGCAACGCATATACACTGTATACGCATCCATTGTGCGCGAACACGCGATCGGCCTCGCGAGAAAAAGAGATCTACCGATTTTGCAATGTACACACACACACACACACACACACACACACACACACACACACACACACACACACACACACACACACACACATATATATGTGTATGTATGTATGTATAGCAGTGTGCTCTTTGTCGTTCCCCACGCAAAAATTAAAAGCTTCTTATAGATTTTTTCGAGCACGAGAGACTGCTGCGGGCAATTCTAATATTCGGAGCTGAAAATTCATATTTCGGAGCAATCAAAGTCTCGTTGGTTCGATTATATATAGGCCGTCAAATAACGCTTTATTTTTTTTTTTTTTTCACCAACAATTTAAGCACTGCGAAAGCTTCCTTTGGATGTATTTAAATTCCGAAAAGATCGCTCATGCGAATTTTGTATTTTCAGCTACATTTAAATTTAAAAACCTTCACTTCAGTCATGTCCACAACTCTGCATTTTATATTAATGAGAGAAAAAAGATCTTATATTTAACCTGTGTTTTACTCGACTCGATACTCGAAGCTTGAATACTTAGGCTTACTCTTAACTTAGTTTTAATAACTTGGCACTATGTACAATTAACTTGAACTTTCATAAAATCGTTGAAGAAAATTCTTCCGGCTAATGGAACGAGCTTTTGTCATGGTAATTGGATTGACGATTGTCAGAATCGCAATTGTGACTCCAATTTTGATCCAATGAAGAAATAATTGAAAAAAAAAAAAATTATCTAGATGCGATGAAATATCGCGTTTCACCGTTAACGTACAGTACACCCGGGAAACATGCGAGTTGAACACAAAGGGTTGAAATGCAGGAAAGAGAGGATCGTCGGTGCACGATAATATTATAACACTCTCTGTGTTTTGTAAAGAAATGGCGGATGTAAGATAAGCTCCAGACTCAGAGAGCACCGAAGCTCGTGATCTCGTTGGAATATAATAACATATGTATATATCTATATATGAGGCACGCTATGTAACGGTATATATCGAGGAGAGGCGAAGTTAGATCGGAATCTGACGAGAGTTAACTCCGCGAGAGGAGAAGTCTGATCCTCTCGCTCTCCCTCTCTATCTCTCTCTCTCTCTCTCTCTCTCTCTCTCTCTCTCTCTCTCTCTCTCTCTCTCTCTCTCTCTCTCTCTCTCTCTCTCTCTCTCTCTCTCTCTCTCTCTCTCTCTCTCTCTCTCTCTCTCTCTATCCCGCGTTCGCTGGATGAATCATCGGTCCGTGAAGGAAAGACGAGTGCATAGTGTAAGCGATACACGATAGCTGGCACGATAGCTGATCAACTAACTAGCTGCCCGCATAGCAATCGTTATGCACACTCTACCGTATGAACATGGAGCCATGTATACATGGATATGTACATTTATGAATGTGAGTGGTACTCTCTGTTAGCATCGTCGAGAAGCGTTATCGAAGGTCGCGAACTCGCGAGGGCGTATCACACAGACATCCACACACACACACACACACACACACACACACACACACACACACACACACACACACACACACACACACACACACACACACACACACACACACACACACACACACACACACACACACACACACACACACACACACACGCACGCGATTTTCTTCGATCGAACCAAAAAAATCGTGTTAATTTAAAAAAATAATCAAATTCAATGGAGTATAATCTCTCTGAGCACCGTGGCAGTGATTAATCTCCTGTTTTACTGAACGAAGCACTTGAAAAAAAAAAAAAATTTATACGAGGAAAAAGGCCTCATTAGCATCCACGTAAGAGCGATTTATGCTGGCGTCAATATTTAATGTAAAATCGGGGAGCAATTGGGATTTTTATATCGATAGATTTGTGATAGATTGGGCTCTCTCTATTGCACTGATCATATTGATAGAAGAGCGTTTGGATTCATCGAGACGATTAATTTTCGATCTTGGATCGGTCTCAATTGTTATATTATGTACGAAAATACAAGTCCAAATTATATGAAAGTACAGTACGTCGTTACGAAAAAAAAAAAAAAAAAAAAAAAAAAACGGATAAAATGTTATGAATTGTTGGAGGAAATGAAGATGGCTATCATATATTTTTCAACCGTGCCAATATCTATAATTGATCCTACTTATACGCCTCTAATTTCATAGACTTTCGGTTGTTTATTTTTTTATTTTTCGATCTCTCGAAATAACGTTACGAATTCTTTAAAGCCTTGATTCTCGCTTCGCGTTATCCCCGGACGTATCTGTACCGTGATTATGTATATGCTATTTGGATGTATTCCAAGATGTTGCCAGACACCGCGTTTTTCCTCGTCTATCACGCACACACACATATAAACATATACCTACATTAATATGTATATATTCCTAGATTTAAGTATACAATGAAGTGTAGTTGCGAAAAAAAAAAAAAAAAACCAATAGGAGTTTCCTGCATATTACGACTTGCCAAGCAGCATTTAAAACACACTCGTGAAAGTACACAATGCACCGAGAGTTCATGAAGTCAAATGGACCATTCGTCTACGCGTATTTCCCTCCCCTATTTTCGATTTAATTAAATAATTTCATTAAAAAAAAAATCATTCTTCTTTCATATTCCTGTACTAACTATACGTAATGGCATCTTTCATTCAGCTAAAAAGTACAAAAAAAAAAGAGATCGACAAGTTTTATCGGTATATGCATGAAGCGAAAATCGCGGGACCTCGCGGCGATCGTCTTGTAAATTTGGCAAAGTAAAAAGAACAAAAAAAAAAAAACAAACTCGCGAGAACTTGTGACGTCCCCAAGTATCCTGAAAATTCTCGACTATAACGCGGTGTGTGTGTGGTGTGTGTATATATGTAAAGTGATTCTATGTTATAACAATTGCGAGCAAACAAAAGGGCCTAATCCAAACGATTCATCATGTGAAACGACGCTGACTCGGTCCTTTTGTTTGCCAGCGATGGATAGATATATGTTATGGAGGAAGAGTTTTCCAGGACCAGTTGTCTATACGTATATAGATTCCTCCAGCGGAGAATATCCCAAGAGTCCGAATTCTCGAGAACTTGGGGAAATAGAGAACAGATAACCGAGGACATCATCGACGTTCTGCGAGTACGTTATCCCTGCATACAAAGGCTCTCCTCGTGTATGGGGAATTTTACGCGAAATCAATACAGGACCATAAACGCATCGCCGCACTGACACTTTTGCGTTCAACACGCCGTAAAGTTTTTCAAGATTTTTTTTTCTTTCTTTATAAATTGCTCTTGTCGCCATCGACGAACTTCTACAGCTGACATTATGCTGAACTATATATCGAGTCTTTTGTTACATTTTTACGGCAAATTTGTCGTTACAAACAAAGCAAATTACTCATAGCCATGGGTTTGAGGGGAAAAAAAAAGAGTTTATTCAATTTTACGATCTCTATTTCGCGAAATCGTTTTTTTTAAGCATCAAATAACGAAAAAATTGGAAGGAAATAAGAATGATGTTCAATTTTTTTTTAGCTATACTAATAAAATTATGTCCATCTTCGGAGAGATCTAAAAAATGTTTTTTTTAAACAAGAATCAACCATAAGAATATTTAAAAATTGATTATCCCTAACACTGCTGTTTTTAACGAGCTCGTTGATAATGAATGATCCAATTGACGAAAAAAAACGAAAACAGAAAATCGATGCAGAGTTTTATCCTTTCATGGAGCTCTGCAAGATACTAAAAAGGATGAGGGGAAGAGATTAAAGAGATGGTTAAGGATCACACAGTCCTGTAGATTTTGCCTGGAATCCCCCGTATGTCTTTGCGCCGATTTCCTTCCGCGTTATTCGTAAACGTATAGACGGCAGATATATATATCCTTTCACGAAATTCCTACGAAAGTTTTCATTCTAACGGGGGTGTATAGAGAGCCGAAGGCGTTTTGAAGCCGCGGTTTGAGGAAATGCTCTCGAAGCTCTGTATATCTCGAAGTTCCGAGTACAGGACTGAATATAATAATAGTATAGTAGTTTATATATATTTAGTATTGTATCTAGATACATATATATATATATATATATGCTACATAACCACAAACCGGAACAGCAAAGTCCACGGGAAAATTAGTTCTTCAACGTCGAGAGACGACAATCTCCCTCGTTCCTCGAAGCACGAAGCAAACCTCGAAAAACCCGCACTAATTACGAAAATTAGGGAATAAGTTAAATCATTTTCTATACGAACGAAGAAAATATCCAGTTGAAGCCACATCAACTTTTGTATCCTCGACCATATATTTAATCAGAATTATGAAACTTTTCAGGCGATGGAATATTAATTAAAAAATTAACTGAAACAGAGAGCTGCAATTAATAAACGTTTTGTTTTCTCGATATTTTTGTTTTTATTTTATTTATCGGTGTTTGATATTGACATTTATTAAAAATTCTGCGCACTCTGGGCAATTGATCGATGCAATCCCAGGGACACTCTCCATCGATCGCACACGCACAAGGCAAACGTATACATATAATTAAAAATAAATACAGTAAAACCTCGCTCCCTGTCCAGCTTCAGTCGTTTTGTAGTGACGCATTTGTGCCCGGGGCATAAAATCAATCGGTACGGACCTGGCAACTCTTTCGCGATTGGACGAGCGTCTTTCTCAACAGTGAAATTGTTTCGCGGATAGGGACTGAAATCTTCCGTCCCAAGAGCGGACAGGGACTGGGGTTTGACTGTAATTCAAATGAATATATATATATATATTCGTTGACCACTTTAGTACACGATATGCAATTAATTCCAATAATTATTCCCGATAACTGAATATATTCTTAATTAACTCATATTTTTCAATAATTAAATAGTAATTGTGGAATTATTATTTTTTTTTAATTCGTATATCACGTTTTTTTGTCTCCACGTTAAAAGTCGTTGAAGACTCTATTTTATTTTTTTTTCGTTCTTATTACACACTGTCAATTGACACAATCAGGACTCTTCGTTACTCGCACGCGAGAAAATATGTCATATATATATATATATATATACGATTCGTCGTCTCTCGCGTCAAGACCGCTGATGGCTCTTATACCATTATGGAAACAACGAGGCTTAACGAGATCCACAAGTGACGCAAACCTCAAGTAATGTGCATGTAAAATGGTTTCGGAGTTTCAGACACGGTGAACACATAATAAGCTCTACGTAAGAGAAAGAAGACGATGCAAAAATTTCGACCATTATTTTAGTTTTCATATATTTTCACTTAGAATTTTCAAGAAATAGGTGAATTTACGATGGTTCTTCAAACATTTCACACTCCTTTCGTACCTCATTATAGAGGTACTTGAGATTGTGATTAAAAAAAAATATGAATGGATTGGGTAAAAAATAATGGGGTAAATACTGATGTGACGACGGAGCATCATTGATGGAATATAATAATTAGAGTGCAACATCACCGAATAAAGAGGTTATCGTCTTATGGGCATATATTCCCTCATTCGTCCTCGAGTCTCCACAAAATTTTACATACTTCCTACTGCGCGAAGGACCAACAAACTTCTAATTCTTTGGCAGAGCTGATCACAAGATCTCCATACAGTCTCAAGCGCCTACGTAGCGTCCACGATGGCTTACGAGTCCTTTGATAGCTCAGATCAATAACCGACTATTATATTTATCACCCGAACCCATTCGTCGATACCTAATTTTTTGTTTTTTTCATAAGACGAATGCAACCCTTTAAGTTAATATTCCGTGGCTTGCAATAATTATGATCATCTGATCGGATAGTCGGACCTATTGAATCAATAAACGTTTGTTCAGCAAAAAGTTTGGTCAAACAATTGTCCAATGACCTCGCCTAAACTTTCGTCGATCCTTTACCCTTATAATCATTTAGAGAGGGAAATAACATTCGTTGGGCCAAACGTATTTTCACCGACTCCTCCCCCAGCGATATATTCGAAGCTAAAAGTAAAAAAAATTAAAAAAAAACGCTCTTTTGCCTTTTGCGCTATCGATCTATATACATCTGTATACGGATTTGTACGGGCCAACAGGCAGAATTTAAATGAGCCGCAGGGCTGCTGCTGGTATTGACACGCGCACACACAGCAAGATCCTTTTGTTCGTAGCTTTGACGAGCTCCTATCGAAAAAAAAAAAAAACGTAGACTCGTCTGTCATTGACCTTTTTCGCAATTGAATCCCGTTCATTGTGAAACTTTCGGGGCGAACCATACACCAACTACAATTCTCTCTCTCTCTCTCTCTCTCTCTCTCTCTCCCTCCCTCTCTCTCTCTCTTTCTCTCTCTCTCTCTCTCTTTTTCTTTGGGGGAGGAAAAAACATATAGCAAAAGGAGCAATTTTGGTATTTGGATGCTCCAAAATTGCTCGTTCACGCGATTTACTATATATTTGCGATGGTGGGTTTCGTGAATGGGAGAGAAAGAAAAGAGGATCGTCGAAATTAGAGTCCCAACGCGAAATTGGCGTCCGTCGATTGTGAAACTCTCATATATATATAACCGAGACACAAGTAAACCGCCCATTCTTCTTCTACCTGCCATGAACTTTTTCGTCTTTTTTTTTTCCCCGCAGACAGTACTTTACTGCTATTTCTATATCTGCTCTAGATGTGTGCGCGGAGTGTGAGAGGCTAAAGACCGCGGATTTCGTACACATATATATCGTTCGGTGAAGATTCACCGAGACTTTCTCGCGGATAGAGCCGTCGAACGACGCGGATCAGGGCCAAAAGTGCCATCGGATTAGGGATACTGGGGGGGAGGGGGGGGGGGGAAGATATAGCTAGATATATATATTTAATACGAGAATGATACGTTTCCGAGAAATCCGGAAAGCCTTTTGCTGGCTTCTCTCGAAAACTTTCACCTCAACGAGAACTTTGTAACACGTCGCGTGAAACGGGTTGAAAAGTGATAAATAAAAAGATTAAAAAAAACGGAAAAGTTTGCCAAAGATGAGGATACTATTTTTTTTTGCTCACACAGCTTGGGTACAAAAATCTTTTGATTCTCGTACAGATCGCTATAAAAAAAAAAATGCGTATATGTAATTCGACTATTTTCTACTTTTGCTTTTCTAAATATTACATTATACTTTGTGCATATCGATTTTGAAAAATTTTAACCGCGAGGATTACTCATTCCTGGAGTTACATTTGAATCGAAATGAAAATTGAGGTTTGTTGGAAATGAAAAATTTATTTTTCATTTTTTTAACGCAAAATTAAAGGCCCTGGGTCGTTGATAAAAGATTTAGAAAAATATTCGTGTCGTTAAACATAAAATATTTGATCCAAAAGGATGAAAGAGTCCGAGAAAAAATTATTTTCACGCGACGATCAGTGATTCGCTCGTGAATTGCTCTCGAATTCGAAACACAGAGTCGTCACTTTTCATTTTACAAAAATTAAAAAAAAACGAAAATTAGCGTCGCACAAAAACTGTGCCATAGACCACAATTATCAGCAAATCTTCGATATTCCAATAATGAATTTCGCATAAATTCGCACGATCGAAATATAATTGTTTACGAGAAGTGGGAATTTGGCAAAACCGTGTCGGTTCATTGACCTTTCGTATCGCAGCGATACAAAACGCCCGAGCTGCATAAAGTTGTAAATTGATGTGGGAATGAAAGAGTCTTTGTGTGTTTGTTTTTCCACATCGTATATGCAGTGTGTGCGAGTGCATCACGTCGTTCTACGAGTGAATTGCCTCGTGGCCTTGAACCCTAGCGCATATACATGAGTATACGTGCCAAAGAAAGTGTATAATACTTTTTTCAATGCTTTCGATTTTCTCGTGATTCAACGAGTGTAAATTATATCGCTGAGGGTGAGAAACTTTATCCAGAACTTTTCTTCGATTTAAGGGTGCACATTATCGTCTCTGAGGCCATTGTTACTTAAAGGTCTGTTACAAACATAGTGGTGGGGTTGGGATGGAAATTGATACTTTCGGTAGAAAGCTTTGATTATTGCCTACAAAATGCCTCATTGATGTTTTCAAAAATATACACAGTAATAGGGAAGTTGGTAAGCCACTGCGAAAAGCTTGCGCGCAGATTTCTCGAGACAGTCCTGCGAGACGGGTCTGTGGCCGAAAAGAGTTCGCGATCACGAATGATAATGAACGGTTTTGCGCTCCGGGTTATATATCTACGCTCTGAGGAGCTATAACGCGCACGGGAGCGCTCGGTGAAAAGCGCGGCGTAGCGGTCAACGCGCGTACTACGCACTCGCTAGGAGCTCAGGCTTCTCTGCCGTGGCTCTCTGGGACGAATTTTAACCCTACACGCGTCCCTTTTGGATCCTAAGTCACCGGTCTCAACCCCAAGTAGCTTTCTTTCAATCCCAAGTGCACGGTCCAGATTGTCCTTAGCCTCCATTGGGATCTAAAGGAGGTTACTTGGGGGTCGAGACCGAAGAATGGATCCACAGGAGATCTAGTAGATTTATGTCGGTAAGCTATTGGGGATCCAAAAGAGGTGTAGAAGGGCTAGTGAGGGTGAAGTAAAGTGAAAGGAAGGTTATACAGACAGCACCGAATTCCGCAAATAAGGCCTAGTAGGTTCAAAGGAGGGCTGAAATTTCGACTCGAGGAACTTGTCCGATTGAGCTGAAATTTTAACCACACGTTGAAAGAATGTGGCGAATCAAAATGATGAACCAGTTTTGAATTTCACTGAGAATTGACCAATATTTGCTGAGGATTTAATATTTGTTTCTTTCGATATTTTGATTTATATTGGCGCATAATATATACTGTATCTGAAAAATCATTGGATAGATCAAGTTTCCGGTTCATCATTTCAAAGTCGATGACTTGAGAAATTATTGTACAAAATTTGATCTTGAAAATTTGACCTTGATAAAACCCTTATAGAGACGTATGTAGCCCCCCTTAATGGCAATTTTGGAGTATAAATAATTCAAATTGTCGAATTCAGAAATTCAAAAACTTTTTTTTAAACGCTTTAACGATGTATGGACAATCGAGTGAGAGTTTTTTTTTCGTGGCCAAATTTTCAGCTGGATAATAACAAAAAATTGTATAACGAGAGCAATCGAAATGTTTTTTATTTTCACTTCGAGGTTCAGCAAACTAAAACTTCACTTGTAATTCAAAAACATCGAGAGAGAGAGAGAGAGAGAGGGCGATTAATTATTCCTTGAGTTTTCATGATTTTGAGGTACCCATGAGATATTTTCATTTCGAAAACTTGAATTAATGCTCTGCTCCGAGTTCATACAGCAGCGTGAAGAAATTAAATGATACTGAATGCAAAATAAAAATTTCTACCGAGAGTTTTGAGGGCTGTACATTCAGTTAAATGAGTTTAAGAAAAAAATTTATGCACAAATTTTTACAAAGTGATGTTTGTGTCGATGAATATAGATCGGAGAACATCTATTCGATAGAAAAAAAAATTTATAACGATCACCTAATTTTTTATAATTATCCAGAAAACATTTTTGCCTACAATTTTTTGTTTCTCGCGTAAAATCTATAAAATTGCATCGATCTCGATGATTGACCGCTCATTTTGTTCGTTGAAATATCCTCTGTGAATTCACCGGCTGACATTTTTCACTGAACTCCTCGATCAGTCGCTAATTGTCGTTAATTATCATTTTTTATTTCATACTTCACTTTATAAACAAATGGATATAATTTGTAAAATTGATATAATCGTAAATGTTTAACGATAAATCAACGGAGGATGTTTCAATGAAAAAAATGAGCGGTCGCTCATTAAAATCGGATTAAAATTACAAATTTGATTAAGAAAAAATTGCTAATATGACTTGTGGGAGTAATGGTAATTGAAAATGAGTAATTTTTCACGAAATTATAAGTTAAAAATAAAGCTGGATAATATTTAAAAAAGAAAAAGAAAAATCGGGACGAGATGCTCTCGGAATGGGCGAGACAAGTCGAGCGATCTTTCGCAACGCATCGGACGGTCTTTATTTTTTTTTGTCGTGACGAATGTAAAACAGGAAATAAAAAAGAAATGAGAAATATAAAACATAAACCGGTTACCAAGAGTTGATGATTCATAGGAGAGTAACCAACTCGCCAGGGCACGTTATAACGCCGCGGCTCTCTTCGGGAGCTTCTCGTCATATGTTTCTCACACACACATATATATATATATATATATATATATAGGCATACAACGAAATAGGGGAATGGGAAGTCTCGCTTTACAAGACGTCGTTGTCCTCTCTTTGGAGATCTACGCCCACATGCACGAGCCTCTACGAGACTACATCACTCTCTTTCTTTTTACAGAATTACATATTATACATAAAATACGAATGTTCAATCGCAAATTCTATTTTTATCAAAGAAAATAAAAATTAAAACACGTTATAAGAAACAAACAAAAAAAAATCATTCCGTTCAAAAATTAATATTCCTTGAGAAAATAATTGAAAAATTTACCACCGTTCGTAAAGGATTTACGTCGAATTTAAAATTCCGGGAAATCATTTTTTCAACCCCCCCCCCCCCCCCCCCCCTGTAGTTAAAAATAAATTGCCTCGCAAGAATAAAATTTAGTGAAAGGAAAAAAAAAATAATTTACCGCGAATATTCGAAAGAGATTTTTTTTTTTAATTTCACAGAATATTCTGTCATTTGAACAGAACGGTCACGTATTTTTGTCTGGATAATCGAAAGGCTCGTTTCGCAGACACCGTTCGTTGTTTCCAACATTTTCCATATACTGGCAAAGCAGAGAGAGAAAAACAAATCGATCGAAAAAAAAAACAGCTAGCGTGAAAAAAGAAAATTTACTCGAAAAAAAGGCCGTAACAAAAAAGAACTCACCACTTTCGATGTACGGAACGAGAAGCAGAAGGAAAAGGACGTATCCACACGTATCACTTGACATCGTAACCATATTCCCGCTCGTTCGCCACCGCGCTGGCCGACAATTATATATATATGTATATATATATATATATATATCACTACCAAACGGCACGAAAAAAAAACACTTGGACGCAAAGCACTATTCCGAATCGACGAGTAAAACAAACAAACGAAAAAAAGAAAAAAAACAATTACCCACTAGAGCTAAAACAAAACAAAACAAAAAAAAACACTAAACTCCCTTTTGTCACTGGAGCTGATGCTTTGAAATATATTTTTTTTCTATATACATGCGTGTATAAGGATTAATTTATCGCACTTTTCCTCTCTCTCTCTTTCTCTTTCTCTCTCACTGATAAAACTCCTGCTCCCTTGGCTATTTCCCCCCCACTCCCCACGGACAACGCGTCTCGACCAGTTTTCCGTTTGGTCCGCCGTTTGGTATGACGAACGTACACGGCGAGCATCAACACAGAACCACGATGACAGTAACACAGTACAGAGGCCACGGTACACCGCTTCCTCCCCCACCCCCCTGATTAGCCTCGGTAACACTTGCGAGAAAATACAAAAAAAAAAAAAAAAGAAAACTACACAGAGACACACGCACTTTTTTGACAGGGAAGAAACAATGCGCGAGAGGATGTAGCAAGATTTTTTTCTTACCTCCTTCGCGTGAATAAAAAAAGACGGAGCTTCAACGAAACATACATATAGGATTCACTTTTCTTTATTCGTTGGGATGAATTTCTCCCGCGATGTATATTCGTTCTTTTTTTTTTTTTTCTTCTCTTCATATATTTCTATCACAGCTGACGCGGCTTTGTCGTGCTCGGAGATCCTCGAGCACCACACACACACACATACGCACACACACTCACACACACACACACACACACACACTAGTCTACGGTGATTTATTTATTTGTATTTATTTTGTTTTAAATTACTTTACGTTAAAAGGGATTTGGATTTATAACAAGAGAACGCATAGCAGCGACAAACGACATCAGGAGGCAGTTGCCACCATCGCCTGTGCCACAGTCCTGCTACTGCTGCCTGAAATCCCCGTGAATCCCCCTCTGTGTCCTTCGACGCTTACGATGCACACACGACACACGCGCGCGCGCGCGCGCATACATTTTTCTATACATACAGACGGCTCCACCTAGTGGCAATTTTGCCAAGCTACCTAATAATAAATCCTTACGTCTATTGCGCTTGTGTGCATTTCTTTATGGCTTATCTCTCTCGCTCTCTCGAGATATCTCTCTCAATCTGTCCCCCTCTTTATGCTTCATGCACGCAAGTGCGGTGTGTATGCACGAGAAAATGCAATCTTCCCCTGACCCGCTTTGTCTCACGGGAAACCGATTCACCGCTAGATGGAGCCTCCGAGCAGACTGCCCTTTCCAAACGTCCGCACACCGACGCCATTGTTGTTATGGCTTGCTGTTTTTTTTTCTCTTTTTTATTCAAGAGACTCTCGACGATAACGCCAATACGATGCGCATGCCCGGGGGCAATACGTATAGCCGAAGCGCATTCTCTCGAACGCGCGCAGCAGCCCTTCGGACTTCGGGAAATCTCGTGTGTCCGTTGTAAAAATGAATGTTTTTTTTCTCCTTGCCGCTTGGGGAGAGGGATCATGCGCGGCCATTGTTGGCAGAACATTGTTGGCAGAATGTGCAACGTGACGCGCGACGTTCTCAAAACGCGCCAAAATTCAAATGTTGCTTGCGCGTATCTCGCTAGAGCTAAAATTAAATTCTAAAAATACCCAGAAACTCGCGCAGATTTTTGCGGGAAATTTTCAAACAAGTGACTGGGCTTCCCTGATCACTATACATTCACTCAATTTCATTGGATCTTGGTAGAGAGGGGGGAGGGGAGGGCAAAGAGGGTCAAAGTTGACGTAAATATATTTGATGGTATAGTTACATGAATATTGTATTATAGTTGGGGAATAAAGAGCAGCGAATGTAACGTTCGGTGACAACTTTTTTTGTACGAAAGTCACGAAATATAAAATTTATTTTGATCCTGCGAGGCCGCCATATTGGAAAAAGTCTCTAACTTTCGTATAATCATCCTAGCTTGTTTGGTTATCGATAATATAAATTACGTGATAATTTGTTAATCATCGTTTTGATTATTTAGTACAAATAACGAATATACACTATGATCATCCACAGAGCAACCTCTGTTGACACAAAGTTGTCTCAAATTGGTCTTGAAAAAAATAAAAGATATCTCGAATGATTTTTCTCGATGCATCTCTCAGTAGGACATCTAAAAAGTGTTTCTCCGAAAGAATTCGAACCCGTCGATTTTTCACCTGTTTTATAACTTCTTAGATTCTATGTTTATGACTTTTTTTTTGCCTGTTTAAGCTCTGACGATTACGGAAAGATAACGGAAAGACCAGTTGGTTTATTTAAAAAAATCTTCAAATGTTCATTTAAAACCGGTTTTAAATTTTAAAAATTCCGGATCTTCCACAAAAAGATCAGAAACCGACGCGTTCGAAGTCATTAAGAGATACTTTAAGACGTATTTATAATGAGGATTTAAGAAGAAATTTTTGATAAAATTCTTAAAGACCTCTCTCATCGATTATACCTTCGAAGAAATAATTACAGAGACTTGTACTGCATGGGTATATTCGTATCGAGCCGATGTAAATGTTATTTTTCCACGAATATGACAGTTATTTTTTATTTCATTGAGTCATAATCGTTCGATGCATGTGTGCGCGTGTGTGCATGTGGATTTATGCTTCAGGGAAATTTAAATTACGAGAGTTCCCCTCGAACTGTTATTATCCGGTTAATCAAAAGAAGTTTTAATAAATTCTCGACTAATCTCAATTCTTAGGTAATCGCAAGAATTAAATTTTTTTTCCCCCCCAAACGCCAACGATTTTATAGGGAATAATTATTATTTATGATCACGTTAGCGCGCTTAATTCTTTGCTAAACTTATTTTTATCAAAATTTTTCATTTATACCGATTAACAATAAAAATCATTACCGCGCATGTTCCGACAATTTGTAAATTACTCGAATGCGAATCTTCTCTTTGCGACATTTTTTTTTTTTTTCAACGCGAGAACACTCGAAATTCACGTCACAGAATTATATCGCGCGTATTCTGTTTCGCGATATATGCAAATTCAGAGGGATTTTCGTCGAATTCTCGTCAGTCAGATAACCAAAAAAAAAAAATGTTTCATACTCGTTGCTAATCAAATTGCAAGTAATCGTAAAGAATGCACAATCAATGAAATTGAAGGAAAAAATCAAGCTAAAATTATGATAATCAGCAATAATTATTTGTTGCGCGCGTGCAGTTGAAGAAGAAGAAGAAGAAGAAGAAAAAACGATTTCTTTTCTTTTCAAAAATGTACCTAACCTATCCACCCAGAATCAAGAGAGATTCTTCGTGCGATGAAATCTCGTGATGATGCACGTGCGACCGTGGAATCCGACGAGTCAACGAATACCGATGACGATTCCGAAAGTTCTTTCGTCACGAATGACCATGACCGTGTACAGCCTCTAAATTGGCACATAGCTAATCGCGAATGGTCCATCGGTCACGTGTCCAGAGATACCGAACAATCGAGCACGAAGCACAAAAAACAACGCGACGAGAAGCCAAAATTGGCGAAATCATCGAGCCTGAAGCACGTGATAAGTAAAACTTTTGTGAAAGATAAAACGCAAGAGTGTACGGATTTGTTTCGAAAGAAGTGCCGTTTCGACGGTATCGAGAAGAAGAATTACAATAAATATTGTTCATGCTGTTGTGGAAAAAAAAGTCACACGAGTATAGCGGATAATAATGAGAGCAGCTCGGGATCGAAGACGGTGAAAAGAACGAAGAAGGAGCGAGTTAAGATTAAGGAAAAAGATGACCATGAGCATCAGGTGCCCGCGGACATTGGAACAGTCGCGAAAGACGCGAAGAAAAAATCGAAGAAAAATGAGGGAAAAAAGCGTGAAAAAAAAAATGATAAATTGCATGAGGTTCGTAGTGAAGAATCGACGAGACATCATGACGACGAGGGGATCGAAAAATCTCGCGAAAAGATGGAGAAGAAGAAGCATTATGCTGAAGAGACGATCGAGCCGGCGATGAGCGAGCAATCGGTCGAGCCGAGAAACGAGATTTTCGAATCGTCGACTGCCGGAACATCCGCCGATATTACGAAGAGCTGCTGTTATTTGTGCGCCCAAAATTCAATGGCAATATTCGCAGCTGATGCTGGCGGCCCACCGAGGCCCATCGATGAGCCCGAGAAACAGACGAAAGGGACGCAGGTTGCGCAAAAATATCGCGCGAGAACGGTGCAGTCGTCGGTAAGGGTGAGAACCTGCGAACGAGGCACGGATTGTCGTCGATCCGACGAAACGATCAAGAGGGGTAAATTTGGATTTAAAAAATTCAAGATATTCTCGAGATACATGAGGAACGTGCTAACGATGGAAAAGACGGTTGAGTGTGGCGCCGAATCGAGGAAAAAGCACAGAAGAAAGAGAACCTGCTGTATGAAGGAATGTCGATTTTCGAGCTAGAAAAGTTTTTCGTATAAAAAAAAAAAAAAAAAAAAAAATGTTTACAAAAAAATTGATATTACGTGTCAAATGTGAAAATATTCTTTTTGAGATTTGTATTTTTGTCGCTCGACCGTCGAATAATTGTGATTGGAAATATAACAATTACGAAAATCCAAATGACCGAGTCATGAAGGGTCCTGGTGTCGTGAATAAATACGTAAATAAATAAATAAATAAATAAATAAATAAATAAATAAATAAATAAATAAATAAATAAATAAATTAATTAATTAATTAATTAATTGATTAATGATTATATTAATAAATAAATAATACATAATAAAGGTAAAGTATGTGGTTGACCGAAAGAAAAAAAAATCATTAAATTTGTGTACTGAAATTTTTCGGTTCGGTGTATTATCGAATTTAAAGTAAATATTTTGGTATAAAAAATGGCAAAATCAATATCTGATTAACCAAAAAAAAAAATAAACATAAACAAATTCTCATGAATTAATGGTACAAGACGCCAATTCTGTGATCGATGTTTTTAAAATTACTGTATAAAATTATATCTTGCATATTATCTTACCGAATTATGATGAAGCTGAATATTCCATCGTTGAATTTTCACTCGAAGAACATTGTTTTTTTTTTTTTTTTTCACGAATTCATGCATTTCCATATCGTTACATGGGAAGATTTTTTTTCTGTTTCTTCTCGACAACTATAATAGCTCACTCCTAATTGTTCTTCAGCCACCTATATATGTATCGACGATTATCCAAGCGTTGCTAATGTGAATGGAACTCCGGACGAATTTATTCAATTATCGTTACCCTTTTCGTTTTTTCTTCGGGTCTGACTGGTTCGATCTTACGTTCGCTTTATCGGCAGGCTCGAAGCCTGTAAATTAAAAAAAAAAATAATCATAATCCCTAGCATGTTACGTTGAGTAGATTTTCAAACAAACAAAAAAAAAATAACAACACCGTCGTTGTAATTTTTACCGATCGACGATCCGCTAATTTTCATCGAGATCACGTCCGTCTGAACTTTCGCTTCTTTTCTATGGTGTTTCGATAAATCGCCGGAAGTCCCGACCCCCAAATCAGCCACGAAATGTCTTTCAGGCGAAACCTTATAATTTTTACGTTTAATATCAACGAGTGTGTCGTATAGCCAACGAAAAAATAAGAATGAATAATTTGTCGTTGGATGTTATCGATATATTTTTGCACTCTACCAATTCGAAAGTATTTGGCGCAATCGATGATCCATGAATGACAACGCTTCTTCCTTTTGCGGATTCTCTCGTCATGGCATCGTGCAATTTTTCACGATAATTGGCCGTTAATTCCCCGTTACCGTCCAAAAAATGATCAATGAACGTTAACTCGACGATGCAATCGTGAATAAATCGCTTTGCCGCGAGTACGTCATGGAGATTAGTTAATACTTGAACAGCCTGCGACGAAGAGTTCGTCGTCGACGCTGGTCCCAATTTTTTGCGACTTCCGGTTGATGGATTCTTCAGGGCTTCCTTCAGGCCATTCATTTTGCGGGTCAGATCATTGAACTCTGCCATTATAAACGACAAATTTTCAAATATTTCGAGAAATGACTCACGCTGAGAGAAGACAAATTTTTCAAATTTCTTGACCGAGACAGAGATAAGAATTCCTAAAAGTCTCATTTTTTTTTTTTTTCGTAAAATTATTCCTGTCGTGTAGACAAAATTTATTAACGATCTAAAATCTACGACGATTTATGAAATCACGCGAATTTCAACGCAGTGTGTCCATCAATTGTCAATTATGGATTCTATTTATCATTAAAACTTTAGCGCGTTGTCGCAAAATTTGCGTAAATTGGAGCAATCGTAAAATTTTTTTTTTCTTTTAATTCAAAATCTCGTGAAATTGATACCGTTCGATCGATTCATTGAGAATATTCTATTGATGGATAAAAAAAATTAGCCCGATGGCTCCAAATTTGCGGATATTAAAGGGGCCATATAGAGGCTTTTTTTCGAAAAATTCAAGCCTCTCTGAGATCTGAGCAACCGTATATGAATTGACATGAAATTTTCAGTAAACTCAAACAGCTGTTTTTATCCGTATATATGCCGTTTTACGAGTTTTCAGAAATATATATATCGTTCAGGCTCAAATCGTTCTCCGCATACAGACCTTTCAATTTTTCTTAAATATGATTTTTCGACACTATATTTCGAGAACAAATTCTCACTGTGAACAACGATGTATTTAATTTTTCTCCACCATCATTAAAGCATTCTCCACGAAGAAGCAAAAGAAAAAGCATCGAATCCGTTATTTTTTTCTAACCACTTATCACCTTATCGGAAATTCTTCGCCCAAGGAGATACTGAAATTTGATTTACCTTCGGTCAGATCCGACAAATTCGTCGAATTCTCGAAATTTTTTGATTCTCCGTTAATATGACGAAAATTCGTCATCGAACTTTGCACAACATTGATAATAGGATCGGTCGAGGTGCCGCGAACGATGACATTTCGTTCGTTCGAATTATCGTGCGACGAATGCTTCGACTTTTCGGCATCATCGACGATTCTCGTACGTCGTGATCCCAGACCCGATATTGCTCCATCATCGTTCATAATCATACGTCAGGTTTAAGAAATTCAATGACTTTTTAAACCGAAAGAAAGAATTTTACATACGAACCCCATAATTTTTTAACCCACCGAAGAACTTATCCGAATGACGTTTGTGTGTCAATGAAGCGATCTCTCTTTCGTTCTTGTAAAATCATTTGACGTAAAAAACGTGATTCTCATTTATTTTGCAATTGCGTGCCAAATGCCCGATAATTAAACGAAGGATTTTCCTGTCGACAAGTACAGCCTTGTATAATCGAAGAAATTTTATAGGGTCACGGGTTGTGTGTGCTTGTGTGAGTGTGTATGTGTATGTGTGTGTGTGTGTGTCTGTCAGTATCACGAAAGTATAAGATAAATCAAACTGGATAAGGAAACAAGTCAGCTTTGTGCACGCATTGCATATAATACATTCAAATTTTATCACTCGTCGTGGAAGATATTTTGAAATTTGCCTATAACGAGATGACAGTATATGTACAGTATGCACAGAGCTCTTGCAGATGTGCACGAATTTCATGGAAATGAATCGTGATATAATCAGTTATCTGCGGATCTCTCGGCAAACAGTCATTAATATCATTATCATCGAGGGTTGATAATGGATATAAAAATCACGATACGATTTCTTCTCTCTCTCTTGGATCTAAACTTTTTTTTCTACACTTTCCATGTGGATAATTACGCAATTTTTTTTTTAAATTCTTGAATCATATTTTTGTTAATTCCCAGCAGTCAAATCAGAATCAAACTTAAAAAAAAAAACCTTACGAATGTTTTCAAAAGTCTTGTGAATGATGAATTTCACTTATTACTCTCGTTTTAAGCGAGTATACTTATAAGTGTCGATGCACTTCTTTTGCTTGCGATTCTTTCGAACTTTTCAGCTGCGTGTGATGAATTCGTACAATTTTTTGTCACTTGGATTTGGGTTATTTAATTAATGGTTGAATCAGGGAAACTGTTGACCTGCTCAATTGATGGGAAGGTTGGAGGAAGAGTATGCGGTTGACTTATGAGGAAAATTTTCTTCAGCTTAAAACGATTCCTCCTTAAGAAGATTTTCCAATAACCAAATACAGGATAAGACTTTCTCAAAAGTTTATTAATTTTTCGGAAATAAATGAAAAAAAAAAAATTCTTTTATTCTCGAATTCAGACGCGCTTTTCCATAATTCAAGAATAATTCAAGAAACCTCTTCCATAATTCAAGAAGAATATTATTACAGTTGTTTTTTTTTTTATCATTGGTTGGTGTTTCACGTACTTTAATATTAATAGCGGATAAAAATATAATTTGCTTTTTGTTGTCCGAAATATCAACAGTCTCGGAGAAAATATAGCGATTAGTTGCCGACCGTGGTGTGCGCTCCACACATGGCCTCAAGTGTGTTAAGCACGATGAGACACACTTAACTTTTGGTTGATAAACATTCCGCATATTTTCTCCTGGTTGGTTAACATTTCGGTGAAAAAAAAATTCTCTTCGTTTTTTAATTAAACGAAAAATGACACTTTTCTTTTTTTTTTTTTTTTTTGCGAAATGTCAATCGTCTCGGAGAAAAGGGAGAAACATATTTTCAGCTAGTTCTCTTTTCGTCTCTTTTGCACCCTGCAATTACAATCATTATCATAAAAATTTATAAAGCATCGCAGATTTTATCGTATTTTGAATTTTTCGAATACTTCCTACGATCGTTCGAACTTTCGTTACTTCTGACCTATCGACCTGGGTATTTTTTTTTTTTTTTTCTACATAAACTTTTATCATTATCGGAGGATCGTCGGTACGGAATTTCTCGAAAATCGATGGAATAATGAAATTTAAAATTTTTCACATGCGGATTATCAAAAGCATGACTGCGATTTTTGCAAGAAACAACGAAGGAGTTTCGGAATGAATCAAATTTTGAATTTTTCGAAAAATGATTTTACAAAACTTCAAAATAAATTGCTCAAAATCCGTATGGGAGGGGGAGAATAGGATTCGAAACAATGATTATAGCTTCCTCGTAATTTTGTATAGGCTTACGATGCTTCGCGCGGGTACACCGAGTGATAAGCCCCAAAATTGGGCAATCAGCATGCTCATAAAGCAAGCTTTGTGAAGAAAAAAATCCGAGCACGCGGTATGCACGTTTCAACGTTATTGAAAAAAAAAAATTTTTTTTTTTATTTTCACTTTACGAATATTCGCAAAGCTCGATGATGTGCACGTCCTCCCACTTATCGATATTATCTAAGTTGCAAGATAACGAATGTCTGAGATTCACGTGATCTGTCCTTGATGAGATAAGAGAGTACATGAAATTCTTCGTAAGACATTCTAATGATTTTTACAAGTTTTTACAACACGAATAAATGTATCAGTGACAATTGATATCCAGTGTCGAAAGTACAAGAAAAATGCATTAAATTTTCATTTAAAACGAATTGAAGAAAAATAAAACGTCTTGTTAAATGGCGTTTTATATTTTTTCAATTCGTTTATGTTTATCGATAAAAAAAAAACACTAATCAAAGCAATTCTCACGTGTAAAGAATTGACAGTCGTCTCGTTATAATTATTCCTGACTTATAAATATGTAACGCAGCAATCGTCGATAATAATGCGGGAAGTCTCTCGGGCAAGTAGTGAAATATATCTACAAACGTGTTAAAGTCTGAATCATCTTATCACAGATGACCCAGAATGAAGATAATACGAAAAAAAAAAGCCCAAGAGGTGGGAGCACAGCAGGAGGCCAAAAGAAGAGTTGTCTGCCGATGAAAAATAACACACTCATATATTCGTGTTGGACGAAGCACGAAACAAAAGTTATTTACCTGCCGATAAGGTTGTTCGAACGCGCGGGGCAAATATCATCGCGGGCCATTATCGGAACCTCGGTCGCGAGTTCTATATAATAAAATATTACGCGCCGATATGGGGGAGTATAGGCCCGGTATCTTCGTAATAGGAAAATTCAGTGATACGTCGGCAATATCATCGACTGGCAGCAACGATGCGCGGAGAGGCATCGTTGAAGCCCCTAATATCGTAATTGCGCCGTTTTTGCAAACGGCCCATCGACATTTCTTTAAAAAAATAAAATAAAATAAGTTTAAAAAAAAAAAAAAAACGAAAAAACGAAAAAAGTCAAACTAAAACCGAAACGAATCTCCGCAAGTGCAATTTCAAATTTCTCGTTTAACCGCTCGATCGACGTTACAATCCGACACCGACGTATCCTCATTACGGCAATAAGAACAAAATTACGAAAAAAAAAAGAAGATATATGCATCATTGAAATACATTGAAACGACAGTTTCTCGTGAGTGAAATTAATTATTGGCAGAACAAAAAAAAAATTAAAAAAAAAAAAAAACAACGACCTAACAAATAATAGACAAGAGTCGTTTCGTGAAACTTTCAAAGACGACGAGGACGAAACGCGACAGTGTGGCACGTTAAAGTGAGCCTCTTCGCGCTGTCTCTGGCGAAAATTTGAGCTTGCCGGACATTTCGCGTTAGTGATTGTATATATTTGAATCTATCGTCTGTCATAATCGCGATTTGTACCATGAGCATGTCCGTGCGCGATAAGAATATACCAGAGAATCCAGAGTGTATCCGTGTGTTCGTGAGTCGAATGAAACGCGTCGATATTAATTTTGTCTTTTCATGTTCACGAATTATCGGCAAAATACTTCAATGAGAGCGAATAATTATCGAGTGGGAGATAAAGAAAAGAAATGGCAATCCGATGATCGCGAGGATTTTTTTTTTTTATTTCATGAAAAATTGTTCGTAGAGAGTTCAAAGACGCGTAAAGTCGTGTCTTAAGCGCTAACCTAATATATATATATATATATTTATATATTTATGTGTGAGTCAACCACGGGTTTGACACACAATACCGAGGCGTTGCCGATATACTCGACGATAATTCTATGAACGACGTTGAATTATCTATTTATGTAAAATTTATGATAAATCGCTCGTTTTTCACGTACATAAAACGAGTAAATATAAATATTCAAAGAACGGGGAAAAAAGGCAAAAACTCGATATACATTGTTAACGGAAATGAAGGAAAATAATGTCGGACGCCAAAATGATCGGAGCTATCTGTGTCTCGTGGCAATTTATGCGATTCACGCGATATTGCTGAACTTCGTTTTTCTACAGCCAAATTTTGACAATATGCAGAATAGCGTAACGCTGCCATCGAGCTACGTTATTTACAGTGGTACGCGCGGATTGACAATGAGCATAATGAAAAATTTGAGTGAAACTGTGATTGCGAGTGTCGAGGATGATAATTTGAAGAACGGCATTATCATCTCGTCGTCGAATCGTAAAAACTCGACGGGACGCGTCGAGAGAAGAAAAATCGTCGCTGACAATGACGATGACGATTATTCGGTGAAATCGTCGAGAAATGCATTCCCGCAGGTGAGATAAGACTTATGTACATAATATATATCTGTATGGATCAATGAGAACATCGAAGCACATTGCCATTATCATTGTTTCTCGTTTTTTTTTTTCGTCATTTTTATCTCGATGAAATTAAGATTGTTCGATGTATAAATGAATCTGTTCGAGATTCCAGTCGTATTCTCATTCGCAAACGATCGAGATTCTCTTTGAAAACGACGAGAAAAAATTTGAATTGAACTTCACATGCTCGTTACTTTTTGTACACTGCGCATGCTTGGCGCATTGTACAAGGCTCGATCGACCTGCCGATTATTTTCACTGTCTTATCTCTTGGTATACGTATCGAGATTGTTTCCCTATCAGCGAACGTGTATAAGCGACGCGTCAGTATCAATCGATCTGAAAAATCATCATCACGGAAAACCACCTTTTAAAACAGAACTCCGAACCATAATCGTATCATTCCCGTTATCACAATTCTCTCGTACGATCCATTTTTTTCTTCTAACCATTCGTTTCTATGATCGAAGATACAGGTGATGTATGAGTTAAACCCTTTCATTCATTGCCAATCGATGAAAGTACTTTACTCGCGATTTTTTGTTTGAAAAATATCCGAGTTTTGTCGATGACTGTTCTGAGATTTCGAAACTTTTTGATATCGTCAATCGAAGCTCAATTGCGTTTTCTTTAAGTAAACGATATTTTCGGAGATTCAGCAGGCTTGAACCTCAATTTTGTCAATTTTGATTTTCTTATCGATAAAAAAAAAAGCTGTATATAGTCACGAATTGCTTTCATGAAATTTCACAAAATGTGAATTTCACGAAATGTCGAATCTTCCTTCACGAGGAGGCCAAAATTTATGAAGTTTTCGTTAAAGGGGAGCGCGTCGAGCACTATGTATGAAAATTGAAGAAAGCAATTAGCAAGTTTCGACGAAGTTGTTCTTCAATGAGTATTTTCGAAAAAAAAAAATTCAAAATTCGTTCAAATTCGAAGCCCTTTACCGATTCTCTTCGAGCACGATAAAAAAAAAAAGAATATTCTCGTCCCCTTGGCCTATTTGCATGAGAAGTTTTTACTCGATAGCTGCAAATTTACAATTTTAATTTCTCAAGGATGCTCGCATAAAAAAAAGGAACAATATTTGTATCACGAAAACAAAGCTTTCTCCAGGGACAAACGTGGAGCATTTAATTTTTGATATTTCGAGACGTGTAATTTCGTCAGCTGTATCATCCATATAACAATCACATTAGTTCGAATTTCCAAGATTTACGATACCTTATAATTTGGGTCTGAAAATAAACAGTTACTACCACACAACAAACGGAAAAGATAAGATTGGTAAATTTGAAAGAAATTGCTGTCTTAACTCCATAAAATTTAGAGATAATGACTTTTGGTATAGTATATATATATCTATATGTCAACCGACTAATTCATATTTGATCTGGTTTGGTATATATTTGTCAAACAAAACTTTATTTATACACTGAGAAAAATAAATATAACTATGCTATCCGAGATTCCTAGTTCATAGAGCTATAATCGAGTCTTTTGGCACAACAGTGCTACTGTATAGCTACACCGTATAACAACACACTAGCCCCGAACGTAGTTTGCTTGCATGAACGATACGGTATAGCTGTGGGAGCTAAACGATGAGTATCTTCGATGAAATAAATCCTTAAAAATAATTGGCAAACTTTGCAGCACTCCATACAGATGGTTTTATGTGAAAAATTCATTTGTAATATTATTGAGTTTCATTGTAAGAATTTAAAGAGTTACCTCTTTAGTGCTCGAAAAATTGTACAGGTACAAACTGAAAGTAAATTTAAAATGAAATCATATTTCCGCACACTTGGTGGCCGAGGTTGAAGCGTTATTAATCCTTAAATAAAAGTTTTTGAATTTTTTGAAAAACTAGAAGACTCTCTCATAGAATTTTTCAATTATATGACAACTTATGGAATTTTATTTTAACTCATATGCATTATGTACATAATTTTACATAATTATACAGAATTTTATTCGAACTTTCTTGAACTCTAATTTGGTTAATAATGCAATTATACATCGAAAGAGAAATGTAAAAAAGACGAAGAATCTCTAGTATGGCCAATGGATATTTTATGGTAGAAACAATGATGATGTAATTAAAGGATTGAGGATGAGATATCTGCGTGCTCGAATCAAGAAAAACAAACAAAATGGCCGCTCAAAAGATTCAATCCTATAGAATTTCCGCCAAAATCGGCCAGAACAGAGATTAAATTGTGAGGAGCCACTATACTGTGTATCGTTGATGAACAATAAGTCGATCGAGAGAATTTTATCCGACAGATCTTTTGTCATTTTCCATTGTTGCACACAAGAAAGCTTGAATATACTTCGACAATGTTTACAATACTCGAGAGTTTTTCCGATGTTTTGATTTTATTCGAATCCTTGTTTGAATGACTCAACTTGTAGCTCTCCGGGGAAACAAAGTTCCGTAGGATTACAACTCATCTCATATTATTAATTTTATTCTCTTAAAATTTATTTATTCATTTGATAAATTAACCCCCCCCCCCCCCCCCCCCCCCGTATCTCAGGGTTATATACGTATTATCAGTAAGTCCAAAGAGGCGAGTTATTTATTATTATTATTATTTATTTGAGAGTATACAAAATATTCTTATACAGAGTTGCCTACAGATTTGCGTATAATTTTCCAGTAAAATCTATTATCACTTGAATTAAGACACTAGTGAAAGAATATTTTTTGGCTAGTGAAAGAATAATTTTTGGAAATTTTTTTTTGGTTTGAAAAATCATCGGCATATATTTGTAAAGATATTTTGCATTTGAAAAAGTGACATTCGAAGAAAATTCGGTAATTTATTCGTGAAGAAATATTTATTTTTATGGAATTTACAGCCGCTTTCGAGGCAACTAAAAAAACTGCCAATTTCGATGAATTTTATATTACGAGAATTAAGTTGTACTTTTTATTATTTATTTATCTATTTACTTACGTACTTACTTATATATTAACTTATTTATTTTTCAGTCAAAATCTGGTGGAAACGCGGTACGTTTTCTCGCAGCTGCAAAAGCTTCGAGTGTTACGCGATTAACAAATAGAGCGATGAATACCGCGAGATCAATCATCGAGGGACTCAGTCCAGCTGCACTGGGAATAATCTCCGGGTGTCTTGTATTTCTTGTAACTTTCACGGAAAATGATTACGTGTGAAAAGAAAAATTAAACAAAAAAACATATTCATCGGAAAATACGTTTCACGTCATCTACATATTCGGTCACAAAAATGTTTTTTTTTTTTTTTATTATTCTTATTATTATTTTCATTTTTATTACATTATTGCTCATATTAATTTATAAAAATAACCGGAATTGTACTTATATCGAGTCATTATATATATATACATATCTATATCCGCTTCGACACCCACGCTTTGCGCATTACCATACTCGTTTTTTTTTATTTTTTTTTTTTTCATTATCAATGTCAAATTTACATGCCTTATCGGTATTATGTCTACATGACATTTGACGCGACTCTCACGGTCATTGACCGCGCGTGAGAGCAATCGATGAAGAATTAAAAAAACAAAAAATTCTAGTGAAATTTTTTGAGCGGGTGCTATCAATTTCGAAACAAATAAAAATAAAAGAATATCGTCGATAAGAAAAATAAAAATTTTTAAGAATTTTGTGAAGCGAATAAATTTATCAGAGAATTCTTTATGGCGGAAAAAAAAATATCAAGATTTCTGAAGTTATTCAACGAAATCACTACGTAAAATTCCATATTTACATATCTTATCACCTATGTAATAATAGCCAATAATACGATCCTTATTGTCTCGATCGTTCATCGATGAAATAATCGAGTAAAGATTCATCAGATTTCATGCTCTTTTTTTAATCGTGGAATTAAAAAGAATTTTCCCTCGAATTCTCGCAATAATGACAGAAAAACAAAATAGCGTTATAACAATGAAAAGATAAGCATGAAAAAATCTAACGATTATTGTTCATTCGTTGAATTACCTAAAATCTAGATCAAAATTTAATAATTTTTTTATCAACGCAACTGGCGCTACTTCGAACGATATTTTCAGCGTATATCATTTTTAAATATTACAAAATGGCGGGGCAGCAGCCATTTCGATGCTCTTTTGTTAGCGAAGCTGTAACGATATATTAGACAGAGTTTAAAAAATTTTCGAAAAATGTACAAATGGGAGTAGTGAAAAAAAAAACATTCGTCGATTTTAGCTAAAGGAAAATCGAATGTGCATGATTTTTTATTTTTTTATCTATCGACAGTGAATTAATTTAACAAAAAAGGTAAGTATAGCGTTGGTTCATGTGATTTTATTCAAAATATAAATACTGGGATGATAAAATAAGATCCTGCTCCGAATACTCACGAAAATTCTAAAAATTAAAAAAAGTTTCTGTCATATTCGAATTACAAACATATATATCATCAAGAGGAAATTAGCGCGACTCGCGGGGATCTCCGGTACTAAAGTTTTCGTCGCAATCATGACTATCAATAGGTCTCTCTGTTTAGTAGGCCAAGTCCGTGCGTGACGAAATCAAATGTTGAAAATATTGTACATGTACATAAGTCCTCGTCCGTGTGTGCGTGACCGATGAATTTGTAAATATCGTGTAAAAAATAGTGATAAAGAAAATAGAAGAAAAAACAAAAAGGAATTGTCGTTTGAATCGCGTGCTATGATTGACTGTCGTTCAAAGTCGAGAAATACGTGGAGCTATTGCTCATCAATTAGCTGATCGTGAGATCAATCGGTTGGGAACAAGTCCACCGAATTCACAAAAAAAAAATCCTCTATATATACAGATATATATATATATATATATATATATATAAACATTACACAGCGGAAGAAAAAAAAAACGATAAACCTTGTAAAAAAGAAACAAATCGCAAATAATTTAATCCATAAGCTATACAACTCGTTTTCTTTTTCTAAATTCTCGTGTTCGTCTGTCAGAAAAGTGTTTTTCCTTTTTTTTTATTATTTTTCATCTGGGAAAGGATATGGCTGGTTTCGTGCTAAGAGTCAAAACGAAATCGGGACAGAAGGTTGTGAAGGGTCTTAAACCGACTGATCGCGTATCCGTACTGAAAGACAAATTATCGGACATTACGGGTGTGAGAAACGATATGATTAACGTGCTCGTTGGTTTTCCACCTAAATCATTGAATCTCGATAACGACGATTTGACACTCAACGAGACTGACATAACCTCCGGCGATACTCTCATTGTCGAGGAGAGAATACATATTTTAAATGAAAAATCATCGAGCGCGAAAAATAATGAGATAATTATGAACGACGATGAGAAAAATTTGCCAAGATCGCACATCGTGAATAGCGAAAATTTTGCCAATACACCCGGCATACTGATGAAGAAAATTGTTCCTGCCGACAATTCGTGCCTTTTCACCAGCGTCGGTTACGTTCTCAATGGTATTGTACTGATATGAAAAATTTAAAAAAAAAAAAAAAAAAAAAAAAAAAACGCAAAAGTGAATCTTCGATCGAACGACCGGTATGGGATAACGGCGGTGAGTATTCTTTTAAATTTGATATACTTTTGCAGGAAAGATCGATCCTACTTGCGCCAATTTCATGAGAGAAATAATAGCCAATGCCGTCGCCTCAGATCCGGACGAATATTCCGAGGCTATTTTGGGCAGACCCAATTCGGAATATTGCGAATGGATATTGAAATCAGATTCGTGGGGCGGCGCCATAGAATTGTCGATACTATCGAGATTTTATGGTCTCGAGATCGCCGTTGTCGATAGTATAAATGCCATTATCAACAGATTCGGCGAGGATCAACACTACGCCCAGCGAGTTTTTCTTCTGTTCAACGGCATTCACTACGATCCCCTCTACTTGGAATCCCTCGACGTAAGTCATCTCGTACTCTCCCTCTTTCGTTTCTATTTTTATCATCGTTCCATTCGAATTCAAGTTTCTTTACGTTTTTTTACTTACGTTATATTATTTATGTAATTTTACGCGTATTTTTTTTAATTTGCGCCTTCCGATGTATCTGTTTGCGGCTTTATACGCGCTATCCTTTCCATTTTGGCCCTCCTGTCGCTCCCTATCCGCGCTTCGCTGAGCTGACCCAACTCCTGCAGCATCCGCAGCTGCTTTTTAGCTACACTGTATCGCTTTAGCGACGTAAATATGGGGAAGCTGCGGAAAACCCGGGCCTGCATGGACTTATTTTTTTATTTATTTTTTTTTTTACCGAGTTTCCGAGTTTTAACCGAATTTATTTTCTCGAAATTAGAATTAAAACTTCGAGGTTTCGTTTCCAAACCATATTCGATGCTAAATGGCATAGATAACAAAGTATAAAAATTATAGCAATATATTCCTGTAAGTTTTTGAAATATTAACGTTTGCGTTGCGAAAAAAAATATTCAAAATTCACGTTTGCCGAGCTTCGACGCGAAACGCTGTCCGAACTATTCAAGATAGAGAAAATTGCAGGGGAACAATTTTGTAGAGAATTAAATTTTCAAGAAAAAAGTCTTCGACGGAATTTCTGAAAAGTCAATAGCGGATGAGCGAGAAGTGTTCGAAGCGGAGTGACGAGGAAGTGTGATTTTTGTGAAATCGCAGAAAAGCAGACCCATTGGTTGTTAAATCACGTATCGCCGCGTTAGCGTTGAATTAAAAATGCATAAAATGCAAACTTTATTTATAACTAAATTCAAGTAAAGCCATCTACTTGGAATGGTTTATTTTTTAAATTATTTTTACAACTTTGGATGCCTCCCACGCATAAATTATTAACTTTAGATATTTGCCGTCGGGGACTTTTTTGCAGAGAATTTAATTACCTGAAAAATAATTTATGAGTAATTTTACTCTATTACGCATAGTTTGAGCAGCGTTTCGAGTTGAAGCACAAAAAGTCCTGAATTTTCATTGTTTCTATTTTTCCCTTGCCAAAATGTAAAGAGGGATAATAATGCACATTTTATGAGTTATCATTTGTGCCATTTACTATGAAAAGACGCTGAAAAAAAAATTCCACGATTTTATTCTGAAAAAGAAGCCTAATTCGACAAATCGAGTCCGGCAATGTTGTCCATCGCGTCTGAAATCGACAGCGTACGCCTCTTTTTTTTTTAGCATTTTTAAATACGTTACATTTAATTACTCAACGAAAATTCTCCTAATTAAGGTGAACTTTCGTACACGGTTTTATTATTATATAGAACTGGGTCATACAATTTTTTAAAGCTGCTGACATTTCTAGTTCGTGAATTACAGAACGATTGGAACCCGTTTTTTCATGTGCGACCATAAGAACGCATGTTAAAGTTTTTTTTAAACATTCAATATCTCGAGAACGAGGCGGCTGCTAATCTCATTGAATCTTATGATGTTGAAATTTGCATCGTTGGAATACAACGAAAATCGATTTTTTCAATTAAAAAAAATCATTTCCGGTATTTCTGATGCTTTTCTGGCATATATAGGCCCCAGATCGCAAAAAAAAAAACCGAAAAAAAGGTTTACACGATTTTTTACTCCGAGACAATACTGGAAATGATTTTTAAAAAACTTTTTTCGTTGCATTCCAACGATAAAAATTTCAACATCATTGAATCTTTGCATCAACGTTTCGGGGATTGACACTAATAGGCTGTAAAAATTTTAAGTCACTATATCCATTTAACAGAGAAACATCCTTAACTTGAGAGATCGCCGAAGCTGCGCACGGACCGCTACCGTCGGTTCCAATTTTACTCGTACTATTTAATTTTATTTTCATTATTCATATCAAATTAGCCCATTCAATCCTATTTTCTTTTATTTCATTTCAATCAATCTTTTTCCGATTATTTTTATTAATTTTATCGAACTTTGTCTGTCCGTGCGGTTATTTATCTTATCCGAGACCGCGAATTCTCCGCCGAAAGAATCTCTAGCATGCGCGCTCGAGGAAACTTTTTCCCATAGCCCAAAATAATGGTCGTTTTCTCTACCACCCGCGTAATGTATCCCGAAAACTTTGGATAAACAAAAGTCGAATATTTTTCAAATTATTGATTTCACCAGGGTGGAAGCATTCAGACGATATTTCCAACCGACGACGATGGAGTACTGACGGACGCCGAGCAATTGGCGAGAGAAGCAAAGTCTAGTCGACAATATACGGATGTGCAAAAATTTACCCTCAAATGCATGGACTGCGACGTTCAGCTAAGCGGACAGGAAGCAGCGAGTCAGCATGCCAAAGAAACCGGTCACGTGAAATTCGGTGAAATAGTCGCGTAGCATGCTCAAATTATACAACGATAGTCGATAAATCAAAAGCATATATCGAAAAAAAAAAAACGAAAAAAAAAAAAAACCGTGTTTCTCGCAACATTGAGTTTTATGAGCGACACTATTTTTTTTTTTTTTTTTTTCTCCAAGTTCGAAAAACGAGAGTCGTTTTTTAACGAAAGCCTGATCAACGAGCGATAGGACACATTTTTGAGTACAAGATTCCCATAAATCTATTAGCGACATTAGCATTGACATATATATATATATATATATATATATATATATATATATATATATATATATATATATATATATATGAGCGAGCGTTTGACGAATTTGAGGCAGAGAGAAAGAAAAGAATTTGAGGCAGAGAGAAGGGAAGGAAAAAATGAAAATCGTAAATCGAGGGAGGAAAGAGCTTTTTTTTTTTTTTCGAAGAAAAAAATTCATGTCGATAATCTTGAACGAACAAATGAACATTCGGATAGGAATATAAAATATTTTTGTTGCATTTTTTTTTTTTTTTCAAATAAATATTTGAAGAGTAACACTGCGCAATTTTCACATCCAACGAACTGCATATTCTTGTTTTCACGATCAAAAAAGCATTTTCAACGATCTTTCGTTCGAGATTTTCGACCCAATGTGTTTTTTTTTTAAATCGAATAGGAAAAAAACATGTTTTTTTGTTTTTTTTTTTTTCGAATTTTGAGCGTGGAGAGACGCACGCGGCGATGAAAACTCGATCGAAACGAGTCTGTGATACGCGATGGAAATTTGGCTAAACTATATATATATATATATATATATATGGGTACCAGGGTTCCTCGACAATCGTGTCAACCTCAAGTTTTTCGTTGATTCGCGAGCTATCTTTTTTTTTCGCTAGCGCTTCAACGTCTTCGTTTTTTTTCCCCCCCAAATATCTACTTTTTTAAACCATTTTATTTATTCTCGAAGAGAACAAAAAATTTTTATTTTTGGCCCTGAGAGAACACGTGACGCGCAGCCACGATATTGTGCAGCATCGCAAATTTAATTTGAAAAAGATACGCGCTGACTCGTGAAATATGAATGAAATTTTGTTTTTTATTTCAAAATCTGGTAGTTTAGGAAAAAATATTTAGTACGTATTTTTTATTTATTTTTACTCGAATCAAAATTGCCGTTATTAAAATCAAAATCCGTGAAATTAAATTGCCTATAACAGGTGCAATCTGTCATTTTTAACGAAAAAAATAAAAAATACGTCCTCATTATTTTTACTTACTCTCCATTATGCGCCCCGATGATTTAAAAAAAATTTCATTCATACTCCTAATCGTAAAAATCATGAAATCCACGCGTAGTCCCGCGGCAAAATGAACCTTTTGGCTCATGGTTTTTTTTTTTTTGGGTTTTTCATTTTCGCGGGTAATTTTTTGTTGCGATCGCGACGTTTTTTTTTTTTCTTCTCATCGGTTTACGAGAAAAATTTTGATTATTGGGATCATGATGCGAGCATGGTGGCGAGATCTTGAACTAACGTGAGAGATGGACGCTGGAGGATGATTTTTTTTTTTTTAACGTAAAATGGGGCAAAAAATTGAAAACTTCAATGAAATACAAATGTTTCGATGGAATAATGTTTGTTTCATAAAAATTTTATCGTCGATGATAATCGAATGAATTATTTATACTTTAATCGAAAGCAATTTGTATTTCGATGTTTCGCCGAGAATCCTCGTGCGTAAAATTTGAATTAAAAAAAAAAACGATCGTGACAACAGCGACGCCTAGCGCGTCAGCATTGATACTATTTTCTTCCAAATGTATAGAATCGACTCTTTTCCGTATTGTTGGTTAGGTCGAGACGATTTTTTTTCTCGCAAAACGCAATAACGTTGGGATAACATTTTTTTTTAGGTATAACGGACATTTTTTTTTACTCGACGAGTCAAAATGCGTTGAGAGAAACAAATTATCATTGTGCACCTACAACCGGCTAGGGGTCCTTTTTTTTTCTTTTTTTTCCATTTCTTTACTTTCGCAGACTCTGTCTTTTGGCCATTTTACAGATTTATATTTATACACACTTCCACGCATACACAAAGAATGTCATATATATGAGGTATTCCGCAAAATTTTTACCAAATTAGCGTTTTTAGTCTTTCAAGTTCGTTTCTTTTTTTTTTTTTTTTTTGGTCATCGATGGAATGGGAGCAGCGAGGATTTTTTTTCTTCAAACTTTTCGTCGGAATATTTTCGAGATATGAAATTTTAGGCGTTTCATCGACCCGGATTATAAATTCGGCCAGCCTAAATTTTAGATTGCCAAAAAAAAATGGCGCTGTGGGGAAAAAAAAACTTTTCACCCCCAATAGTCGGATATTTTTTTGGAATTATATATTCAATCATGAGAAAATGTTTGAAACGATAAAATTGGGCCGAACTTTGCGAAAATTCAATTTTCATCATATATATATATACGAAAAGTTCGTGACTCAATGACATTTTTAAATATTTTCAATGGAATACCTCGTATATAATATACACAAATGCATAATATGTATATTTATAATATCGCCTGTTGAGAAGCAAAAAGAGCGTAACACAGATTGCAACGACGCGATGTGGATTAGGCCTTTTTTTTTTTGTTTTTTTTTCTAGCGAATACCATGCGTATGTATGTAAAATACATTTTTAATGATCTCGCTCTTTAACTCAGTTGTGATGTTTCACTTACGATTATTCAGAATAAACATATTATTTACCGTAACGCAAAATGTTCACACGAGGAAACTTGATGTTTTTTTTTTTCAGATCTCTGAAATTTCATTCTCATCCAATGAACCAACGTGTCGTTGCCATTTTCCAATTAAAAAACAAAAAAAAAAAAAAAAGGGAAGCCCGAATGCTTCTCGCAATCAGGGATCGAAAAAATGTATTTTTTTCTTTTTCTAACTCAAAAATCCTATTCCCAGTCCTTGATTCCCTCACAGATCCATTTATTTTCAGTCTAACAAAAATAAAATGAAAAATTACCGAAATTTAGATCTACCGTATAATCAATCGCGGAAGAAAAGAAAAATTTTAGCCGCCGCACGAGATTGACGACGGGTGCTAACACCAATGAAATAAAGCTCTTTGACTGAGAGACGTCAAGACGAATTAGTAAAAATTTTGAATTAAAAAAGCATGAAATAATTGAGAATATCATGTCGCAATGATTTTTATTAATGATTATCAATTGTTAATAAAAAAAAATGTACATATTTTGATCTATTTCGTTCATTTTTAATTAGGATACTCGGTAAAAGATGGCGCAGAGTGCAGCGCCATCAGGATTGATAATATTCCGCGCGAGTTTTAAGTATTAATATTTAACGTATGTATGTGATAAATCAGGATTGCAAAACAAAAATGATCATCATATGTCAGTCTAATGATGTTTGTTAAATCAATATTCAGTTGAATTATTTGTAAAGGAGGTTTAGGAATACAGCGCATTCATTAGCTAAAACAATTCAGTTAAAATTCGAATCGTCGGGTAGAGAGGTTAGGCAATTGGGAACTCAAAAATGTCACCCTGACCTCTGGCGGCCAAGTGACTAACTGCTCTCTCCCAGTCGCTGCCCGATGATTAACATGCGAATTTGTCATTTTTTAATAATAACTCAAAATCTACTGCTTTGTTGCAAGTAATGAAGCACAAATAAAGATCGGGAAGGTAAAGTCGATATTTGGTGCGAGGGCATGAGATTTTCAGCACACGCAGAATATGAATAATCATTTTATTTATGGTCGTGTACAAGCGACGTGACTTTAAATTTCATAACTTCTGAAACATGAACAATAATTTATAAATAAAATATTTTTCATACGATATGTTGATATTTTCAGTAATAATTTATTGTTTGAAAGCATTTTTTTAGCCGAAAAGTGAGGGGAACTTTTTTTTTCAAGATTTCTGAGGTTAATGGGACGTCATGTGTAGGTTCATTGTATTCTTATGGCGATATAATCACTTTATCCGTATTCAAACTGTATCCAAAACTTTCTCATTTCTGCTTTGATCAAATGTATACAGGCTTCTTTGCCTTTCGCTACGATAATTTCGGATTCTTTGAAATAATTATTATTTTGCCCATGAAAATATTGGATCCGGGGCAGTCGATCGGTTTTATAGTTTGTACCATGTTGGTACGAGAAAAAAACCCGCGGGAGTAACGGAAAAAAAAAATTTCTCATTTCTCGCTCGTTCAAATTTACAGCATTTTAGTCTTTGAATATCAGCGCCATCGCCCGGTGCCGTAAAAAACCATTCAAACATTGACATTGACGTTCAACGGATTTTCGGGTTATGTCCGTACGAGCGGACGGCGCGAAAATCAATCGGTAATGTAAATTTCGCTTATTTCTACAACCGGAAAAACAGCGAGATTAGGCGTCAGATGGCGCGCGCTTTCCCAGAATTGCCGAAAGACGAAGAAGAGCAAGATGGGCCTCGACACGACAATATAATTTTTCAGTATCTGGCCAACTGCCGTTGAGAATTGATCGTCGCGTGACGTGTGGCCCACGTAAACAAGGCGCAGCAAGAAAAAAAAAAATTAATAAAAGCGCCCCGATGTCGAATACGTGCAATTGTCATCTGTCTCGTATAAAAGAGTGAGGGGGGGCGAAAAACTTTTAAAATTTTTCTCGAGAACGCAGTGAGTGAGAATAAAAACAGAGAACGAAAAAAAAAAAATCATAAATATATAAGAGAGGACTGTGTGTTTTGGTGTGAAAATCCCTCCACCTCCTCCCGCCCTTCGTTCAAAAAAAAAAAAAAAAAAACAAAAAAAATGGCATGATACTCGTGTCCGAAAAAACGACAAATGTGATATAAAATGTTTCTGCGACAAACGGTCGTGTGTATAACCAAAAAAAATCTACTGACAAACAGGTGAAGATGGAAGATGAGGCTGACATCAGGGAACAATTATTTCACAATACCGTGAGAGAGAATATCGTGAGTAATTTGATTATTTTTCTTTCATTACCCGGTACTTGTGTACATATTCGTAAATTTCAAAAAATTCGATTAATAAAAATTAGTATACTTTTTGCTCGAGGCACTAATTTTTTTTTTTCGTATGACGTTACTGACTCATCCAGTAGCTGTGGCAACAATAAACGTACTTTTGTACGTTTATTGTTTGTAAATAAAATAAAAATCACTTCTGCTATATATATTTATATAGCAGAAGTGATCGACTTTACCTTCGTGAAGTTGTCTTTAAAGACTAACGTTTTTTTTGGTGAAATTTGGCATAAGCTCCTTTTGAAATCTTTGATAAAAAAAAATGTGGGGTAATCATAAAAATTGTTTCTAAATTACGTTTATTTCCCAAATATATCACAATGCTGAAATGAGTTTTTTTTTGGTCGAAGAACAATTGAGAAACAAGAATTTCCCAGGTACACTTTGAATTCGCTCAAAATAGTGACCTAGAAAGTCGATTATTTCAACGGCTACATTATAACTCCCCAAAACTATATAAATATATACAATTTATAAAAGAATAAACTTGTATAAGAGAAAATCCCCTTATCGAGTGTCACGAACCTAACCCCAAAAAAAAATTTCATTCAAGGTCTGACCTGGTTGTTACAATTTTCTGCACTTGTCGATATGTTACACAATAAATAGTTCTCTGTGACTGTGTATCGTAAAATTGCAAGAAGCTTAGGCAAGTAGAATTATAAGCTCTAATATAACGCATATATAGTTTCATATAATTTTGATTTATTCGCGGTACAAATAATGTGCCATTAAAAAAAAAAAAATAATCACAAGAATATAATAAAATGATTAAAAATATGACTAAGCTTAATTAATACTGCGGTATTCCACCAGGGTGACATCCATTTATATCAACGTAAAAAAAATCTAGATTCTTCCAAATATTTAGTATTACTTGTCAGTTTTTTTTTGTATTCTTATCCATTTAATTATTTGTCTTCAGCATCAGGCTTCTCACCCTTCGGCTATTCAAATAGTCAGAGCTCTTTTATATTCTTTTTATTTTTTCAATTAAATTTTTCATTTCAATTTCTTTGGTTAAACATGCTTTTTTTTAATTCATATAATCCCAGTCTATTTAATGCACCAAAAAGCATGTGTGCACAAAATCGTGGTCTGATAAAATCTTCGAGAGAGAGAGAGAGAGAGAGAGAGCTTCGTCGTCACAGAACTGACAGAAAACACAGCGCCTAACGAGTGCATTGGCACTTGGAAAATGTTATCTGGGACGCAGCTTCTCTCTCCCTGCTCCTTCCCTCTACCGGGCTATTTTCTAACGAGGCTATCGTTACTCGCCCCGATATTATTTTCCCCTCTCACTATTATATTCAATGCAAATTCATTTTTAACCCAACAAAGACATTCAAAATTGTAAAATTTCTGCTTGCGTTACAATTATTAGAGTTTAATAGATTGAAAGAGAAAAAAAAAAAATCCGTACAAAGTACATTCTGAAAACGATGAATTGTACAGCGATGTGTCGAACACAAATTGCCCAGATGGAAGAGACCCTCTTATATATATATATATATAGGTGTATGCATTCGTACAAGACCGTTATGTTTTATCGTTCTCGATTTTTTGATCATTGACCCCTGTTATTTTTGAATTCCCTCTTTTCCTTGTGAATCTTATGTGGCCAATTGAGGCACACAGGGTCCAATTCGAGTTCATTTTTTCGATAATATACTAAACACGAGTCTCGTTCCAAAAAATACATATCTTTACATGCGTGTAGTACGTGTATATATAGCTGCGCAGTTATAACGTGTGTGACCTTGCGCTTGTGGCTGCATGTATACGACGTTGCCATTGGGTTTGCGGAGGGGGAGGGGGGCTCGAGTATGTAATCACATCAACGGTGTATCGACGAGGGGAAAATAAAGAACAATCGTTGATGATTTCGTGACAATTTCGTGTGCCGTGTATGAATAATTAAAAACAAAACAAAAAAATCGAAGAGATACCGCGATAAAATTATCGAACACTGTCGTACCGTTCTCCGGGCGTGTGCACGAGTAAAATTTAATACATTTTAAGAGAGAGAAACATTGAAAATTCCAATGGGAATTGTCACGAAATATAATTACATGAACGATTATAAAATTTATCGATAAATTTGGGAGGGGAAAAAAAAAAAAGTTTGTTCGTTATTTTTTAAAACGAATGTGTGCGGCTGTAGTAAATGTTATTGAACAAGCTCCACGCGTTCACAGAGTTGATTATCATGAGAAAACAAACAATAAATTAATTGTTTTTTTTTTTTTTTTTTTTTTTACAAATTCGATGGGTTTAAAGAAATTCATAGCACACTCGATGAAAAAAATGGAAATTGAAAAATCGCCTTTTTTTTTAACGGCCTTAATGTATGCATGTACAGCGCACACGTAAGGGGTCAATGAGCTCCGAACGACGCTGAGTTCTCTTCCGGCTCTTCTGGAATCTTTTACACGTAACGGAATTTTTTTTTTCCCAATCTTTTTGCATTTTTTTTTTTGTCAAATTGGCTCCGCTTGATGTTTCGGAGGGTTGTTTTGCGAGAGGGTTTTTTTTTTTTTCACACTCTTTTTCCGAATTGATTAACACGGTGGAACGAACTCGAAGAAATGGTCGGCTCGCGTCGAACGAGTGTGCCAAGAGAGAGCCACGACGGGGAAAAGAAATTTGAACAATGCCTCAGAGCAAACGAGAGGTTTTTCTTCATCGTCACCTGGGTTTCCTCGTATACAGTCTCTCGAGAGTGTATACGAGCGTATATGTAAATGCGTTGCATAGTAATAAGTGCCTAAGAAGAATGTAGCGATACGATCGACGTTAATTATACTTGTAAATGGCTAAACGATTTTTTTTTCTCGTCAGTTTTTTTTTTCTTTTTTAATCGATAAATTATTGTTAGGAAAAAAAAATTAATAAGTGCTTGGACAATAAGAAAATTTATTGGACTCGAATGAAATGTAATCACAAAGGAATTTTTTTTTTAATTTCGTAATATCTCTTATCCGTTATCAATTAATTTGACTCGAATAAAATTTAATCACAAATGATTTTTTTTTAATATTTTGTAATATCTCTTATACGTCATCAATTAATTTCGTTAATTTTATCTTTCGTCACTTTGATTTCCAGATTGTACTGTATTGAATCAAATCTTTGAATCTCAATCGAAAATTCAATTTTTTTTTATCAACGAATTTCGTACAATTTACATTGCTCTCTCTATCTCTCTCTCTCTCTCTCTATGCTTATACGTATAATTTGTTGTGTGCTTGGAACTACGCTCGTGATTTTCTTATCGCGGTTGCTACATCGTTTTTTTTTTTTCAATGGTACACGTCAGACGAAAAACACGCGGCAAAATAACTCTTTTTTTCGACAAATTAATTTTACGAATAATTAGAAATAATTCATTGTTTCTAATTATACGAATAATTAAAAATAATTAATTTTTTTCTTTTCTTTTTTTTTTTCGTAATGAAGATTCATATTTTTTCCGAATATTTATTCATATAATTATGAAAATTTATATTTATAATATATTACTCATTCGTATTACTATTTTTTTTGGAAAGTTATTTTTTGCTATTCGAGCCTGGAATAAAAAAATAATTAAAAGTTGTTTGAATAACGAAAAAAAATTATTTTGAATAAGGGGGGGGGGGGCAAAAAATTTAATCCTATTCGTTCATTGAGGCGTATTCGCTTATAGGGACAAGCCAGCCTATTCGTTCTTCTTTTCATACAATTATTCATAATTATTTTGTTGAAAAAATTACATTTTACATTATTATTGCTCGTTGTTAATTGATCGAAAAATATGCGAAAAAAATTTGTTTTATCATCTTGCCAGAGATATAAATGAAGAACGAACTTTGTTTTTTTTTCGATAAATCGATTTTGTTGATTGAATTGAGAGAAAAAGGCGTGGATGACGTTACAATTCGACTGACCTAGAAGATCGATCGACTTATAATCCACGATGTATAACACGCGAGCGATGTACTTTATTCGTGATATATGTTTATTTAGAGTCAAAAGGGCGTATACTATTTTTTCTCATGCTGAGAAAATACGCCATTTTGACTCTGAGCCGGGGGGATATATATGTGCATGTGCAACGAAAATGTAGTTCACGGACGCGTGACGGTGAATCTTGCAATAAGATCGCCAACAAATTAAATTCATGCCCATGAAATATCTCGAGCTCGTGATAATAAAATAATAATAAATTCGTGATAATAAAATTCGTCACTCAAAGAATAATTTACATCGCGAGATCTTGCACGATATACATATATATGTACAAGTCCACAGGACTGTGGAAATAAAAAATTGCGTTAAAATTGGGAAATATTTGTTGTGGAATGAGAAAAAAAAAAATTTCGATAAAATTTTGAGAAATTTCGTCTAGACGGATTTTTAAACGAGCCCACACGATGAAAATATATCATAAAAAAAAATTAAATAAAATAATAATTAAAAATAGTTTTTTTTAAATGTAAATATGAAATATTTACATTTCACGAATACGTTATTTCGTCGGGATTTGTTATTAATTTCGTATTTTTTTTTATGAGAAATAAAGTAAAGAATATTTTGTTCTTTTGTTATGATTTCGAAAAAATTTTAAATCTCCTTCGAGCGAAAAGTAAATTTTCTTAAATGATTAAAAAAAATATATAATTGGTTATAAAATAACGCAAGAATGTAGGGATTCGACGATAACGATGATTCTCGAATGACCATTAAAAATATTTCCATGACTCGAAGCGAAAAATTAAAAAACAAAATATAAAACAACCAAAAATCAATTTTTTCGAATGAAAAAATAGATCGTAAATACGAAGCCAAAGTATAAAAATTTTCCTACGAAATATCGATCGATATTTCGCATGGAAAATGTTCTGGTCTAATCTGAAAATGAAAAAAAGTTTCATCATATAATTTATGAATAACGAGAGAGAGAGAGAGACCTACTTCTCCAACAAGAACACTTGTACATGTGCAGGCAAACATATCGACGAACACGATACAGGAGGGGAGAAAAAAAAACGAAAGATTCCCTCGCAATTACGAGACATAAGATAAGTGTTAGTCCTTCGTAACATTGTGCACATCGAACGACCTATATATGAGCTGATCCACGTGAAATTTGACAATTTTGTTTTACTCAAAAATTTTTGTGACTTTAAAAGTTGTGAAAAAGTTACTTTAGAAAAGAATAATAATTCTCCAATCTTTGGTTTTTTTCTTATTCAATTTTATGGATTCGATGAGCTTTTTTCATTGCATTACTTATGAATTCTTGTTTTTTTTTTTTTTTTTTTTTTTTTTTTGAAATTTTTGCGAATTAATCAGCTCCAAAAATTTTCTTGGTCACCAAAAGTGTCCCACGTCAAGTGGAACACGTGTTTCATACTCGACAGTTGTACATTTCGATCCAATTAACGTCTCCCAAGTGGCAAAGTCAATTGTAAATGTAAGCTCGTTCGATCCAATAAAACTCAACGAATGTTGCACCAATTCTCGTTGTCGTTGACTTGAATCACGATAGAGAGAAGGAGAGGTTTTCTTTTGTCAGGCTCTGTCATTAATGTCTACAAAAACGTTGAAACACGTCAACATTATTCCATCTGTATCATCGGCCTCTTTTTTTTTTTTTTTTTTCTTATGAATAATGCCATACACGTGCATACTTGGTAGGGTTTCGATCGTCCAAGGGGCTTCGCTTTGACGACTCTACGAAATTATCGTTATACAGAATACAAAAATCACGTGAGCATATTCAAGCCGATAGGATTTTTTTTTTTGGCTCTAAAAATGATATTTGAGCTTTTTTTATTAACGAAAAATAAAAATAATAATTTTTTACTGTCATATTCGTTTAGGAATTAGTTTTAGTGAATTTTGTTGCATACAAGAGAGCTTTTACTGTAGAAATTCGTTGAATCGATCTTTACGTTTGACCACAATATCGGATTCCACAGAGCTAAGCTTATCCTGTGATTCTCGTAATTCGTCGTTAAGTCTCAACTTATTACTGCTACGAAATTTTCTCGAAATTTTTTCGAAAAATTAATATTATTATGATACAATGTATTATTATTAAAAAAATAATAATAATCACAATCTTATGAAATTTGGATATTTCTTCTGGACTTTAAAATGATTATGTAAACATTTTTGTGCTTTGACCCTTTAGTCGTTGAAATGAGGGGAAATCATGCAATCGATTAAATTTTTTATACCTATTTTTTAAATAATAATTTATCATATTATTCTCAATCGATCGATTCAAATTTAGGAAATTTTATTTTATTAATTATTATTTTTTTTAATTCATCCCTTATTCGTCCAGCACTCACACAGTCCACTATATATCTATCTTCATATTCAATCTGTTTTTCTTATAGAATCAAGCAATTTTTTTACTGTCCCAAGAGAGAGAGAGAGAGAGAGAGAGAGAGAGAGAGAGAGAGAGAGAGAGAGAGAGAGAGAGAGAGAGAGAGAGAGAGAGAGTCAAGGTTTTCGAAAGACTCGTCTCGTAGGTTGCATCGGTATATAAAACCGGTCGATTTGGGTTCAACGTGCGTGTTGCCAAGTCGCCATACAACCTTCCCCCTTACCTCGATCCTTTTTATTTTATTTCTCCTCAGTCCTTTTTGTCATGTTCCTGCTACCCCCCGCGTGGCCAAAGATAGACACGAAGCTCTACGACGAAACTGCATTTGTGTCGCATTAAGTCCGTAATTTATACTTGCCCGGGATTACATTTGGTCGAGGGCAAAATTATTTTTTACGAATTTTACAAGACGAGGTAAGCAAAAAAAAAAATTACTCCGAAATTACAGGGTGTCTTTGGAGTAAAAAAAAAAATACTCCAAAATTACAGGGTGTCTTTGGAGTAAAAAAAAATTACTCCAAAATTACAGGGTGTCTTTGGAGTAAAAAAAAAAAAATTTACTCCAAAATTGCAGGGTGTCTTTGGAATAAAAAAATATACTTCAAATTTACTGCAAGGCTCGAGAAACTGACGAATCTACGATATAATTTTCAATTTTTCCTTCCTCATAGAGTCACCGAGACTGGAAATTTTTTTTTGCAACGATCAAATACATAAATTATTTCATTAATAACTTAACTAGGTTGAAAAATATTTGCCGTTGAAAAAAAATTTCTTGATTTACTTATTCCCGACGCAAAATTTTTTTGATAATAAATAAGAGAGTATTAGGGGAAAAAATCGAATTTATATAACTTTAATTAGCATTTTTGCATTTCTTGGAATTTTTTTTCCCGAATGATCAACAAAGCTGTACGGAATTTTATTATAAGCCGTATTGAAGGTATTTTGAAATAATTGTGGTGGGAAAATTTTATTTGGGTCTACAAGTCCCCGCTCGTAAATTCATAAAATATGAGGATAGGAGGAAAAGCCCACTGTGAGTACGAGTCAAGACAAAGCCCACGATACAGCCAAGTCTGGAACACAATGCAACTCACGAGACTTAAAATCCGATGAGAAAACGGCCATTATAGATTTAATAGTCTGGCTCACAATTTAAGTCTCGTGCTAAATGCATTGTGTTCCAGGTGTACAAGGGGCTTTGCCCGGAAGGACGTTCACGACTTGGTTCGAAGCCAAAGACTCAATTTTATCAAAAATATATAATACATTTTTTTAAAATTATCATTATTTTTTAAACAATGAAACGAATATATATATATATATATATATATATATTATTCATGTTTCCCTTCAGAAAATCTCGTCACTCGTATCTCCGAGGGCTTGATAAATAAATACATTTTTCAATTATATTTTTTTTTTTTTCGTTTGCATGGTACTTGCTGTTTGTTCGTTATTCAACAGGATCGAATAGGAGACAGGAGCTTCGATTTCATCGCGTGTTATATGCATAATATAACATTGTGCGGTATCGGTCATGCGAGACATTTTCCATCCTGTCTTTGAAATCTCATAGTGCCTCCTGTGGTCGATCTGACCGCTAAATCACGATAAATCAAACCCACGCTGTAATTAAATCTTATCGAGATATCCTGGACATTGATACCATCGTTGAGGCAATCAATTTACGATTTTCGTTTTTTTGGAGTAAATTTTTTTTTTTTGGAGTAAATTTTTCCAACAGGATCTTTCTCTGCATGAATTATTTTATTATATTTTTTTTGTTTCCTATCAAGAGCTCTTCTCGGATATTTTTTAAAATAAATCATGCCTCTTCGTACTCCAAAATGTTTTTTTCCCTGAACAAAAAAATAATATTTCATCGTCGATTGAGAACTACTCGTAAGGCTCGTTTTCTCAAATACCAAAGAGGAAAAAAAAAATCATTTTCTCCCGAGGCTTTGACGATAATGTTTTTTTTTTTCGTCATTTTTTTTTTTTTTTTTTTTTTCATTTTCTCAGATATTTCTCCTGCTCTTTTTGCTTCTGTACATCTCGAGTTACGCTCTCATAGCGAGATTTCGACGAAGGGATCGCGAAGATTATTTCTCGGTCGACGATGACGAGGCGACGGTCTACAGGATCAGTCTGTGGCTTTGCACCGTCGCCCTTGCCGTTTCAATCGGCGCGACATTGCTGCTCCCCGTCTCAATCGCGAGCAACGAAGTCCTCATACTCTATCCGAATAGTTACTACGTCAAGTGGCTCAACAGTTCTCTCATACAAGGTGAGAAAAAAAAGGAAAAGAAAAGGAAAAAAAAGGGGAAGAAAGCAAAAAAAAGTATCATCAATTTATTATAATTTGAAAAATTTGATTGAAATTGAAAATTAAATTAATTTTGTTAAATTCAGAATTTTTTTTTCTTTTTCAAATTAATTATTTTGATTAATTTTTTTTTTCTGTTCAGGACTGTGGAATCATGTTTTCCTCTTCTCGAATTTATCGCTCTTCGTATTTCTACCGTTTGCCTACCTCTTCACGGAGTCGGAGGGTTTCGTCGGCCATCGCAAGGTAAAACTCAAAATTTTACATTTTATTCTGATAATGAGGGGGGTTTTTTTTTTTTTTATCAATCCTGATTAAATTAATTTTAAACAGGGCGTGATGGCGCGAGTTTACGAGACTGTGACGGTACTGTGTCTCCTGGGGACTCTTGTACTGGGAATGACCTACGTCCTATCGGCCCTCATTGACTATCAAAAATCGAGTCTCCACACGTTGCTCAGTAAGTAATCACTCCAAAAATCTTGGAGCAAATATAAATGCTCGAAGCCACATTTGTTTTGACTTGAAAAAAAAAAAAGAAAATTAATTTTTCGAGATTTCACGTGAAAAAAAATTTTGGCCACAATTGTCGACAAGATCCATGAAGAAATTCATAAAAGTGAGATGGTCGATAAAGTAAAAGAAAAAATTTTATTTAAAAGGTTTTTATCTCGTTTTTCTTTTTTTTTTCTTCAACTCGTTTCCTAAATTTTTGTTCAAATAGTCGAAAAATCATAATTAGAAGAAAAAAAATTTCGACCGAAGATCTCTCGTTGAATTGTAACTTGAAGAAGAAAAAAAAGTGCACGACTTTCCAACTCGTAAAAATTTCCAACTATCGAGCTCTAAAAATCTCCACACTAATTAATTCAAATTCGATTATAGGCCACAATGAAATTTTGATTTTTTTTTCTTTGAAAAAATAACCTCGAATGTTTTTACTCCAAAAAAAAAAAAAAAAAAAAAAACAATAAAACTTTTAAATCAGAAATATATTTCGTAGCAATTTAGAATTTTTTGCTTCAAATTTTTCCACCAAAGTTTCATATCAATCCTTCTTTCTATCGAAATACTTTAATAATAGAGTTTGCGAGCAAAAAAAAAATTTTTAAACCCCCGAACAGCGAAAACTGGGTTGATGCGCATTTTTTTTTCTATTTCCACGCTCATATCTGGATGATTGGCAGCTATTATACGGATGTAAGCGTTTACTTCCTGTCGCGCTGGTGGGAACCCTGAGAAATGTTTCCTCGGGGCTCCCCGTAAATCGTAAAATTCACGTTGCGAGCACGATTATTGAGGTTGCTCGACCGCGAACAGCGCATCATTGCCCCTATCCTATATTGAGTTTAAAATTGAAAAAAAAAAAAAAATACACACGTATTTATTTTTTTTATGTAAAAAAAATGGATGAAATTTTTATTTTCAGATTTATGGAGTTACTATCTGCCCTTTTTATATTCGTGCGTCTCGTTCGTGGGAGTCGTCTTGTTGTTACGTGAGTGTAGAAAAAAAGAGAGAGAGAGTGAAAAAAAAAATTATATAATTCATAACTTAAGATATAATCAATTTCAATTGAAATTTGATTTTTATTTTTTGTCCACAGTGTGCACTCCGGTTGGTTTTGTTCGGCTCTTCGGTGTAGTTGGATCCTTTCTCGTCAAGCCTCAGTTCCTCAAGAATTTGGACGAGGAATTTTTCGCCTATAGAATGGAGGAAGACTGTATAAGCAGAAGGTTCATAATCCAAAAGACAATTGCAATGAAAATTTTTAATTCAATTAAAAATATTTAAATATTCAACGGGGCCCGATGCGCGTGGAATTTTTTTTCGCAAGGAAGGAGCCGCTCTAAATTTTTCAAACTTTTACATACAATTTTATTTCATAGAAAAATCTTTACTCCATAGAAAAACTCTGTGATTGAACGTAATCCGGTTTAAAAAAATATCGAAAATTGACGTAGCGGGCTAGATTGAGTACGAATTTTTCACGAAAAATTTTCCATTATTTGCGATTGAATGAAAGAAAATTGTTATTAAAATTTTGATGATTATTTTAGTTCAATCACTGGGGCAAAATTTTGCGAAAAAATGTGGAAAAAAATTATTAAGGATGTTCCTCCGTTTTCCGTTTGTTCGATGGACGAGTCTCGTCCGAGAGGGGTGTCTAACTCGGCCAATCAATTTATGTTCTCGAAATTAGAATTAGAACATCGAGGTTTCGTTTCCAACCCTATTCGATGCTAAATGGCATTGATAACAACGTATAAAAATTATAGCAATATATTCCTGTAAATTTTTGAAATATTAACGTTTATGTTGCGAAAAAAAATATTCAAAATTCACGTTTTCCGAGCTTCGACTCGAAACGCTGTCCGAACTATTAAAGATAGAGAAAATTGCACGAGAACAATTTTGTAGAGAATTAAATTATCTAGAAAAAAGTCTTCGACAGGATTTATGAAAAGTCAATAGCGGATGAGTGAGAGGTGTTCGAAGCGGAGTGACGAGGAAGTGTGATTTTTGTGAAATCGTAGAACAGCAGACTCGTTGATTGTTAAATTACGTATCGCCGCGTTAGCGTTGAATTAAAAATGCATAAAAATTCATACGTCAACTGGACACAATGAGAAAGCCATTACCGCTTAAAAAACTTTATTTATAACTAAATTCAAGTAAAGCCATCTACTTGAAATGGTTTATTTTTTTAATTATTTTTACAACTTTGGATGCCTCCCACGCATAAATTATTAACTTTAGATATTTGCCGTCGGGGACTTTTTTGCAGAGAATTTAATTACCTGAAAAATAATTTATGAGCAATTTTACTCTATTACGCATAGTTTGAGCAGCGTTTCGAGTTGAAGCACAAAAAGTCCCGAATTTTCATTGTTTCTATTTTTCCCTTGCCAAAATATAAAGAGGGATAATAATGCACATTTTATGAGTTATCATTTGTGTCATTTGCTATGAAAAGACGCTGAAAAAAAAATTCCACGATTTTATTCTGAAAAAGAAGCCTAATTCGACAAATCGAGTCCGGCAATGTTGTCCATCGCGTCTGAAATCGACAGCGTACGCCTCGTTTTTTTTTAGCATTTTTACATACGTTACATTTAATTACTCAACGAAAATGCTCCTAATTAAGGTGAGCTTTGGCACACGGTTTTATTATATACAGAACTGAGTCATAAAAATTTTTTTAAGTTTCTGATATTTCAATTTCGCGAATTACAGAACGATTGGAACTTGTTTTTCATGTGTGGCCATCATTGAATCTTTGCACACACAAACGCTTCGAGGATGCACACCGATAGGCTGTAAAAATTTCACGACACTGTGTCGACACAACAAGAGGAATGTCCTTAAGATCGGTCTATTCGTTTTTGAGTTATCTCGCACAGCAATCTTGAAAATGTCCAATTGAACTATTTTCTAATAAAAAAAAAAAAAAAATTGCCCCAAATAGTAAAAACATGAGACAAAAACTATGTCGAAATTTCAAAAATACAGAGCAACTCCTACCGTAGGAAAAAAAAATTACCGAAAATCGCACAGTTTTAGGCCTTTCACGTGATCCTTTATTTTTCAAAACTGTTTGCCATATTTAAATAAACTTGTAATGAGATAAAATGGGTTTGTGGGCGGTTTTTTTTTTAAATTCGAACAACGCTGAAACACAATCAAGTTTAATTTCGTTTTTTTTTTTCCCCCATCGTAACTGGAAATTTCTGATGGGAATTTTTTTTGTTTTTTTCAAAGACTTCAGCACGCCAAAGCTACGGGAAAATCTTACGTTTCGCCAGTGCCAATGTCACCATCGGGCTGTAACACGAGCCCCAGCGAGAACGACGACGAGGAACTATTGTGCCCGAATCCCGGCCTAATGTGCCTGAGAAACGGAGCGCTCCAGCGTGGCCTTACCCAAAGACTCGAGGAGGTACAGACCCGAAGAAAGCTCCTCGACGAGCAGAGAAGAACCTGGTGGGTCAGACGCACCCTTTTGTATCCTCTCGCTATGCTTGCGCTCTTCGTTTTGTCAACGACTACCGCCCTTCTCGCCGTACAAAATACATTGGAACTTTTGATCGGCATCAAAGCTCTGCCTTTGAGCACGAGGGTAATAAAAATAATTTATTTTCATTCATTTTATACGGAAAAAAAAAAAAAAACATTGCTCGAAGATTTGTAGAATCAATTTTTGTTTTTTTTAAATTTAAACCGTAGCAATGAAAATTATAAATATTTTTCTTTTACATTATTCAACCAAGGTAATAGAAATATTTCATTGATTCGGTGATACTTTGCGTATTTTTTTTTTTCTAATAGTTTTTCAGGCTAAACGAGAGATCTAACTTAAATTCCTGAGATTATAAGAAAAACAAAAAAAAAAATAAATTTATAAAGCAGTTTAGCGAATTATCGTAAATAAATGATTTTGCAAATTTTGATTTTATGTAAAAATTTTACAGACCGTAACTATGAAACTTGTCGGTCCGTTCATAAAAATTTTTTCGAAATGAAGATGAGAAATTTGTGAATTTTGAATTAGCGCCTTTGTTTATTTATTTGAAAATAATGAATCTTCTTAAAGAGCTTCTCTAATTGCGGCGCGTATCGAAAATTCACGAAATTTCTCTCAATTTTATTATTATTATTTTTTTTTCATGCAATCCTCGTACGAAACTCGTTTAATAATTTTGCAAATATGTTTTTTTTTTTACTTTCAGCAATTTACCCTCGGTATAAGCTCGCTCTCGAAACTCGGACCTATAGGGGCGGCTGTGGAGGTAGCTGTGATACTTTATCTCGCCGCTACGAGTGCCATCGGACTTTACGCTCTTCCCGGTGTAAGAAGAGTCAGACTGCGCTTTCATTCCACTCCGCTGACCGATCTTATCGCCAATTGTGCGCTACTTCTCGTTCTGAGCTCGGCACTACCGTTGCTCTCGCGAATATTGGGTTAGTAAAAAAATATTTTATGAAAATTTTCATTTTTTTTTTTTTTTCTTATCGTTTCGGTATTTACTTTTTTTTTTTTTATCGACGAACAATTTTTTTATCGTGGCTTTTTCTCACCGATATATTCGTGCTCAGATTTCTCAAAACATTAACAAATAGTTATAATATATAATATAATATATTATATATTATATATTATATTATATAATATATTATATAATATAAAATATTATATAATATAGTATATAATATAAATTATAATATAAATAGTCATACAATTTCATTTTTTTTTTAATTTATTCCTCGCACGTTCCGAGGATTTTATTCTTGCGTATGTGCAAAAAAAGCCAATTTTCATTTCGTAATCATCGGGAGAGGGATCATTGGTAGATTAAATCCAGATTTTCGGGAAACTGCCGGTGCGTTAGCCGCCATCTTTAATTTCAGAGGAATTTTTGTTTTTGTTAAATAACTCGTCCATTTTAAAGTTTTGAGTGAAAATGGTCATAACCAAACTTGTAGGAAATTTAATTCTCTACAACTTTGGTTATTAACATTTTTCGTCTACGACCAATATTTTTCGAATTGCACCTTAAAAAAAACGGGGAAAAATAAAACTATTGCATTATCTCACGAATTTTTAACTTTAGCGCAATAATAATGGAGAACAAACTTGCAGGGATCAAAATTCTTTAATTCTCTTCCGTTTTTCTTCTAGGTTTGATATTTTAAGCCTTATGCTTACGGTATAAATCTAACGGGACTCACTTTTCCTTTACCGTAGGCGTATTTATTTTTGTCCCTGATTTATTTATATCCCCTGTATATTTATTTATATCCCCTGAATATATGCATATTTATTTATATCCCCTGAAGGAAAAACGGAAGAGATCAAAGTTTTCGAAAATTTTATTCCCTCGAAAGTTTGTTCTCCATTATTTTTCGGCTAAAGTTAAAAATGAGCGAGATAATGCAATTTTTTTCCCCTTTCTTTTGGTACAAGTCGAAAAATATGGATCGTAGACGAAAAATGGTAATGACAAAAGTCGCAGAGAGTTAAATTTCCTACAAGTTTAGTTGTGACTATTTTTACTCAAAAGTTCAGATAATTTGCGAGTTATTTAACAAAAAAAAAAAAACGAAAATTCCTCGAAAAATTCAAGATAGCGTGTATAGGGGTTCAGGGGTTTTTTTTTTGACTCGCTAAACACGAACTTTGTGTAAAAATTTGTAAATTCAGAATGGCTTATCCAATATGGCGACCATAATTTCGAAAAATCTTAAAATCTGGCGAATCATTATGAGAAATTGGTTTTTAGGGGATTTTTCGACTCGAGTTCGATGTTGTTGGATGAAAATGAGATCTAATATGTTAGTTTACATATCCAAAAATTTCTGAAAAAACCTGCGGAATAAGTTGAGTTACTTTCAAGACCCGAAGTGTGCCACGAGGAGGCTGCGCGCGTTAGGATTTTACACTTCACCTTTTTCTTCATCTTTTTAAATCATTTTATACCTTTTTCTTCATTTAATACTTTTTACATTTATTTGTCACATTTCTTTCATTCTATACTTTATATTTTTTTTTTTTTCATTTTTTAAAAATTTTATTCCCTCATTTTTTACTCTACAAAACTCTCCAATCGTATCCTAAGAGCACAAGGATTAATTTTGGTACTTGAGGATGATTTTGGTATTCACGGATGGTTTTGAGCAAGTATAAAATTATGAAAAAACGTCTCGGAGTACATTTGTGAGCTCTTTCTCTGACTTTTTTTTTTTGCACTGCCAGAAATGTCCATCTATGTCTCAGAATTGTTTGCCAGTGAATGGGTCAAAGATTCCCGTAGAAATGGAAAATAAAAAAAAACTGAACTAGCGAATGATTAAATCCGACTTTATCGTCGTTAATTTTTTTTTTTAAATCGCGCCAACGTTTTTTCTTTCTTTGCGTTATTCAAGGGATGACGAACTTCGATCTACTCGGAGACTTTGGGAGGATCGAGTGGCTTGGAAATTTCAAGCTCGTACTATTTTACAATCTCATATTCGCGACTGCGGCTATAACGTGCCTGGCGACCAAATTCACGGCGACCGTGAGAAAGGAAATTTATACCAGGCTACGCAGCAGTCTGGTGGGAATTTTTCGACTCGAAGGTAAAAAAGCGGCAATGTTAACCGCCAAGGAAGAATAGACTGATTTTTATTTTATTTTTCTCTTTTTTTTAAATAAATATTATATATATATATATAAATAATATATATATATATATAAGGAGCGTAAAAGACGTGGAAAACTTTGAAATAATTGAGAAATCGCGTAGTCGATGAAGAAAGTGAAAAAAAAATGGAAAGAAAAGGAAAAAAAGGAAATCGATAATCGCGATTATTCGTAAAAATTGAAGAATGAGAGAGAGAGGGGTGAAAATTCCCAAAGAATAAACGAGAGTTAGGATTAAGATGAATGATCAATGAAAGTTTTACGATTTTCACTGATACAATTTGTAAATTAATGGACGATCAACGAATTTTGTTTTTTTTTTATTTTTTTTTTTATAGAATTGCGTCGACTCGCCGATTTTTTTGTTTGTTTGTTTTTTTTTTTTTTTTCTTAAGAAATCGCGAAAATTCTCGAATGCCGTGGCGAAAAAATCAATATTTATTGCATCGATATTGCGTCGACCATTATTTATGTATTAAACGATAAACGAAAGAAAAAAAAAAAAAAGAAAACTCGGAGAAAAACAGGGGAAAAAAAAAAATACCGAGTGTCCGGCGCATAAATAAAAGTTGCTGCGACACGCTGACGATCCAGTATTGTGATGAGAAAAACGGGAGAAGCAGAGGAAGAATGAAAAAAAAAAATTAAAATTAAAATCGCGTGTCCGGGTGCTCGAATTTAAGAATTAACGCGCAAACGCTTTCGAAAATTTGGAAAATTTTTCAAAATTCGTTTCATTAAATCTTTTCACGAGCAAAGTACTGCGATTATCGTGCGTGCTTGCGAGTCAGGGTCAGAGAAAAGGCATAATTTTGAATGAAAAACCAATTGAAAGGGGGAAAAAAAAAACTGCCACGATACATTTGTAAATAGTAATTTTTAAAATATGTAAAATTACAAGTAGTTTTTTTTTTGTTTTTGTTAGGAATTTAAAGTAATTTAGAATAATTATTCTTTCATAATGAGTATTAAAATGTTTTTTTTTTTCCTGATTGGAGAGCAATTAATTTGCTACGAAATTATTTCAATGACTTTTTCATTCGAATGATGGTCAATTTAAAGTTTGGGCTCGCACGCGGATATTCGATACGGAAAACGATTAAACGGTAATTTCCAACAAATTTGACCTCAGTTACAATCGCATAAGATACAATTATTAATTGCAATTTACGCTTTTCCATTTATTCATTTATTCATTCGTCGAAGTATTCTCAAAGATTTCGCTCAAAAAAACAGAAAGATTTGAAACAAAAAACAAAATATTCAATTTAAAAGCTGCTGCGTTAAAAAAAAAATTGCGCCAACTCGAGTGAATTACTGGAAAATATTTTTAGCGAGGATTAAAAAAAAAGACTGAAAATATAAAAGCAGGCAATCATTTTGAATTATTCAAATGACTTGAGCCCAAATTGAAAATTCATTTTCTCGGAAATTTTACCGAACCGAGTCCGTTTGAATTCACGGTTTTTCATTTTTCTAATCCTAAATTGGACAAAACTGCAGTTCGTTCCTGGAAAGATTGTACAAAATTTTTTTTTTTTTCATTTCTTATTTTACGGACACGTAAATCTTCGACAGGTCTTTGCGTTTTAGACGCGTCAATGGATTTCTTTCACCGCACGTATTTTAATTTTTAATTCGTTTTTTTTTTTTACTTTGGACCTCGTATCGTGAATTCGGGTTGCTCCGCTGCAGTTATTTCTGCGACGAACAAACGAATGCGTTCCCGGATCGTGAGGTAAAGCAAAAAAAAAAAAAAAATATATATAATTAAATAGAAAAAGAAAGAAAGAAGAAAAAAAAACGCGGATATTTCGTCCATAGCTCGGCAAAGAAACATTTTCGAAAATTAATGGCTTTAACGACGCAACGACTCGTCTCGAAAAACGTAATAATGCAATCCAAAGGGAAATTCTCCGTATTATTGGGCAAATATATTCAAGGTGGCAATAATCTTTTTTTCACAATCGATGAGATTTGAGGTTGCTTCATTGACGAAATGGCATTTTTTTTTTTTTTTTTCGTGACCCCCGCCAGAACGAGGGGGGGAAGGAATACAAATAAAAAAAAAAATTAGATGCATTATTTTTATTTTTTATGCATATCAATTTGTACGTGTAAAATATTTTTCTCACTGGAGCAGCAGCACAGTGAAATTCTCGATGACTCGTGGCGATTGATAAACAAAACAAAAAGGAAAAAAAAAAAAAAAAACGAAAAGAAACACAATTTGTACGATGTTGTATAAGACCCTTAATCGAATAAGTTTTTTTTTTCTAGGTATTTTGCAAGGAATTAATGTGATACGTATCTCGTCAACAGGACAATATTTAAAAGTGTGAGCACTGATTTCATAATATATATATATATATATATATATATATATATAATATACTCATCGTTCTTATCAGATTAAAAAAATGGAGAAAAAGTTGAATGGTTCTAACCAATGGGGAAGGATATGATTTTTTTTCACATTTATTTGCAAGCAAATTTTGCGAAAAGTTGAAAATTTATCGTCGATAACGAATGTCTGATTTTTTTTTTTTTTCTTAATACGCAATAGTTGCTAGAGAATTAAGTTAAAACTTTGTACTTGCTGCGCGCAATCATATTTTTCTCAAGGACTATAATAGAACAAAAAGAAGAAGAATGAGAGAATGAGAGAGAGAGAGAGAGAGAGCGAAAACAAAAATGCCTTCGTTTGAGAAAAATTGTAGTTTGTATCTTTCCAAATCCACGAGATGAAACAAGAGATGGTCGTTTGTACAATGCCCATCTAGTCCTCCTCCCCGATACACATAATCATGTAAAAGCGCACATGATAATAGAAAGTATCTTATAATAGAAAAAAAAAAAAAATATGCTACGAGCCATCTATCATTGAAATATTAAGTTTTGTCAATCGAGAATTTTCATTTTCCCCGATGATTAATTCGCGCGGAGAAAATACAGGAATAAGTTAAGGACTCTTGCGACCGTACGCATCGAATAACATCCTTAAAAAAACAAATTAAAAAAAAAACCGGAACGAGATGAATTTGTAAAAAAAAAAAAAAATTCGGATCAATTGACGAGAAATAAAAAAAAAAAGAATCATCCCTGATTTAAATACAATTTATAATAATAATAATAATAATAGAATAATAATAGAATAATAATTATTATTATTATTATTATTCCATGCTGCTCGACTCACGCGCTGCATTCTCCTCGAAATTCCTTCGTTTATAATTATAATTATAATTATAGTATAGTTATATATATAGTTATATATAGTTATATATATCGTTATATATATATAATTATAATATAGTTATATATATCGTTATATATATATAATTATAATATAGTTATATATATCGTTATATATAATTATAATATAGTAATAATTATAATTATAATTATAGTTATAATTATTATCATTATTCCATGCTGCTCGACTCATGCGCTGCATTCTCCTTCAAGTTTCTTCGTTTCGTCGCAATTCGCGTCTCGTTTACGTTCAATCCCGTAATTTCGAAGAATCTCAAGATCCTTGGGATATCTGACGCCTCGTCGAAGTATCTCAAATTTACCGGGTATCGTGAGATCGACGACGGTCGATCCGATCCTCTGAGAATCCCGACTCATGCAGGGCTTCGGTATGTCGTAAAATATTGCCCCGAGTTTCGGCCAAAGAGGCGAAAACTCATCGGGATGAAGGGAACTCGGCTCGTTGCTTATATTAGCGCTTGTCAGCGCCAGAGGTTGTCCGATCATTTTACAAACGTGTCGAATGAATTTTGTCAGCGGTACGCGTATTCCGACGCTAGCGTGACCCGGATTCAACGAAGCGTTGAGACGGGGCTTGCGTACGAGTACAACGGTGACAGGACCCGGCAATAAATCGTTCAGCAGACCCGGCGGCACGTGATCGATCTCCGCCCAGTGCGATATTTCCTTTACCCCGCTCAGCGTTATCGCCAATGGTTTAGTTCTATCGCGTCCCTTGATCTCGTAAAGTTTATCGATCGCCTCGTCGCTCTGGGCCAAAGCCGCAAAACCATAAATCGTATCCGTCGGCACCGCTATAACTTCGTTTCTTTCGAGAAATTCAATCGCCACCGCGCTACTTCTCTCACCGCCCGCGTACCAATGTTTCTCATTAGCTTCGAGCATCTCCAATTGTACGGCTAATCTTTTGCGACAAACCGCCATAGGTCCCGGATAAATCGTCGACATTATAGTCGTTTTTTTCTTTACGTTCTCGTGAAAATTTGGAAATTTTTTAATACCCCGATGGCTCGTTATTCTCGCCAATTGTGGGAACACTGAGGATTGCAACATTTGTAAAACGTTGTCATGGGCTCGTCGGCCGATCTCGTCTGTATTTGCATGAAATAAGCTCGATGATGTGAACACTTTGGACAACGCTCGTCGGTAGCGTCTACGTTTTCCCACGCGGCGCTACCGCCCAGCACGTCGTCTACTTCCTTTAATCTCGGATAAGTGCGATTGCTAACTTTGCGCGCTATATTGAAGATATAGGGACACGTGTTACAGGCAAATCTCAGGCCGCTCAGACCTTCCTCCACGTGCAGTAAATTGCCGCAGGTAGGACAGAAAAGTAGCATTCTTCTCGATTCGATACTTTGCGGCGACTGGGCAACGGAGGGGGGGTGAGGGAGGGTGAAAAAATATCGAAAAATTTTCATAAAGTCGACGGAGAAGAGTAGAAAATAAAAAAATGAAAAATTTAAGGGGAATTGTTTGGAACTTTGGCTTTTTTTTAATTTCAATGTCTCTTTGCTCGTTTGGCGCGAAATCTTCGTTTTACCGCTAATTATCGATAATCCATCGAGGGGAGGATGAAATAATATAGTCTCTCGACCGCGTTAACGTGGAAATTAATTTTAGATCGAATTAATGCGCTGTTTTGAAAAATTTCGATATAATGTAGAATTCAAAATCAATTTTTAATTCGATTGATGTGTTTATTTTTCACAAAATTTCGATTCATTATAAATTGGCTCAATTTATATTCAAGGGATATATGTTGTACATAATTTTAAGTACAAGTCTGCGTGTTGCATTGTATGCAATATTCTGGAGTATTGCGTAATGCAAAAATGCATATAATGAACGATAAGAATGTTAACGTTAAACTGATTTTATATGAATTGATACATTTGTTTGAAACAATGCTTTTTTTTTTTCGCTCAAAGCCGAACAAGTAAATTTACAATTTTTACGAATTTGCGTAACTCGAGATACGTATTTTGTTTGAAAAAGAGTCACGCTGAAGATTGGAATGCAAGGAATTTCCGTGTCGGCGAAGTTACAAAAAAAAAAAACAACACGCACATTGTTAAGGATTTTTCATGGTTTAATCGATTTGCAAAGAAACGTATGTTATATCCTTACCCGAAAATACACCTCAAGTCCATCGAACAACGTTTCCTCGTGCAATATTATTAAGTTTGGTTAAATTACGCATCTGGAGCGAACACGTGAAAAAACATGACGATCGAACTGTTTATTACTTGACTCTTGACTCAAGGAACGCGGAAGAAAAATGGCGCTGTTTCACCGCGGTGGAAACCGGAAGATGTAAGGAACGATAGGAACGTACGGAAACGAAATCATCAGAGTGAATCAGTATCAGTAGTGAAACCAAGATGGTGCTCGAGAGTACTATGATATGGTAAGTTTCCGATATTCAATACATTATTTTGCAATAAAAATTCATCCGACTCAATGAATCTACGATGGAACAAGATCTTCGTAAATTTATTTTTCCATATTTATTATTCTTTTTCCCGTTATCACTATTCGTTATCCTCGAATTAATTATTTTTACGAGGACATTTTCGTCGGAGTGACAATGCAAAGTTGAATGGCTTCGTGTCAACATAAAAGGCCTCTCACTATTTCTCCGTTCGCAACTGCATGTCAACCTCCTTTATCAATAATCTAATCCGACGGATAATCGATGTTTTCGAAACGTCATCATCTCGCGAAACGTGAAAATATTTCGAAAGTATGAAATTTTTCAGGTTAATCATAGCTCTCGAAATAATGTTTGCTCGATAAAAAAAATTCATGAGCTGAAAATCGAGTAATTTCGGAAGAGATGGGACAATTTAAATTTTTTTTAGGAAATTGATTCAATTGAATCCCTTTTTAAAAATTTTCTCCTTATTTCGATACGAAACATTGAAAAAAAAATACAATCGATAGATCTTGCTTAGATGGACTACCTGACAGTTTAATTTTCTCTAACTCTTTGAGAACTCGAAAGTACTTATTCACGAAGATGGCTGGCATAGACTCTGCATAGACTCTGTCACCAGTTTTGATTTCAGGGCCCCGTTCAGGCCTCTCAGGGCTATTGATCAGCTTTTTCGTATCCCGACCGGTCCTAGTAAATTTTAGCACAGATCGGCATCTGTTAGGCACCGCGAAACAACTTTTTTTTTTTTTTTTTTTGGGCCTCTGGGAGATTGACTGTAACTCGGTTGCTTGTCACTCTTTTGACATGAAAAAAATAACTGTAACTTCTTGAAATGCGTATCGTTTGAACTGATAAATATTGATCAATGAATAATGAAACTTGTCTTCAAAAAACAATTTTCAAAAAAGCGTTTTTTTTTTTTGGCCTTGCAAGTGTAATCCCTCAAGCGTGAGGATCGGTTACTCTGATATTTCGTTGATAGGCGTTCCGTGTATACTGCTTCAAAGTCGTAAAATTTTAAAAAGCCGTACTATACCGTTTAAAAAAAATACGATGAAATTAAAAATTTTAAGCGTCGACAACAGCGACTACATGAGAAATGGCGATTTTCTGCCGACTCGCCTTCAGGCCCAACAGGACGCCGTTAATTTGGTGTGCCATTCAAAGACACGAGCCAATCCCGAGAACAACGTCGGTCTCATAACACTGGCAAAGTATGTTAATCCATGATATGCCTCGATAGCGAGATAATCATGCAATTCGTTTGAATTCAAATAGGTCTGACTCTTCTTCCAGCGTCGAGGTATTGGCGACGCTTACCAGCGACGTTGGTAGAATTTTGTCAAAGTTGCATCAGGTTCAACCGAACGGCAATTTGAGCCTCATCACGGGAATAAGAATCGCTCATGTATGTAACAATTTAGCAGATATCTTTGCGATCTTAATAGCTAGACGAATAGAACTCTCCGCGAATTGACGAAAATTCGATTTTATGATAATCGGCGCGACGCGATGAAATAAAAATTTGAAAAAAATAAAAAATCGAGACGTTTATGAATATCGGGCGCCCCAATAATGACAATTCCAGAGCGATATATCGCTATTCATGAATTCGCTTAGAAATTATTTTATATTTAAATTATTTTATAATTTACATATTTAAATTAATTTAAATATATTAAATATTAAATAATTTAAATATTTTAAAATATTAAATAATTTAAATATTTAAATTATTTTATAATTTACGAATTTTAAAATTATTACATTTTCCGAATATTATAATTTTTTTCAAAGTTCATTTATCAAAAATATTACCTTTTGTCGTGCCGAAATTTTTGAATTCTCGATAATTGAAAAATAATTGGAAAAGCCCGTATTCCTGAAACATCAATTTATCTCAATTATCTTTGAATCTTGCTTGTTTTTTTTTTTTTTTTTTTTTTTCCCTCAATTCCTCCCTCCAGTTGGCTCTCAAGCATCGTCAGGGAAAAAATCACAAGATGCGCATAGTCGCTTTCGTGGGAAGTCCCGTCGATCTCGACGAGAAGGAACTCGTGAAATTGGCGAAGCGCCTGAAGAAGGAGAAGGTGAACGTCGATATAATAAGCTTCGGCGAGGAAACGATCAACAACGATGTGCTGACGGCGTTCGTAAATGCCCTGAATGGCAAAGACGGTACGGGAAGTCATCTCGTGACCGTGCCGCCGGGACCGCATTTGTCCGACGCGCTGATCTCATCGCCGATAATACAGGGCGAGGATGGCATGGGAGCCGCCGGTATGGGCGGCGCTGCTTTCGAATTTGGCGTCGATCCTAACGAGGATCCGGAACTCGCATTGGTAAAAATTTCGCAATATCGATCGATTTTCCAAAACATTTTATTTAGCATTTTTTTTTATCCTCCGAATAATAATCAGCGGATCGATATGGTACGTGGGTATATTGTTTGTTTTTTTTTTTTTTTTTCTTCCCTATACAGGCATTGCGAGTCTCCATGGAGGAGCAGAGACAGAGACAAGAGGATGAGGCGAGACGGGCTCAGGCTACAGAAACGGCACCGGAAAAACCGGAAACCATCAAGGAGGCACCGAACGAGGAAGCCATGCTGAGACGCGCTCTGGCTATGTCGCTCGAAGGAACCGAAGAACCGGTCGCGGCGCCGGAAGTAACGCCACCGACCGCCACCGCTAACGTTCCCGATTTCGCTCATATGACGGAGGAAGAACAAATTGCATTTGCAATGCAAATGTCCATGCAAGATCAACGTGCGTAATTATGGTCTTGATGAAAATAATTAAAAAAAAAAAAGAAAAAAATAACGAACGGATCAATTTACTAACGTAACATTTGATAACACAGGTTTACCCTTTCGATCATACATTTTTCTACTCAATATTTTGGTCTGAAATTTTTTACTCGGGGGAGGTTTTTTGGGGTCGCTGATCATGAATTTGAAGCCAAAATTTCATAATTCCTAACTCCAAGATGGCGGATCCAATATGGCTGATGAACAATTGTATGAAATGAACAAATTTTGCCGGAAATTTATTACTCGGGGGTTTTCGGGGTCGCTGATCACGAATTTGAAGCCAGAATTTCATAATTCCTAAATCCAAGATGGCGGATCCAATATGGCTGATGAATAATTGTATGAAATAAACAAATTTTGCTGGAAATTTTTTACTCGGGGGTTTTTGGGGTCGCTGATCACGAATTTGAAGCCAAAATTTCATAATTTCTAAATCCAAGATGGCGGATCTAATATGGCTGATGAATAATTGTATGAAATAAACAAATTTTGCTGGAAATTTTTTACTCGGGGGTTTTTGGGGTCGCTGATCACGAATTTAAAGCCAAAATTTCATAATTTCTAAATCCAAGATGGCTGATGAACAATTGTATGAAATGAACAAATTTTGCCGGAAATTTTTTACTCGGGGGTTTTTGGGATCGCTGATCACGAATTGAAAGCCAAAATTTCATAATTTCTAAATCCAAGATGGCGGATCTAATATGGCTGATGAACAATTGTATGAAATAAACAAATTTTGCTGGAAATTTTTTACTCGGGGGTTTTTGGGGTCGCTGATCACGAATTTAAAGCCAAAATTTCATAATTTCTAAATCCAAGATGGCGGATCCAATATGGCTGATGAACAATTGTATGAAATGAACAAATTTTGCCGGAAATTTTTTACTCGGGGGTTTTCGGGGTCGCTGATCACGAATTTGAAGTCAGAATTTCATAATTTCTAAATCCAAGATGGCGGATCCAATATGGCTGATGAACGATTGTATGAAATGAACAAATTTTGCCGGAAATTTTTTACTCGAGGGTTTTTGGGGTCGCTGATCACGAATTTGAAGCCAAAATTTCATAATTCCTAAATCCAAGATGGCGGATCCAATATGGCTGATGAACAATTGTATGAAATGAACAAATTTTGCCGGAAATTTTTTACTCGGGGGTTTTCGGGGTCGCTGATCACGAATTTGAAGCAAGAATTTCATAATTCTTAAATCCAAGATGGCGGATGAACAATTGTAAGAAATGAAAAATCTTTGATCAGCCGGGGCGAAACTTGTTTTTTTCTGCTTTTTTGTTTTTTTTTGTGTTACTTTGTGTACACGAAATCGAAGGTCATTTTCTCCAATTTATTTCCGCGAAATTAATTAATATTTTTTAATTCTGCTTTTCATGCATGTTAATACAAGTCTTGAGGTACAAGAAATTTTTTTTTTTTTTAAATTATTTTAAAACAAAATGGCGGTTGAGTGGCTGATGAAAGAAAACTTTTTTTTTTTTTATGATCTCCACGAGCGACCATCTGCAGGTCGCAATTTTCAATGTAGAACAAAAAACGAAAAAGATTTCAAAAGAAGATGCCAAAATCTGATGAAGCACGCAGGATTTTTCAGAAATATTAATTTTCACATAAGCGGCGTCAATTTGAAGAAAAAAAGTTTTTTTTTTATGAAAAAATCTGTCACAAATCGGTCATAAAATCGTTAAATTTCAATCAATCGAAAAAAAAATTCTACGTACTTCATGAGAAAATGTCATTTTAAAGCTACAGTTAAAACTTGGAGTTGATCGGTTGAAAATTGAAGGCGATAGTTGGGCCTTGAATAATTAAGGAATAATTAAGGAATTAATTTTTAAATAATTAAGGAAGCATTTAAGCTAATAAAAAAAAAAAAAATGGTCAAATTAATGACCGCTCAATGGTTCGGTGCGATCGATATTTTCTCGAGTTCGCAATTAAAATTGCGAGCGATCGTTTCATCCTTGAAGGAAAACTTTGACCTATCTTTTTCACTTATTTTAAAAATTGAAAGCTCGAATGGGCCTTTTTTTTCATTATTTTATCTCGCAAAGTTTCCTCAACGAGCAAACTTTGTTCGATTTTGGCTTTTTTCAACAATTCGAGAAAAAAAATATTACATCGTCCGCGATTATTATTCATTGCATGCTGGGCTCATACTTGCAGAGGACTTTGAGACGCCCAAAGAGGAAGCGATGGAGGTCGAGGACGATTATGCGGCGGTCATGTCCGATCCAACGTTTCTTCAGACGGTACTGGAGAGCTTGCCGGGAGTCGATCCGCAGTCCGAAGCGGTCCGTCAAGCCGTTAGCTCGCTGCAGCAAAACAAGGACAAAGGACAGGACAAGGAGAAGGAGAAAAAATGAATCCGTCTCGCCCTTTAGCCCTTTACTTTCGTTGGTTTTTTTTTTTTTTCTTTTTTTTTCCCCCCTCGTCGAAAATATCTACATTTAAATGTCATTTGATATACTCGGTGAAATAAACCTCTGTACAATCGATCGTGAATAATAATCACGTTGCTTATATATCGAATAAATAACGATCGTACGAGAAATTTATTTTTCTTTTTCATTTGAATCTCTGAATTTGAGTCTCTGAATCTTTTTTTTTTTTTCCTCGCTCACCCAATAGTCCGGTCGCCGCTCACTTTTTTTTTTCATCGGAAATTTACTTGGGCGGTTTTTTAAAAATCTTTAAGGGTGTCCCCTCGAGCGTGGAATCCAAGCTTGGGGAAGCGGCCATTTTGAAAAACAGTTTTTTGAAAATATCACGGGGAACGGTTGCTCCTACTGCAAAAATGATTGATAACACTTTTGTAGGGCATAAAATTTCCTACAATTTTCATTCAATACTTTTTTTCTGCAAGATTGATATTTAATGAGTTGCCGAGCGGCAAAGCTCGCTATTTTCGGTGCACGATGTCGCAGTTGCGAGATATTTTGCGAATTTTTTCATGAAACTTTGAAGCGCTGTGACTAGATAGATAACAATCTTATGGAAAAAAGTTTTCGACAAAAATTGTAGAAAATTTTGTGCTCTACAGAAATGGTTCTAATCGTTTGTCGGAAAAAAAAATTGCCCGAGGAGATTTTTGCGTTTTTATGGATCGGAATTTTTCTCTCTACTTGGACTCAAATTTATGCGCCAAGTGTGATCGTAGTTTGGCGCCATCTGGTGGCCAGGCGGAGAGAACGGAAGGAAAAAAATTCGCGATTGTCGCAGGGGCGAGAGGATACAACGACGGAAATTATCAAATTTCAGTTAATTTACAATTTGTGTTTATTGAAATCTCATCCGGAATAACGTATGTACACCTGGTCGAATTCAACGAATCGAGGTTAACTATTTTCCGTTTTAACGATCCAATTATTATTATCTCGCGTTTTTCTCAAAATCCTTTCCAGTGAGGTTATAATTTATTTTTAATCAATCTCGAGGCTTTTGGCGGGTAATTCAAATCTGCCGGAGGATGAGCAGTAATTTGGCCGACAGACCGATGGAAGCGTCGATACGAAGAAAATTAACGGAATCATTGAATCCTCAGCATCTCGACGTATTGAACGAGTCACACATGCACAATGTGCCAAAAGGATCGGAAACTCATTTCAAAGTTGTCGTGATTTCCGAAAAATTTGACAATCGAGCTTTGATCGAGGTGAGAGTAAGATTTTTTTTTTTTTTCTGCACAGGGTAGATGTATCATTTGTGGCCGCGCACCGTGCTTGGCCAGTTTCTTAATTAATTCTAGATATTAAGTATCCGTTGAGTCGACAGCACGAAGATCGAAAGATTTTATTGAACGGTAAGTTATCTTAGCATTACTTTTTGCCGCTTAAGAGGCTTATCATTACTGCCTCTCGGTGGATAGTGTAAATGTTTACCACTTGGGAAATTTTGACTAAACCTTACAGAAAATTAGCACACTCCGAGTAAGTACACGCGAACAATTGTCGCTTGTTTCACCAAATTATAAACAAGACAATGAATATATTACATGAAAAAAACTTCGTTTTTTCGAATTCAATTAAATTTCCCGAAGCATAAACTACGATATATTACAAACAAGGCATGGCCGCACAAATGGTACAATAAATTTTGTCGTTGTACCATTTTTGGCCATCCAGTAGCCACATATGGCGCATATGCTATTTCCATTTTTGGCCACTTACGTACGCTCATTTGCAGTTATTAGTATAATACGCTTATAATTATTATTTTTGTATAAATTGTTTATCATTCTTTCGGGGAAAAATGGGGCGAACGAAAAAAAAATACTAAAACGCAGAAAGACAAAATTAAAAAAAAAACAACCTTAATGAGATTTATTTTTAAAAATGTACACGGATCGTTCCATCAATTATATGCACAAGTTTTACCGGTGGGTTGGAATTTAAAAAAAAACTAATTACACCATTCGAAAGTCCCTATCGAAGTTCATGATTTTAGCAGCCGAAAACGTAAAAAAAAAACAACCAATCGAAAATTGTTGGATATAACGAAGGCCAGAGAAAATAAAAAGAAAAAAAAAAGAGGAAAAAAGAACGAAAGACTAGCAGGAATGGAAGAAAATAAAAAGTTTAAAGCTGAAAAGCTAATAGAGCGGTGTTTATATTTTTTAAAGTTGATACAGGAAGAGTAAATAAAAAAAGTTGCCTGTTGTCAAAAAAAAAAAAAACATGTTTCAATCAAAATATATTTTTTGTAACGCATGCACGATTTCTGCGTTTTTTGTACCTATTAAGCGGGCGTAAAGTGACCCTTTTTTGACCGGCTCGAAAAAGCGGGCAATAATGAATTCATTATTGCCCGGTTTTTGAATAAGCGGGCTATAATGAAAATAAGCGGGCTATAATGAAAATAAGCGGGCTATAATAAAAATAAGCGGGCTATAATGGATTCATTATAGCCCGCTTATTTTCATTATAGCCCGCTTATTTTCATTATAGCCCACTTATTTTCATTATAGCCCGCTTTTATAAAAATAAGCGGGCTATAATGGATTCATTATAGCCCGCTTATTTTCATTATAGCCCGCTTTTATATAAATAAGCGGGCTATAATGGATTCATTATAGCCCGCTTATTTTCATTATAGCCCGCTTATTTTCATTATAGCCCGCTTTTTTCATTATAGCCCGCTTTCTGAAATTCGTAAAAACGACCGTGTGCGTACATATACAATATATGATATTGTATTTCGCCCACTTATAGGCACAAAAACACAGAAATCTATACATGCATTACAAAAAATATGGTGTGCACCAAGGGCTCAGTGGACTTTTTTACCTCGTGTGTTTGCAGTACTCGTCTTCGGCTCGCACACGCACTCGTCTTCGGCTCGCAGACGCACTCGTCTTCGGCTCGCTCCTGCACTCGCCTTCGGCTCGTGCGAGCTCACCCTCGACTCGTGCTAGCTCACCTTCGACTCGTGCTAGCTCGCCTTCGACTTGTACTGCAAATTCCACACTCGGTCTAAAAAAGCCCACTTTACGCCCTAGGTGCACAATATACTATTTTGTGTTTATAAATGTTTGTACGGTTAAATAAAAACTTGAATCAATGTAGTAGAATTTTTATTCTGTTTTAAAGCTTGCATACTAATTATTTTTCTTTCTAATGGCCACAAATGGCAGCCTGGCTGGACAAAAATAGTACTTTAGTGGCCACAAATGGTAAAAGCATAGATTGCATGATTATTGTTTTTTTTTTTTTTTTTCGAGTAATTACGGTTGGAAGAAATTTCGATCAATGATAATTTCATCAGACCTTATTTAGGATGATATTGATCATCTTTTCGCTATATCAGATGGTTTTATTTCAAAGTCATTTAGCAATGAACAGCACGAAAATCCTTAAAGTGGCCACAAATGGTGCATCTATTCAGCTCGATTTAAATTTCGTTACGTTTTTTTTTTTTTCTTTTTTATCTCAGAGACATCGAATGGTCAATGAATTGCTGCAGAAAGAATTGAAAACGGGAGTTCACGCTTTATCCATCGTGGTGAGTTTAATTTTCATGATATTATTTGCCTGATGGTCGAAATCGAATACTGAAAGACTCCAGGAATTGAGAGTATAAATGAAATTTTTTTATTTCAAAATCTGGTATTTTAGGAAAAAACATTTGGTACGTATTTTTTATTTTTTTTATTTGAATCAAAATTTCCGTTGATATGACAAATTGAAAAATGTACCATTATGACGTCACACATGTGGCGCTATATCTATATATATCAAAATTCGTGAAATTAAATTGCCTATAACAGGTGCATCTGTAATTTTTAACGAAAAATAAAAAATACGTCCTCATTATTACTCCTAATTAGGAGTATGAATGAAGAATTTTTTTTTTCAATCATTGGGACGCATAATGCAGAGTTAGTAAAAATAATGAGGACGTATTTTTAATTTTACGTTAAAAATGACAGATGCACCTGTTATAGGCAATTTAATTTCACGAATTTTGATATATATATAGATATAGCGTAACATGTGTGACGTCATAATTTTATATTTTTCAATTTGTTATATCAACGGCAATTTTGATTCAAATAAAACAATAAAAAATACGTACTAAATATTTTTTCCTAAACTACCAGATTTTGAAATAAAAAAAATTTCATTTATACTCCCAATTAATATCAATCGGGGACCAAATTCCAAAATCGAGGATTCATTATGGTTGATAAAAAAAAAGGAAAAAAAAAGGAAAAAATAATTCGAATTAACTAAAAATTGGCATTCAAGAATTTCAGAAATCACTGATTTTAATTTTAGATTTTTAGATTTTTAGATTTTAATTCATTTTTAGATTTTTTTTCAGTCGCTTTCGACAACTTCTTTGCAATGTAAAAATCGAACATTAAATTTTTTTTTTTATTACTCATTGCAATATATAATGTATACTTTGCAAGGGAAGAAAAAAATAACGTAACAATAACCGGGATAGCTCGATATGAGAAACTTTTCAGTCGTAAGTTTCTCGTTTAAATCCTGAATATTGAAAAAGAAGAAAAATTTTTTCGAGTTTTTTTTTTTTACAATCAATTTAAAATCAGTCGACTAAAAAAACCGTCAGATACGAATTTTCATTCGATTTTCGATTACTTTTCCGGATTTTTCATTTGCAATGTCGGCGCTGGCTATTTTTTAATTCGACTTGTCGATTTTCTAAACGTTTGAAAAAATTTATTTTCGGTTGATTATCTTGAATTTCGAAATTTTTTACTTTGGATTCGTAATCAGCGATCTCAAAAACCTCTGACAAGGCTCGTATTGAGATATGAATTTGAGAAAAAAAAAAAAAAAAACAAACGCTCATGTACCTGAAAATCGCTCAATATTACATTTCGTCCATACGAGAGGCTCGATCAGTTCAGCCTAGATCCTAAATCCGTTAAATTTCTCGGCCCTATTTTTTTTTTTTCATCTCGATGAATTCTTATCAAGGCAAAAACTCCCTCGCAATGGGAAAATGACGACAAGACGGTGAAACCGAGTCCAGCTTGTAGAGGCGGATTTGGCAAATAATCAATAAATCAGTCCATCGGAAAATTAAAAATAAAAAGGTTAAAAAAAAATCAACACATACCTCGTGTTTTATTTCCATGAGTATGAAAGAAAAAAAGAAAAAAAAAAAGAAAAATTTGTATCAGAAAATGCGATGCAACTGGGGAAAAAAAAATAAAAAATAAAAAATCGGCGACCGATCGCGATTACAATTGTGTGAAAAATAAAAAGATGTATTAATGTCATAAGGAGAATGTGTCCAGTCTCAATTTTCCTTCGTTCTCGGATAAATAGAGAATATCGGCCATTGATTGTTCGGACATTGCTTCCTCAGCTTTTTCATGCATCTGAAATAAATAATAATGAGTCAAAAGCGATTAAGGAGCAGCGATCCTCGAATGAGTGCCGGATAAGATCAAAATTTCTCAAAACTTTACCGCTACGGAACATAAAAAAAAAAAAAAATTATTTAAATATAAATTTAACGAGTAGCGGGGAGTGCTGTTCGAAAAAAAAAAAAAAAAATTCATGGAATCGAAAAGAAAATCATTTGCATTATCGAGCAAAGAGTAAACGTATATGCGATGATAAAAATTGTACACAACTTTTATAAATCGATTGGATAAATTATTTTAAAAAACAAAGAATCATTGCGTTATTTTTTTTTTTTTCTTCAAAGTAAAATTGCAAATCGTTGTTTTACTTACTCCGCGATAAGGGACGTCGTTGGGGGCGCATTTGAAATTCGGCCCAAAGTTCACGGACACGGTGGCGCTTTTGTGAATCGATATCGTTGGATAATAAGCGCCACGATTGAGATCAAAGAAGGCATCGCCCTGCGACACACCATTTTTGTAAAATATTATCTTACTTCCGGTCAGTGGTTTGAGGGCTTTCAGTGCCTCCGAGACTTGATCCTTTTCCTCGTAGTACAAGTGACTTTTGAATTTCACAAGTGGCTGAAACAAAGAAGCACACACACACAGTAGCCATTGGGCAATTTTCGAAGCAAATAATCAAATTTTTCGCTCAATTTGATAAATAAAAGTGCCAGAAATTCTCGTAGCTGGTCTCATGAAATTCCAAACTTTATTTTTTCGAGCTTTTATTTGAATTCAAGCACGCGAGTTTTTTTTGATCAAATATCATTCTTGTTTTTTTTTTATCATAAAAATAATTATAACGGTTATGGAAAACAAAAATGTAAGTACTCAAGTGAATTGTATCAATTGAATGTAATTTTTTTTTAGAAAAATCGCGATACTGCGTTATTTTTCAAAAATTTTAGGATAATCTTCGATAAAATTTGATAAAATATACTCGCGAATGTTTGCGAAGATTATTCGAAAAAAAGAGATAAAATTTAATAAACGAAAAAAAAAAAATTGATTTCACAATTTCGCATCGAATTCGTCGATCTCTCACCCTGTCTTTGTAGGTATTCGGGATATGCGATTCGTCGTGAGTGTCCGGCAAAATAACGAGAAATCCTAGAGTATCGCCCTCGCCGTATCCCGGACCATAATGCTTGCCACGACTCTCGTGAAATCTCGTTCCTTTTCTGATGAAAATTCATGCGTCTATAATCTCGTTACGATCACAGCGATAGTTTTCCATATCGCGCGGGTAATGGGAAAAGGTCGTAAGCAGTAAAAAAGATAGGCGATGTATAATTGTTTTTTTCCTCCAATTGTTGTAAAAAATGATTAGCATGGAAAAATAATTGAAAATTCGAAATTTGAAAACCTAATAAGTTCGTTTGTTGGCGGATATGACCTTCCGGTTTTAGGTTCTTATTAAAGAAGGATTTATGTTTTGAGTTTTTTTTTCTTTGGAGCATTTGGCAAAGTTGCTGGTGAATCTGAATTCACGAGTACTCAATGTGAGAAAAAAAAAAATTATTCCAGAATTTTCCTCCCCTCGGAAACTACCCCCGAATGAAAAAAACCACCCCGATCGCTTGAAAAAAACATTTAAATTTCATTTTCCATCGTTCATTTCTGTCAGAAATTGAGGAAAAGTCATTCCGGAACACGTAGTGGGTTTTTGAAGAACTTACGGATCGATCAACCCTCATGAACTACCCCTCAATCGAGAGAAATTCACCCCTCCAATGGATAAAATGTTATCGTCTACTTTTCCGTTATTTTATCCCGATCCGAATCGAAATAAGAGTGTTCCGGAACACACGAGCATATTCCGAAGGACCTACGGATAATTTCAACCCTTATTAACAACCCTTCGGTTGGGAAAAATTCACCCTCAATGCAAGAACCTGCCCCCGAAATAATTGAAGAGTCGATACACATTGGACGGGCACCACCACCTCTTTAACAATTTCTAGGGGTAGTTTTCGATGTTTCTTTGCTGTTGGGGGTAGTTTTCGACTCAGATTTTCTTGCTACAAATTTTTCAAGTATTTTCAAAAATTTATATGAACTGAACATCAATAAAAGTGCATTTTCAGGCGCATCACCACTGCTAGGGGCGGTTTTTTGATGTTTCGTTACTTTTAGGGGTAGTTTTTGATTCGGATGTTCTTGATAGAAATTTTTCCATGCGTTTTCGAAAATATTTATGAACTGAACATCAATGGAAGTGAATTTTTGAAATGGGTGTATCACCATTTCTAGGGGTGGTTTTCGATGTTTCGTTACTTTTAGGGGTAGTTATCGATTCAGATTTTCTTGCTACAAATTTTTCATGTATTTTCAAAAATATTTATGAACTCAACATCAATAAAAGTGCATTTTCAAGCGCATCACCACTGCTAGGGGCGGTTTTTTGATGTTTCGTTACTTTTAGGGGTAGTTTTTGATTCGGATGTTCTTGATAAATATTTTTCATGCATTTTCGAAAATATTTATGAACTGAACATCAATGGAAGTGCATTTTTGGCCGTATCACCATTTCTAGGGGTGGTTTTCGATGTTTCGTTACTTTTAGGGGTAGTTTTCCATTCGGATATTCTTGCTACAAATTTTTCACGTGTTTTCAAAAATATTTATTAACTTAACATCAATGAAAGTGCATTATTGGGCGTATCGCCATTTCTAGGAGTGGTTTTCGATATTTTATTACCGTTAGGGGTGGTTTTAGGTCCGGACCTTTTTGCTACAAATTCTCAATGTTATTTCAAAGCGCATAATTGAGATCGCGACTCTGAAAAAAATTTTGCCCAAAAGTTATGCTCATTACTCATTTTTTTTCGCAATTTTCGCACTTTTTGACAGGGTGTAAAACTGAAGGGGCGCAACCCTTGCGTTCGCCCAATTTTTTTCATGATTAGATGCATCCTTCGTCTTCAAAATGCAACCTCAACGATGTCGATATGTTCATTTTTCTGGAAGTTACGGTTTTTCAAAGTAGATGGGTCGTATGTGTCCCACCAGCCGCTAACGGCTTAATCCTCAAAGGACGTTTCCGCCCAAGATACGACCCGTTTATTTCAGGTTTTCCTTTTTTTTTTTAGAATTCATGGCGTATATGACTTTTTGGCTTTAAGTTTTTTTTTTCAATTCTCGTTTTCCCTGGTAAAAATCGTTCGTATATCGTCACAAGTTGCTGATAAGAAATTTCATTTTTTTATATCTTTATAGTTTAAATTATGTACTCATTTGGTGGTTCCCAAGAAAAAAATAAACCATTCGATGATTTGTACGAAAGATTTTTTTGAATCCATTATTTTGGGTTATTTTTTTTTTCTTATCTCAAACTAGAAACCTAAAGTCGTATCTTCCGATGACACATTTTCGTGATTTTTCCAAACGTTTCTGCGTTTTTTTTTACTTTTACCAATGCCAAAAAGTCGTATAATGTCGCTTACGACCTTCCGGAATTAGTTTACGCGATTATTCCTCCTTCAGTTCCAAAAAAAAGGTCGTTTACGCGCCAGGGACTCGCGACATTCTGGTTTTGAGTGGCCAAATTTCAATTTCAACGTTTTTGAACATATTTTTACGTCGTTCGCGTAAAAATATCAAAAAAATGTACGAACTTCGGATTTTAGCGATGAAAAAGTCGTACAATGACACTTACGACCTTGTTCCATCAAAAAAACGATAAATTTTTTCGTTTTTTCTTATTTTTTTGAGACAAAAAATTAAAAAAAAATTGTACCTCGATCTCCAGGAATAGCCAAACTTGTCATAACCAAGCGGAGCCTGCAAATTGGCATATTCTTGTCCCCAGCCTAGCCTAGTGGCAGATCCTTCGGGTATTTCCTCGATCGTAGCTTCCCAGTACCAGGTGCCACGACTGACACCTAAAAATTGATTGAAAAAAAAAAAAAAAATAAAAAAAGGAAGGAGGGGGAGATTATTTTTATCGAATAGATCGGTAAATTGGGTCTGAGAGTTGATAAAACGAGACTCACAGTGGGTCGCTCTTATCATGCAGTATCCCTTGTCACCCGTAACAGCGAGACGATCCTCGGAGACCCGAAGCTGCGGTGCACGATCGTGAAGTGCCAGCAATACCGTGCTTGGACTCAGAGCACGATACAACCAGCCGGGAATTGGTTTTCCTGCCCAATCGCTGCTCTCGTCGAATTCCTTTTTTTTTTCATTCAGAGCGAAAAAGTTTGATTTTTGTATCATAGGGAGGACTTTATTTATATAGGACTTTATTTTTATTTATATATATATATATATATATATTATATTATTAATATTTATATAAATATATAAATATAATATATTCATATATTTATATATAAATATTTATTTATATATATATATTTATTTATATATTATATATTTATTATAGGAGACTTTATTATTTTGTATTATAGGGAGGACTTTAGCTGTCCAGCCAGTATGTGATAATAAATATTATAATTCAACCAATGGAACGAGCAACGAAGAATAAAGTCAAGTCTTTTTTCTTTAAACTTGACGAAAAAAAAAAAATTTATCGAAAATTCCAATTTTTTTGAAATTAAACAAAAATTGGTAAAAATAAATTCGTCGTTCAGGGAACTTTGTTGCGAATTTTTCTTTTTTTGGTCATTAAAAAAGAACAAAGTACGTTCTTTTCGAATTTTCGAGCTGGAGAGCTATCCTCGATGGAATTATTTCGATATATTGCCGTCAATCGAATAAAAAATTCGAAATCATTTCACCATTTTCTTTTTTTAAGAACAAAAATAATTCGGTAATCTCGATATTGATATTAAAAATAAAAAAAAAAATCGTGACGTGAAAAAAAAATCATAAAACCTATCATAATATTTTCTGAATACTCTGTCTAAATAAAATTTATGAATTTCGATGACGTTTCCCGTGATATTTTATCCATAGCTTATTATAAATAATATTATAAGTAAAGTCTCAACTGACAAAAGTATTTCCGAGATTGGCACAAACGATGACTTTCGCGATGAAATTTCTCGGGAAAATCCCTGGCAAGACAAAATTTTTTGAATACCATTGGAAAGTTCACGATTTTTAGCTTTCAATGCTCAAAATTTGAATAAGATCTCTCGTCTTTGTCAAAAGGTATCGTGTCACTTCCGGTGAAAATTGGAATCAACTGTCACAAGATCCATGTTAAAATAGGTAATTTTAAATTACTCGTTCGCAATAATTTGCCGGGAAACATAAACTGAAATTTTGAGAGAGCGTTTCATTGCATCTTAGATAACACTCTCCCGAAGTTTCATTCGTATCGTCGGTTTTTTAATTCACTGATGAGCCACTTTAATCGTTTTTTTTTTTTTTTTTTTTTTTTTTCGTTGTCCTTAATTTATATTCGCAAAGAATTCGGTAAATAATTTTTGGTCACTTGCCTGTCTGAAAGGTGCATGAGGATCGGGTTCGGCTAGGATATAACGATAGCCATCCTTGTTGAATGGATGCTCGAGCGGATAACCGTGAGCCGGTAATTTTGGAGTGGACATGTCGGAGCCACGACCTTTCTTACCCGGTCCCGTTCCCGTTCCTTCGCCGGGAAATTTTCTCTTTGCATTGCGACCGCGAAGACCCGTGCCGAGGGGAGCTAAGATTATTCAAGAAAAAAAAAAATAAATAAAATTCCATCGGAAAGAATCGTGAACGAGCTGAAAAAAAAAATCGATACAACGCGTTCGAAACGATTTTTTTTTTCCCCCTGGAATTATTGTGGCAATTGAAAGGCAAAAAAGGGCAAATTCAATTTTTCGCAAAGTTCCCTCGTAATTTTCTTGGCATCGCGAATCTCTCCATGCGCAAGTTAGCTTTTGCAATTTTTTTTCCTCTCCTATCGAGAGTAATTTTTGTTTGAGTGATACAAAAAATTAAATCACACCGATGCTCAAAACATTCGAAATAATGGAAAAAATAATATACAAAATGTGATAACCGAGCTGTCTGACGTAGATTCGAAACAAAATTTTAACGATCAAATTCAAAAGCCTGTTAATTAGAAATTAATTTAATTTATCGAGATAAAATATATAAATATATAAATAGATATAGAGATATAATATATAATATATATATAAATAGATATAGATATATATAAATAGATATAGAGATATAATATATAATATATAAATAATTTATGAGATAATAATTTGCAAGCTATTTCTTTTACGTTTCATGAAAAAAAAAAGAAAAAAAAAAACTAAATGCAACGAACAAAAAAATCAAGGATCGTTATTTTATATATTGTAATTATTTTTTATGAATTTTTTTCCATCCAATATACCGAATAAATAATTATTTGCGTGCATTAACGGTCAAATATGCGCAATTAAAAATACTGTCAGTCAACTGTGCAAGATAAGTCATAAAAAAAAATCGTTTAACTTGGTTTTGCTATCGCTAAATATAATTCTCTCTCTCTCTCTCTCTCTCTCCACGGATAAAATTTATAGAATTAATTCCGCAAATTTTTCACAGATCAAATGTTTATGTTCGTATAATCGTTCACGTACCTTGCTTGGCCATTATTACAATTCCGTGAAATACAAAGCTGATAAGACAAACTGATTGGGTTTTACTCGCGCGAGTTGCGATAAGATAAGTCACGGAATAGTTCTGTTACGAATATTCGAACTTTTTCTTATCGAATCTCGTGAGAAAAAAAAAATGAGGAAACAAAAAAACCGAAAGAATAAATCACAGTGGAACGTAAGGAATTTTATGAATTATTTACCAACGTGCGTAATTCCCATTTCCGTGATTTTCAAATGACCACCCTTGATCATGGCCTCGTAATTCGGTTTTATGAGAACGAGATCGGGTGTCGTCAGACCAAACAATTGGCCGTCCGTGTTGTTCTCATCCATCGTGAATAATGTACCAACGTCTTTGAGCAGAGCTCTGTGTATCTGCGAGAGCGAAAAAAAATCGAAAATTTTTTGTTTTCCCAATGCTCGTTCGTTCGGATCGTAAACTGCACACTTTTCGACAATAATTCGTACCGGATTTTTCATAACTTTTCATTTCTCTCGATGCAATTAATTTATGAAGAGAAATTTGAAAAAAAAAAATGTAATATATATTTTTTTAAATTGGTAATTGGTAAAAAGTACATAAAATTACGAGGAACGTACGAAGTTCATTTTTTACAATTATTTTTTTTGGGTAAATCATGTTTCGTGATATTTGATCGATAAATGTTGGATGAATTTCATCAGAAATCGAATATCAAGGGACTAAAATTTCATTATTCGTTAAATTACCGTAGCGTGCCATGACTGGGTGACTCTCCGCGGCATTGTCGTCATGCTCTCCCAGTGGCACTCTATAAACGGTATTATATCTTTGTCCTTGTGAAACAAAGTTCTAAGCTCCGGCTCTTTCTGGCCATCCTGAAGAAGATTAGCTATTGCCGTCACGCACATCTGCGGAAATGCTAAAAAATATTCATGAAATCTGAGATGGATTCATCTCGAAATGTTAAATTTTGAAAAGTTATATTCAAATTAAAGTCTTGGCGTCCGAACAAAAACAAAACAAAAAAAATTACAGATTTTCGTGGGATGATTTGTTATAATTAATTTAAAAAAAAAAAAAAAAAAAAAAAAAAAAAAATTGACTGGACCGATAATTATAATTGGACAATCGTCAATTATTGGGTTTCAATAATCGTTTCAATTATCGAGTAATTTTAAATTTCGACGATCGATAGTTATCCTTGAACTTAAGGAAGTTCACTAGGGAGGTTGGGGTGCGGCGAGCGGAACGTATTATGGCGCGGGGCAGACGACGCGCGGGGCAGATTGCGCTTTGACATTTGATTCAACCGTAAAAAGCGCAATAATTATTAAACGAGGTACAAGGGAAAAGAGCGTTGAGATATATTGTGGAGATCTTAGGAATGGTTGAGAAGAGATGGCCAAAAGTGTGCATGATGGAAGAAATAAGGGCGACAAGGGCTCAGATATTGTTGAGATGATTTGGGAACGAAGAGAGGTGAGAGATATTGAGGCAAGAATAAAGATGGGATTAGAAAAATTGAAGAACGAGACGTTGAAAAAGGAGGAGGAGGAGAGAATAAAGGAATCGACTTGCAATTATAAATATAAGTTTTTCGGCGGAGAGTGAGATTAGGCCTTGGAAATACTGGTCCGAGGAAAATGTAAAGGGGCAAGGAGAAAGAAATGTGGGTCAGGATAAGATGCGGAAATGTAGGGAGAGCGGGCAAGAAAGGTGAGAGAGATTGGATGCGCGGAATATGCGAGGAGCGGGATGAGACTTTGGAGCATTCGCCGGTGCGTAAGAAAAGTAGAGAGCGCGCGAAGGAAAAGACAAGAAAATAAGTGAAAGAATGGCTGGAAGGAATTGATGAAATAGCGACGGTGGGAGAGGTAACAAATATGCTTGAGGGAAAAATACAAAAAGAAATTTGCGCATATTTCAGGGAAATCGAAGAGGTATGGGAAAAAAAGGAGTCCGGAGATAGAGAGAATGGGAGAGCAGAGGAATTAATGAGATGCGGCGTGAGAGTTGATTAGAAATGTAAGACATTGATTTAAGGATGCGGGAGGAGTAAAGGAGAGAACAAGGAATGTAAATTATGAGCGAGAGATTGTACAAGTTTTGTATAAAAATCTTTTCAAAAGTTATACAAATAAAATTTATTGATTGATTTGTTATTAAACGAGGTACAGAAACGACCGAATTTTTGTCATGGGATTTCCTTCGACTGCGCTGTACTTTAATTTTTAACTTTTAACATTTAAGGTAAATTCTTTAATTTTTTTTCTCTACATTTTTCATCGAGCTATAACGGTAGAAAGACAAAGTGCCGCAAGGACCTGTCTTAATATGAAAATTTTAAATATTTATTCAACGAAAACGGTGTGGATGAAAATTCTGAAATAATTCAGGCCGTTCGGTGCACGGAATATTGAAAAAAAAAAATTCTTTTTTTCGTTCATTTTCGCTCTGCCCGGTGAACCTCCTTGTACCGTGAGCAAAAAAGCGCGAGGATTTGGAATAATTTGGAATAATGAGCTTTGATGGAAAATTTTTCGTTCTCAATTATTGAGGGCTCCCTTCGCTATCGGAACTGACGAAAAAGAGGACGATCTACCGTTACGAATAAAACTATCGAACTTCAATAGCTGCTAATGGATTTAAATTTTCATTTTTACCGGAGAGAAACATTAATATAGTTTTTTTATTTCAAATGGTTGACAATGAGCATCGATATTGCAATCTTTCTTAGAGCAATAGTAACTTACATTCCATTAAATTTCAATTGTCCTTACTACTCTAGAGGGCATTTCATGACCGCAATGGTAACATAAATGAATTTTTCTTCCTGAAAAGTTTTAATCGATAACTTTACCAATAAAAATAATAACTAATATTGTTATAAAAATTCTTTAATAATATAGTTTTTATTGTAACTTTCTCAGAACGATAATTCGTAACTATGTAATTAAGGATTCTCATAAATAGTTTATTTGTTCATGGTGAAAAAAATTTTATAAATAAATAAATAAATTTTTAAAATAAATTAAATTTTAAAAATAATAACTAATATTGTTATAAAAATTATTCAATAATATAGTTTTTATTGTAACTTTCTCAGAACGATAACTCGTATCTATGTAATTAAGGATTCTCATAGATAGTTTTTTTGTTCATGGTGAAAAAAATTTTATAAATAAATAAATAAATTTTTAAAATAAATTAAATTTTAAAAATAATAACTAATATTGTTATAAAAATTATTTAATAATATAGTTTTTATTGAACTTTTCTCAGAACGATAACTCGTATCTATGTAATTAAGGATTCTCATAGATAGTTTATTTGTTCATGGTGAAAAAATTTTTTATAAATAATCAAATAAATTTTAAAAATAAATTAAATTTTAAAAATAATAACTAATATTGTTATAAAAATTCTTTAATAATATAATTTTTATTGTAACTTTCTCAGAACGATAACTCGTAACTATGTAATTAAGGATTCTCATAGATAGTTTATTTGTTGATGGTGAAAAAAATTTTATAAATAAATAAATAAATTTTAAAAATAAATTAAATTTTAAAAATAATAACTAATATTGTTATAAAAATTATTTAATAATATATTTTTTATTCAACTTTTCTCAGAACGATAACTCGTAACTATGTAATTAAGGATTCTCATAAATAGTTTATTTGTTTATGGTGAAAAAAATTTTTGCCGACGACTCGATACTTTCTTCTGATAATTTTTCTTCCGTACGGGGCATTATCGTTTATCCAAAATGTTTCAATGAAATGTAATAAATGATTTGTATGAAAAAATTTGTTGCTCACGCGCTTGATTCTTCTTGAAATTCTCCAGACCGGTGGGCGAGCAATTTTTACACATAAAGACGTAGTTCATCATGAACGGCACGATGTTTCCCAATTGATAGCCTATACAAGATTCGTGAAACCATCGAGCGCAACTGGCGCACAAGAGTTCCGCTATGTTGAGATTTCTATCTTTGCCACTGAAATTAATTTTTTTTTTTTTTTTTTCAACAATTTTCAAAACTTTCATGAATTTTCACGATAATTTGCGAATGATATGGAAACATCGTTAAAATTACCAGTAACAATTTCCATTGTCGCCGTTGTTATTTCCGCGCACATTGAGCTTATCGATATTGCTGTCATCGGATTTAGATCTGTGCTTGACTCGATCCTCGAGCTTTAGCTTCATTTTTTCCTCGCTCGTATTATTCTCCGAAACATCGTTTTTTTCACAGACACTGATCATTTATCAAAATTAGCAAAAAAATTTCAACTGTACGAGCTATTTTTTGTTTTTAATTTATAAATATATTTTTTTATTTATTTCGTTTGTACGATAATTTGTGAAAATCGATTGAATCAAATGGTAATTATCACAAAAAAAAAAAAAAAAACTGCGATTTAACGAAAAGAAAACAACATTTTTGTTGAGCAATTTGAAGTATCGCTCGTTGAACTCAAACATAACCTCAATCTCGACGATATTTTATTGATACGATTTCGAATCACGCACAACTAGGTTATAATTTCGCACTGAATTGCTAATTGCAAAAATATCAAATTACCTTTCGGATTTTTCATCGGACATTATAATCGTGAGTAAATTAAAAAAAAAAAGTGTAATCAGTGTTTACTCAAAAACGGCAGCCAATTATTATCGTATATGTTAAGCAGAAGACCATCGGCCATCTTTAAACATATATTACATATATTTCCTGTCCGATAAAAATTTCTCGTGAAAAGCGAGAGGAATTATTGTATACTCGTTTTTCAAAGGAATATACGTTAATGAGTCGGTAATGTCAACAACTGTTATCCGACTGTTACTCCCCAAAGTGAATACCGGGAAACCGGAAACGACCGAGAGATGTCGCGCAGAATTGTTCAAGATGGCCGCTGAGAAGAATTCTCGCTCGAAAAATTATATGTACAAGATTTATTGCATTATTGACTTGTATTTATAATCATTATCCACAAACTGGAAGTTCGAGCCGGCCATTTTGTAGATTTACTCAATAATTTTCTCAACATTTGTCATCCCTAGTAATGTTGACTCGATTTTTCGATTTCCCAGTGCCCTCTCATATTGGTTTTTTTTAATTTTTCATTTCCTCGGTCACATTGATGCAACAGAGAGTAGCGACGCGGGGGCTAAAAGCTAAAATAGCGCGGAGGTTGCTACAGGCAACCCGCGCGTGCCTGTGACGTCAATCGCGTTCGGCGCTCCACGAGGTCAGGTGGTCAGGTGCATGCAGGAGGTCAATCATTCGCGGTCGGAAGACCGTCACGTGAGGTTCTGTTTGTTCTGGACAGATTCGTACGGTTTTTGTTCCGATATTCGTTTTTCGTAAATTCTCCATTTCCTGATTCCTTCCGACATACATATAAATATAAATAAACACACACACACACACACACATATATATCTGTGTACAGGTGTGTACACACACGTTATCGATTTATCGGCTATCGTGTGTACACGATGAGTTGACCGAAATTTGACCAAACATACATAAACCTTTACTTTGAGTATATATAATCCGACTCCTCCGGGGTCACACGAATCCCAGAAAAAATTATGAGAGTTGCGAAAGGAGATACAGATATGAGGTCGAATGATATTTACAAATATATAGATACATAATATGGGAAAACTTTTTTTTTTTGAAAGAATGTTTTTTCAATTACTTCGAGTATTTTTTTTATTTATTTAAAAAAAAACTTTATTCTCCCGAATTGTCCAATTTATAGAACGATGTGCGCAAGAACTTTTTTAATAACATATTCCACTATCGTCATAAAGCTCGCGTACATAAGATCCTCTACGTGAAAAAATATTTCTTATCGTCAGCGCTATATGCCGTTGCGAAGGTATAAAGAGAGATAGAAATATATATATATATATATATATATATATATATATATATATATAAAAGCTCATAACGCCTGCGCAACCGAAAGCTCCTTCGTCTTTTCTCGTAACTCGTTGTCACACACGCAGTGCCGACGAAATTACATTGCGAAAAAAAGCCCCACGCAAGCCTTGTTACAAGCTTCAGTGTGAACATCGCGTTCACGGGGAGCAACCTTTTTTTTTCTTACCCTCACCCCCACAACCACTTCGAATACCGTTGCTCAAAAAGAAAAAAAAAATAAGAGCAACACACACTCCAAGCATATGATTTACGAATGTTTCTCAATCGCAAGTTTGCGGATAAATTGGACGTTTTTTTCGGACGTAATATTCAACGTAGGGTACCTGGCGATTGACACGAGATAATATAACGCCGAGGCGCAGTCGCGAGAGAGCGCGAGGAGAGGCTATCGAGAATAAATCTCTTGGGCTTAGGATATTGTTGTAGGAGCTTTTTCGTGGTGACATCGAGGGGTGATGCGTGGGATTTTAGTAAATTGTCTTCGACGCTAGGTAGCGCTCGGTAGATCTTTGGAGGATATAGAAACGAAAGAGAGAGAGAGAGAGAGAAGAGCAAAAACGAGCGCTGCTAGCGCTCCAAGGGAGCGACGGGAAACGGTAGAACCGCGCGGGCGTTAAAGAGGGCGCGCGCCACTACGTCAGGAAAAGATCCGAGCTTATTGGTCCCCGGTCCATTGTTGCGTATTGATTGCTGCAGAGTGGTACTGGTGTGATATTCTAGTCGTGATCACTTGGTGCTCGTTCGTCGTCGTCGTCGTCGTGATCTTCGTCTCGTTTGTCGTTTTCGTCGTCGAGTGTGAAACGCGTTTTTCTTCGTCCACGCGACCAACGTTCCGCGTAAAAAAGAAATGTACATAAAGCGGGATTAGCTGGCGAGAAACAGTGAGAACGAAATATAGGACAGATTGAAAGTACAGTGTGATTTAAAAAAATCGAAGAAAAAAAAACATTAAAAAAAACGTATTACTCCCGAGCGATGAGGCGAAGAGAATAAAATCGAGACACGATGAGAAACGTAATTGATGCGAGGCTCCGTTTTTTCGGAAGAAGAAAAAAAGGTGATTGAGCTTTTGAAAAAAAATAGGAAAATAAACCTGAGGGATATATGACACAAAAGATTGCGAGACAAGGTATAGGCGAGTGAGGCAAGGCCGCTGCTCTCGAGCCTCGATCAGCGCCCGAGAGTCGAGCGAGCTTGAAAAAAAAACCCCAACCATACACTCGCGTCTGTATGTCGCAAATTGTGAATAAAAATAAATAAATAAACAAAAAATATTTAAAAAAAGCCCCACCTCCCGCGTTGTCTTCGATTTTGCCACCGGTGTTGTGTGTGTGTGTGTGTTTTTTTTCGGTCGGTGGCGTTTCACGGTGGGTCACACAGAGAGAGAGAGAGAGAGAAAGAGAGAGTAAAGCGAGGGAGAAATTATTTTCGCGATATGGTCTCGGCGTATACATATATATACATCGGCAACGATAATAATAATTCCAGTGTTGACAAGTCCGAGATCCATGTTATTTCGAATCTGAGAAAAAAATAAAACAAAAAAACCTCAGTGAAAAAAAAAACATCGTATTTACATGTTTAGTGCGAAAAAAAACGTTAGTATGATTATTATTATTATCACCATCCACAGCATCGTTCTCTCGGTGTTCTCCTCCCCTCAATCCCCCCTTCCTTCCCCCGTCCCCCTTGCTTTGTGAAACTTTTGTACCCAAAAAATGTGCTCGCGTAACCGTGAGAATAAAGAAAACAAAAAGTGCGAATCTCTCTCGCGCCGTCGGAACGAAAATCATAGTGACACTTTTTAGTGAATATATATCGTTATGCACAGATCGCGATGCCCTCTCTGACCCCGAGAGCTATGAAAATTTTCTCGTTCCACGACGAACAACGAGTTTGACATAGCCCCGCATCAATGAAAATCAATCTCTCGTAAAGAAAAATAATAAACGATACACACGGGCGCCAAGTGATATTGAATAATGAGAATCGAGTGTTATAGTTTTGTTTTTTTCGTGAGAAAAAAAAGTGTTTAGAGGGTGAAAAAAAAGCGCCAGATAAACACGAAAATTCAAGAATTTACATCGGCTGTGGAAATAAAGCGAGTTTTGTTTTTTCTTCGTTCCTTCTCCCCCGGTGGGAATGGTGACGTGGAGGTGATTTTTTTCGAATATTATACTCGTGTTAAACGTACGCGTCTGAAGTGTTTTGCCTGTGGTAAATATATATATATATATATATATATATTTAATAATTTTTGCACCGTTGGGTGCTCGCTGAGGCCGGGGAGAGCTGCCGCGATCGAGATACGTCGCGCGGTTTGCTCTCCAATTGTAAAATGATGAAGCATCGTCGCATAAAGGGTGAAACGGGTCTGGCTGGTATAATAAGGGGCCGGTGAATGTACGATACGGGAGGCAGAGATCTGCCGGTATGACGTGCAACGAGACGACGACCGAGCAGACTCCGGTAGACGACTGCCTCCTCGAACGGAAATGGTGGTGCTTCCTGTTATCGAGCATCTTTACCTTCCTCGCTGGGCTGCTGATCGTCTTGCTCTGGCGGGCGTTTGCCTTCCTCTGGTGTCGAAAGGAGCCCGAATTCGCTCCAAATGACCCGAAACAGAAGGAGCAGAAGGCCGCTCGCCAGGGCAAGGAGTTCGAGGGGACCTTCATGACCGAGGCCAAAGACTGGGCTGGCGAGCTTATTTCCGGTCAAACCACCACGGGACGTATCCTCGTGAGTAATTAAAAAAAAAAAAAAACAATTTTCTTCTTCGCTTGCCCTCGTTTTTTTTTTTATTACAAAAATTTTTACATTGATATTTTTTGTCGTCTGGTCGTTGAGATTTTTTTTTTTTTTTTTTTTTTTTTTTAATTTCCGGGATATGAAAATCGGTGCGTGTAAATTCATTGCTTTCTTGCTGAAAAAAATTTTTTTTTTACACGAAACGTTTTATATTGCAAAATGTATATGAAATTTGAAATATATTTTGAATATTTACAATATATGGAGGAAATATATTTTCCATATATTTTTTTCAATTGCATAAATTGAACGTCACGTTACTATAAATAATATAATAATAATAATAATATAAACGTTATAAATAATAATAATAATATAAACGTAATAAATAAATAATAATAATATAAACGTTATTATAAATTTTTTTTTTATTGACACGAAATCTTTCAAGTTCTTTTTTTTTTTTTCGTATTATTTGACGTTCAATAATTTGCGTTGTATTCTTGCAACAATGATCGTTTCAATATTTCGTTTTCACCAAAAAAAAAAACGACGATTGGATCACTCGAAAAAAATAAAAAAAAGTATATCCGGGATATCGTTACATTATTTTTTATGAATATCGTAAATTTATTTTTTTATATTTCGAGATTTTTTAAAAATATTTTATGATTGAACGTTTTTGGAGATTTTTTTTTTCCACGCTGTCCATTCGACCAAAAGCTCACTCGACTCGATGGCAAAGCTAATTAGAGCTACACGAGGCTCGTGCCATTTTTTTTTTTATCGATTCATGTGCCTTTTAGTCACGGGAGGGATACTCGTTTAACGAACGAACTCAATTTATATAATTGCTATTTTTCATTATTAAAATGATGCAATTAACATCGAATTGAGACGGTGAAAATTGAGTCTACAAATTCTTATACTCTGCGAACTTAAAAAATTTCATTTGAAATATACGCGAGGAATTTTTATTTATTTTATTAAACAAATTTTTTTCATGCATGAAAAATTGAACAATGAATTTTCCTATCTTAGGAATTTCGAGGCTCAAAAAACGAATGTGTAATTTAATTTTTACTTTGGTATCTCGGGACAATAGAACGGTCTAACGAATAATATATAACCAATTTTAATTTACGAATCCTCGAGAGACTTGACGTTGTATCAAGGAAAAGTGCTGCACAATCGCTTTTCAAATATTTTGTTACACATGAAAATCTTGCAAAGCTTCTTAGCCGCACTATATACTCGTCAGTCATAACAACAAATTCATCTCTCACGTGGGCTGGTCTGTGTATTCCATTGAGAACTCGAATAAGGGCACTTTATAAATAGAAACACATTTAGCAGTTTATTCTCGTATTATATATTCGTACGTTTCTGTTGACGACAGCCAACAGGCTGCTCAGAGCCCTTCGTCGATTCTCATAATTCATAGAGAAATAATTTTGAAATCGTGAAAAATATTACTGAATGATAAACATCGAGAAAATGATTTATTAAAAGTTAAGAAATATTTACTTGACTTGATAAATTTATTTGTCATCGTTAAATATTTTTTTAAAATTCATTTCACTGCAAATTAAAAGCAAAAGTATAGTGGCGATAAATTTAACCGCATTTTGTAATGTTATGAAATTGTAATTTTATAATCTCAGCTACGGATATTTTGACGAGAAAAATTTCAAAAAAACTTATGGCCCCATAAAAACGCGTGTCAAAATATCTCGAGAACTTGCAGCCAAAATTTGCGGAATTGAACCGATCGTGGCGCCACTTGGCTGTGCGCACGAAGCGAATAGTACAATGCAACACCGCCAGTGGCGCTGATGCAACAAAAATGATAATTCTATTATTCTCGATTACAACAAAAGTAATTACAATATATATGAATTTTTTTTCATATTTTTATTAATTATTTATCGCAGCATAATCTTGCATCGTTTTTTTTTTTAATAGAATCGTATTGAGAAAAATATTAATTTAACATCGACAAGTATATCGATGGACATATCGAAATAAATGTTTAATTAAATCGTTATAAATAATTATTAGAAAATCAGTTGAGCGATCGAATCTTATTTTGCTGAAATTTTGATGTCAATTATTACAACGACTCTTCTTCATTCCGATTTATTTATTATAAAATTTTTTAGTCCCCATGACAAATAAAAAAGCATTAAAATCGTGAAACTCTTTTGTTCTGCCCGCGGATAATGCTATGGGGATCAGGGGAAATCCCATTTATCAATAAATTTTTGTCTCCCTACAAAGGAAGCTTTGTGGCGGTGACTGTGCATGTTTTGTATCTTTTGGTACCGACTCGATACCTGCACGGAAAAAAATTTTGCCTCTCGGGAGGAAAACTTCGGAAATTCTTTTGAATTTTGAAGTGGAAATAATTGTTTTTACAGTTTAAATCAGCAAATATGATTATACAGATAGTACAGAAGTATATTCCGCACATTACTTTTTGATCAAAACACTCTTCATCGTTGTATTTTTTAAATTTCAGTTATTATTTTTTTGAAATGTCTTTTTTCCGTGTGCTATTATCTACTAATATTTGTATTACATATTGCCAGTTTTTAAATATTTTTTATCTTGTTGGAAATCTTCCCCCACCATAATATCACATTTAATAATATAATTTAGTGATAACAAGCGTTAGAAAAGAAAAAAAATTCCATGCATTTTGAGCTGCAGCCCTGATTCGACACTTTTACGAAATTTTGAATTTTTAACCGTGGATTTTGTCTCATACGTTGCAACTCCATTGGCCGAAATTTGGATGAAAAAATAATCCCCCTGAAAATCACTAGAGCTTCAAAATTAATCGGGTATTTCCCTCAAGGTTTCCTGCAAACGAACAAAGTCGTCAAGTTTTTCAGAAATATCCGATAATTTTGAAGCTTTTGTGGTATATTAAATGTGAAAATTCCGAAAATTACGAATGAAATGATGAAAAAAAAGGAAATTTCTGATTCATGAAAAAGGGGAATGAGGGAGAGATGAGTAAATAGACTATATATATATATATATATATATATATATGTTGATAAGTGTCTCGGTGACCCAGTTTCGTCCGGGGCAAGTTGGGGGAGTAAGCCAGACGACTCGCGTTGTCGCCCTTCGGTATGCCTGATTCCCCCACCTATAGGCAGTGCGTATTTTTCTGGTACAGTGTTAATGGAACGTTGAGGGCGCGTGTGTAAATTTTCACCCTCGAATCGACTCTCATCTTCGTTCTCTTTCCTTTGCGCCCTCTTCTCATATGTACATGCGACTGAAATGTGTATGTACAGAAGGAAGTTGAACGTTGATCGGAGGAACGTTTTTACATTGCCTTGCGCAAATTTTTCCATAAGCGCCTTTACCCTCTCGCCGGAGTAGCTTTTCTTAATTAAAATCGTTTCTTTTTTTGTTTGCTTTCGTTCACCAAACGATTTTCGGTATTAAATGACTCGGAAAAATCCGCCCTCAGCAACGAATAATATTGTCTCGCGTCACGTGAACTACACCCCATACAGTTTTCTTCTTCTTCTTCTTCTGTTCACTTCGTTTCAATCAGTTTAGCTGTACCGTCAACCCTTGGGCAGGCCTATATATAGGGGAGCTTTATTTGCATAACTTTGTCAAATTTTTTTACAAAATACTAAAATGTAAATCATCATAATACTTTATACTTTTTTACTTATTTTCTAACAATATCCTTAAAAATATCCATCGTGCTCACACATTTATCTCTTAATCTTCATTTATTCCTCTACTCCAACTCTTTCTCTTTCTCCTTACTCATTTTTTTTTAAAACCTCCTCCATTTCCCTACAGTAATCGCGCATCCTTTTTTGTATTTTTCCACACAGCATATTTATCATTTCTCCCTTTATTGCCCATTCATCAATTCCTTGAAGCCGCTCCTCTGCATTCTTTCTTGCTTTTTCCATTACTAACTCTCTACCTTATTTTTTTTTAACAAATGCTCCATCGTCTCATCTTGTTCTTTACATATCCTGCACTTCCATTCTTTCTCTCCTTTCTTTTCCTCCATTCCTATATGGTTGCCACGGCTTTTGTTTTTCGTTTCTCAAAAGATTCTCTACCCATTCAGCGTGTTAGATTTTTTTGGAAGAGTCGATCTCACGACGATTGCAGCCCTTGTTGTTTGACCCGCAAAAAAAAAAAAAAAATCGAAAAAAATGTTTCCACAAACAGATAATAATTTAATAATTTAATAATTACAGCTATAGCTGTAATTATTAAACGATCGATACTACCAAAAAATCTACCTCATGAATTCGTAGAGTACTCATTTTCCGAGGAAAAAAAAATGAGCCACGATGCATCGAAATTGGTAAAAATATATTACGAATTATTTTATGAAAAGTTTCGACGTAAATGTGTACCATCATGGAAATTTGCGTTGATCGGTTGATGGTTTTGCTGTAATGACACAAAATCAACATTCACTACTGTCAACTTTAGTGCACTAAAATTTGCGAAAAAGATCATCGTAAAAATTTGTCACTCATTTGACTAAGCGCGGAGCGCAGAAGCTGCTTTAAGTCGTCTTGAAAAAAAAAATTCCAGCTTGTCCGTAGAATGATCCTCTGTGAAATCGTTCAATTGCATTATAATTACTCGGCCTTGTCCTGTTCAATCGCCTCTCGTTATTTTGTCGAATCTTATTTATTTTATTCCCCGAATTTCCATCATCGTTTTCGTGTGGTCGTTGGAATTTTAGTTTTAGTAAAGTGCCCCAGAATTATCATCCACATTCTACCGAAACAATAACCGGTAATATAATTGAGTGTCAACTCTCAGTTTCGTCATTTTTCTTTATAAATTACAAAGTTTACACATCTCGAGATTAGTAAATCTCAGATTTAATGAATCGCTAGCGGTCCGAATTTGCACCAACTCCATCCTACATCGATAACGAATATTTCTCTTCGATTCAACCAATTTAATTACATACCCATATAGATCTCTCTCTCTCTCTCTCTCTCTCTCTCTCTCTCTCTCTCTCTCTCTGCGTAAAGAGCCTCTTCACGAGGCATTTAATGAACAAGCAGGGACACATGTCCCTCGCGAAATCCGACGTTGAGATACAAGTCCACCCTGGATTGTTAGTCAAAACCACCAGTTAGCATTAAGTAGGTTACGCGTGTTCATCGAGAATATCGCGTATGTCTTATTTCTCTCTCTCTCTCTCTCTCTCTCTATTTCTTTCTTGTTTCGAGTCCACAACGAGACTTATCGAGTTAAGACGACGAGGGAGGCCCAGGAGAGAGAGTGTCTTATATATACGTTCGGGCTTGTAAGAGCTTTCGCTCGTCCTATTGGTTTCTTTCCAACCCTCTAATTTGTCTCCTCTCGTAGTTTCGTGTTTTATCGCCGAATGTCAAATTTATATGGATCGATTGGCCGACAGGAGGAAAAGAGAATCAAATAAATGATGAAACTTTGAACACTGAAATAACCATTTTATTTTCTGCCAAATGTATCATTGAAAAGGTTCTCTTTGACTCCGAGGAAGATGGAAATGATATTTTATTTACGAAGATCTTATTTAAAAAAAAAAAAGAAAGTAAAAAGAAAGCTCAGATTCGATTTTATCGATTGCATCGATGTTCCAGTTGGCGCATTGAAAAAAAGAAAGTAATGCTTAATTAAACGAAATGGCTTGATTGTCAATTGTCAGAGCTCGCTGACATGCGTATCAGCTTTTCTTAAACCCTCTGCAGTACATTCCAATACGCATATATCGATAAAATGACGCATAGAAACATCAGAAGGCTCATTATTCTCAGCGCAACGAATCCCCCCCCCCCCCCTTCGCCCCGAGCGAATGTACTAATATAAAGTGTGGTATAATTTGGTAGGCTCTGTAATCACTCGTTCTTGGCGTACTCGGTGATAATTTGCGCTGTCGTAGAATCTCTCGAACGATATAGGAGCAATCTGCAAATTAACTTCGTAGCGAGCAAATGGTCGTAACCCATAATATTTTTCATGCAAACTCAAGTGAGTTATGACCTTTTGCTTGCTAGGCAGTCGATTTACGGATATATAGGCTGTATATTATTCTCTGGTGGATCGCATGGAACGTTGAGAACAATCGTTGTGGGACGATACGTATATGTGTATGACGCTTGGAAAATCCACCAATGTGCTTGCTCTCAGAGTAGGTGAGAGAAGAGTAGTGAGTGGCAGAAGAGGAGAGAAAATATCTCTTGTAACAAGAGAGAGAGTGAGAGAGAGAAAGAGAGAGAGAGAGAGAGAGAGAAATGTTCTCCGGGCTGTGCTCCTGCCAGACGAGACTCGTGTATGTCTGGCTTTGTTCATTCGTGGGAGGACGACCTCGCCAACGGCACTCTGACGTACGTCTGGTTTTTTTTCCCCCTTTCCCTTCTTCTCGTCCTCAGGTTGATAGTATAGATATGTTATCCGAACTATCCTCGGACGAGCAGTCGGAAATTTAATAGAGATTTTAATAACGACCGCGATAGTCAATTTCGGACTTTAATCCGTGTGGAAATTTTGACTCAATATCTTGGGTAACGACTTGACAGTTTTCTCAGTTACTGATGGGCGGCGTTGAACTAAAGAATATCGGCAGCGAGCTACTAGCTGCATGTGAGTAACATTGCGATATCTGGCCCGTAGATAATCGAAACGATCGATCTAGGGGATGAAATATAGCGAATCCCCAATATATCTTATTCCTACCTAGCCACCCTAGCCAGAAACGGTCCAGCTGGTGATTGGCCCACCTAGTTCAAAGCTTGGAGATCATGTATCGTAACCTCGAAAAGTGACTGCCTAGCTTGGGATCCAATGATATTATAGCCGGAAACGGGAAACGCTTTGGCGGTTTGACACTCTTCTCGTTTCATCGTTCACAATTTTGTTCACTGTACACAAACTCCGTAACACACCTCACAATTCTCTATTCTGTACACGATGTACAATACATCCGGGAACTTTTGCAGAACTAACAGTTCTGAAAAACGTTCCCGCATCGACCAAGAATACTCCATCGAAAAGCATGGCTCGACGACAATCTGAGTTTGAAAATTCCTGGCTGTTGTCTGGACAGCCCTGTCTCAGGATCAGTTGATTTGTAAAAATATCGATAGTGGCACCATAAATTCCCATTGTTTCTGGGTCGTACTCGACCAGGATGTACCTATATATACTAGCATGACTATTTCCAAGCAAAAACTATGGCGTGAAAATGCGACACGAAAGAATTTTCCCACCTAAGTATATCGTCTAGCGCCTTTCGAAAAAGTTTAGCAAGACAAAACTGGCCAGCAGCTAGACTCAATCTACGAGTTCACAGGGAAATTTCCACACGGGAAGAGATTCTCTGTCGTGAGATCACAGTTTGGAAAATTTTTTTTTTCGGGTAAAAGTTCGATTTCGTTAAGGCCGTCCTCTAGTTTCTCGGCTGTTTTTTTTATGGCTTTTTCAATAATTTTTTTACGGGCAAAGCATCGAAATAATCAATCTCATTATTTTTGCATAATCTTTATTAACATTTAAATAAGCTTTACAAATTTTTTGAAGTCAAAATATATAATAGAATAGCAGTTATAGTGGCCGACAGGAAGACATCAAGTAAAAGAGGTGCTTGACGGTGACCAAGATTGCGGCTGTTCTGCTTATCTGAAATCAAAAAACCAAACGGCATTTTAATCTTCATATTCAAGACTAGCGATTGAACTAGAGTGAATTCTAAATTACAAAAATTGACTTTTTTATACACTTTTGAAAATTACATTCTATTTTTTACTCATTTTTTCTTAAGTTTTTCGCTCGTACGAAAAAAACTATCGAAGCAATCATGATAATCCTAGTTAAATCGCTGGCTTATAACATATTAAAGATGCTGTATAAATTTGAACAAGATCGGTGCAATAGTTTCTGAAATATCGTGGTTACCGTTTCGAAAAATGGTGTTTCGAGAAAAACGCGTTTGAAAGTTCGCGCATGTGATTTATACTAAAAATTTCATCTCACCGTCAATCTGCTATGCCTGGACCATACAATAGGCCTTCCTCTTCTTCTTGGAAGTCACGCAGAGCTGCTCTGTCTTCTCTTTTCGCGATTCGATTTTTTTTTTTTTTTTTCGATTTTTTCGACCCGAGAAACTAGAGGACGGCCTTAATTGATTTCTCAGTGACATCAGTGAACATGAAGAGGTTGGCGCGTGGTTTCGTCGATCTTACGCGCGATGTTTAAGCATTATTGGCCGTGGTCAAAAATCGGATGGGTGACTGCGTTTGGCTCTTCGATGGTAGGCACATCGTTGGGTCAGCCAGGGGCCACTTTGTTCTAGGCTTTGTCGCTAGTTATAATATCATGTTTATTCTCATAAGAATATTTTGAGGAATTGTAAAAAAAAATACGAGCATGGGTTTTCAGTAATTTCCCCGTGCCCCTAGTGCGAATGCCATAAAACGGGTATATAGCTATATAGTTGCGGGTCGACCATCCAGCGCGTTACAGATCCTCCATCAATAAATCAAGCATATAAATACGAATTGTTACGATGAATCAAGGACAAAAACACATAATACATTGCCATTTTTGTGCACGAAGAAAATCCACAAAAGTCGCGTGTTCAAAGCACCGCGAGTCACATTGCCAAGAGCATATTGCCGTCGTATCTCCGGATTGCGCGTATCATAAATTTTCCTTCCTCTCTTTTCCGCCGTACCGCACTTCTGACCGGTGTCTTTTTCCACTCGCACAAATCGGACCTTGAAAGTGCGCGCGCGCTCGTCGTCGCGCTGCATATATAATATGCACCCGCGAGGCCCGCGAGAGCTTTCGACGTCGTTGTCGTCGTCACTGATTGCCGGTGCGGTGATGACCAGTCGCGTAAAACAGCAGTATATAGCGCATATTCGCGCACACGCGCGAATTGTGCGGTCAAAAAGTTGTATATATAGTTCATGAGGCGTCGGGCGACGGTGTTGAGCAACGCTAATAGATCCCGGCTGCCAGGGCTAATGACTGTCGCAACCCACGAACTATCTAAGGTGCCTTTGAGACACCTACTCGTACATTATGCATATTTGCGGGTTGCATTTATCCGACTTATATACGAAATATTTATATATTAATTGAAAAAAAAAAGCTTACATACTCGATCCTATTTTGGGTTTTTATTGTTATTTTTTGGATTGTATATATCGATGACCTGAGGCCAAAAATAGGTGACTGTGGTTGGACATACTTGAAGCACATACTTTTTTTTTGTATCAAGCAAAAGATTGTAATTGACGTTATCTTGCGTATTGAATGGGGTGGATTCAGTCCTTGTGACCACAAGGGCTGAATATCATTACTCACGCTGTATAATTTGATCGTGTTTTGCTACATTTGGCGACCAACACCTCGATGATCCGTTCCGCGCTCTGCCAATCCCTCATATATGTATAATTAACGCTTGATACAGGCATGCATGCATATATATATATATATATATAGAAGAAAATAATTATATATTTACTGGGGAGCTCGTCCTCTCTTGTATTGCCTTTTCTAAAACCGTTCAGGGATTTCTCTATGCACTGAATGAGTCAACGAGGCCAAATTCGGATGTCTCCCGAGCATTTTTGTTCGTGAATTTTCCAATTGCATTTGCAGATATTTTTATTACTATCGCCCAAATGCCATTTCGCTCACTTTTAGTTGCCATTTCGCGCTATACCGTATTTTCTCCAGAAATTTTATCCAACGACAAATTTGGCTGATTCATGAGCAGCAGTAAAGTTGGGATTTCAATTTTTAGGAAAGTAATTTAAAAAAATTCGATCAGGCGTGTCTTTATTGCAATGAAAAAGATCTCATACATTTTTTTAAGACGAGTGTGCATACGCGAATAAATAATAAATTACATTAAATTTAGGTTTTTCAGGGTTTTTTGCGAATTAAATGTTTTATAAAGTCCTGCGAACAATGTGTACATTATTTTCGGATGAAAGTTAAGTCGTCACCGTATTGTTCGACCATTTGATAGTTCTGCAATTTTTCCAGTGTTTTTTTTTTTCGCGATCCCGTATCAACCCTTTTAGCTCGAAAGTCGTCTGTTTTTGTCCGACTTTGTGATTCACTGACGATCATGATCGATCCTCGTTCTCGGAACAGGCACGCATCCTGATACGAACAGGTACAATTTATTTTGCTCGCGAGAACGTAATTATAGTTATTTTTCTTTTTCTTTTTCTTTTTTTTTTTTTTCTAAAGACCCAATTTTTCACGACAAATTTTTTGTTTTAACATTAGCCAATTTTTTCATCGGATGCTCATCGTTTAATTGAGGAAATTACTTCTTAAGATTAGAAGTTATTAGATTTTTTGGAGGACATACCCAACCAATAAATCCAGAGGGAAAAATTTCAAAAGTTGAGAAAGCATACATTGAACATTTGAAAAAAATGACTTTTTGTTGTTGTTGTTGTTGTCGTTGTTGTTACCTACATAATTCCTCGAAATTTGTTTCAAAACCGCGTCGACAATCAACAGATTTTCTATGGGATAAATTTTAATTAAGGAAAAAGTATATGCGTCGACTCCATGTTGTCCGCGAGAGTACAAGAATTGGTGGCTCCCAATTTTTTTTTCACTTATAAACGAGCTTCAATGGGAGGTGTTCTCCCTTCGGAAATTTTCCACCTCAAAGTGGTGGCGAGTCCCCAAAAAAAGCTCATAGAAAAAATGTTTCTTCTCATAACATTAAAATACATGTTACAATGACAATTAAACCTTGTATTAATTATCTGAAAAGAAAAATTGTCAATTGAAATGGTCTGGAAAGCCATGCAGAGCCACCCAGGCTGTTGTTAGACACGCATCTCAATATTTTTCGCTCCTCGTAACATATGTAGGTCACTATCCTGAAGAGATCTCAGTCAGTGGTGTCTCTCTATTCACTTTGTAACGAGATGCACTTCCGCCTGAATGCAGAGATTTTCAATTCAATGAAATTTGAAAATGATGCTGTCCATTATTTCGTAAAATCTTGATGAACAACTCTGCGCCCAGAAGTTTTCAATAGAAAAAAGAAAGCTCGCACAATCAGTCTGAAAAGTATCTTGCTGCGAAGTGTTGTGTAACCCGAATGTAGAGCTGGGCAGTACTTCGAGTACCCGGTACTTGCGATGTACTGGAAGTACAGTACTTGAAGTACAAAGTACTTAAAAAGTATCTCAAGTATTGTACTTAAATTTCCAAGTAATTGACCTGTACTTTGAGTATTTGTACTTCAATTTTCAAGTACTTTCCTGTACTTCGAGTACTTTTTCAAGTAACAAGTATGAAGTACTTTTGAACACGTTTTGCTAATGGTTGCATGTATAAAGCCTTTGAATATATAATTGAGGAACGTTCTGCGCCATCGTTGGTTAAGATTGCGAGGAATGACCGTTCAAAGGTTCAAACTACGGTAGTCACGGTGTCATTGTCAATGCATGGCTCCGTTTTTAACAATCCGTGTATTACATCTCCATTTTTTATTATTCAAACCCGAAGCTAAATAAATCTTAATTACAATTGTCAAGTTTTAAAATTATTTCTGATTCTTAGTTTAAATATTTCTGTTACGATCTCCCTAACCTGAGTGAATTGCACAATGTGAAAATATGTTTTGATAGAAAAAGTACTCGAATCAAAATCAAATGAGTTTAAAGAGTACGTAAGAAATCAAATATAAGTAATGGAACTTACGAGATGTATAGCTAGAAATTTAAAAAGTATTTTATACTTGATACTTGACGTATTTAAAATACTTGATACCTCAAGTACCTCAAGTACTTCAAATATTTAGTACTTCAAGTACTCGGTACTTGAAGTACTTGGCGCTTTAAGTAATTTGCACTTTAAGTACTTGGTACTTTGAGTACGGTACTCGAAGTACTTGGTACTTAAAGTACTTAAAGTACACCGTACTGAGTACTCGGTACTTGGCAATTGGAACAAGAGAATGAAATTAGAAAAAATCAACAACTCAGACACGAAAATTATTTCTTTCAAAATAAAAAATAAAAAATTTTGGAATCGAACAGTGTCCGTGTAAAACGAAGGAAGCGCGTATACAGACGGAATTATACATTGACGATATACTGAAGAGCGTCCCTCGAATCCAGACAACACTGTTTTAATCGGAGAAAATTATTTTCTTTTTTTTTTTTTCAATTTCAAACAAGCCATTTTTCGTTCGAGATCTCATTCTCACATTTAGAATTTCTAGGATCTGCTTTAATATTATTATTCTTCAAATTTCGATGTACATTACGGATGAAAATAAATTATCGAGCAAGTGTGAAAATTCGTTTCGAGGTTACGGAGAGAGTGAATGGAGGAAGAAGCTCGTGGACGAATTATATTCTGTGCATAAAGCGGTCACTATATATGCATATATATGTATAAAGCCGTTTGTATGTACACACACACGCACACACACACACAGATAGAGATATAATATAACTCTAGTACATTTCACAGAGTCATTATGTTGAGTCTCATAACACAAAACACAACGCGGCGGGGTACCAAGCCGCGTTGAAGAAACTCTTCTCTGACGACTGCCTCGCGGGGTCCATCTCGTTTCCCTCGTTATACACAACGTAAATGGAAACCTGGGGCATTCATAATGGTATCGCGTTGGGACAAAACACACACGCACACACGTAGGTAGACGAGAGGCGTCACGAGAGCTTTTTTTTTTTTTCATAAAACCCTCGTTTTGCTTTCACATATACCTCGCTGTGATGTATTACACTTTTATACACATACACGCGCGCACACGTGTAAGTAGTGCAGGAAAAAGGGGGGGGGGGGGGAATTAACGATTGTTTCATTTTTCGCGATTTTGCGTCATTAATATAATAGGGCTGGACAGAGTAATCGCGTGTGTTACGTTTCAGATTTATGTTGCGTGTAAAATACGATATTTAATGCACAAATTGCGTTCGTATAACACTGGCGCGCCGGACAATCATATATAAGAGACTATGAAAAATTTCATGAGAAAGTCGAACCGAAGTAAAAAAAAAGAACCTCGCGGAATAAAGTTGTTAAATCGTGACATGAGTGAAAAATTTTACGATCGTTTGCTTGAAAGTCGATCATATAGTGGATACCTTCATTGTTATTTTTTTTTTTTTTTTAACTTTTTATGAGAAAAATGGGCAATCCAAGCAGCAGTGCCCCCATAGTACCTGTATTGGAAAGGTCGTAAATTGAAGTCTTTTTTTTTTTTTTCTTTATTTACGATACTGCGAACTTTGGCTATTTATTAATATTCCACGGATAACGAATAGGGACAAAGTTTTGGACAAAATTTCGATGCCTCGTATCGAAAGTACCGAAAAATAATTATTTGAGTCTTCATGGTACATACAAGATACGACATTTTATTAATTAATGAAAAAAAAAAAATGAACATTTGAGAGATGCGACAGTCTTAAATATTTCTTGAATTAATATGTTCGATAAAGCCGATGAGTAATCAAATATATGTATCGAGTATCGAGAATTTTTCAGCTTCCATTTTCTGATCGCAATCAAAAAACGTGAACTTTGTCTCTATAGTTTTGTTTTTGTAATCAGAACATTTTTTTATATACGGAACTGAATATCGTCGAAACGTTTATTTGACAGAAATTTTGAGCATTTTTTTTGTGGATAAATTGAAGAAAAAAAATCTTAATTCTTTCGTGGACATTCTTGATAGTTTGAAGTTTCGAAATTTTTTCAAAAATTGAACGCCTGAATTGAGCGTTGAATGTCCCACGCACATAAAAATTACGACGGAGAGAAAGATAACGAGAGAGAGAGAGAGAAAGAGAGAGAGAGAGAGAGAGAAAATGCTAAATCCTGAACGGTTGCCCGTTCAGTCTAATGCGCGTTTCATGCTCTCTGGCTCTTCGAGCATGCACTTCGAGAGTCTCGGTATATATGCGCTCCTATATCATGCGATGTGAGGTGAGGGCAAGATAAATTTGGTGGCCACGATTAAAATGAATTATTCAGGGACTGGGAGAGGAGATAGGGCCGGGTGAGTTGGGGGATGAGGAGTGAAGACGTAAGAGAGAAGAGAGACCACGATGAACCGTATACTACGTACACCCCCGGGGGCCACGTAATTTCCTGGGTTCGATTTCGTTGCTCTACGCTCTCTCGTTCTCTTGTATGTGCACTTATATGTATATGTAAAATATCGCCATCAGAATCGTCCTCTATCGATTTCACCGATATAGCATTTCGCTTATCTATGCGTGCATTTATTGTCTCGAGCTACAATTTGCAATTCTCTCGTTTGAAAACCAATGGCGTGCACAAAGATTATGAGGTCGAGGCGAAAAATTCGAAATAAAATCTTTGTTCAAAGTGTCAAATTACGAAAAAAAAAAAGTAAAGTAATGCAGTACAAATATAGGAGAATATAAATTTCTAATTAGAAAATTAGACTGATCATCGATGATGGGATTTTTAAGAGCACTTATAATTCAAGCCTCCTCGAGAAATTAGAGAGATCGAAGTAATTAATATTAAAAAACATATGATTTTTCTATAATCAATACCAAATACGAATTAACAATGTATATCACTGCACTCCTTGCGAATGCAGCTGATGGTCATAATATTCAAAGACAAACTCCGCAATTAAATCCACCGAAATCTATGACTTCAATGTTTCATGCCAAGAAAATTTCTCTCTTTCGTGCGTATATTATTCATTATGAAATTTATATGTATTTCATACTCTCCCGTGAGACACACACACACACACACACACACACACACACACACTGTATAACGAAGATTGAGAGCTGAAATGGTCATGAATACGACCCTGCCTATTTTATCATTTCTCTATAATTGGAATGTAACCTTTGGTTGCCAGCTCGGCCAATCGGTCGAATGACTGACCCAGATCATACAAAAATTCGTCGTGAAGAAAGAGAGAGAAAGAGAGAGAAAGAGAGAGAGAGAGAGAGAGAGGTAGCGAGAGAGAGAGAAAAATGAGGAAAAAGCAGAATCACACAGTGCATCACTTCCTCCAAACGCGACACTTATTTTCTAATTCAAAGCCTTTAAATATCATTTTCCAACAAAATAATATCGAAAGACAAAAATCTTTACCATTCCAAAGACCAAATCACGATCTTGTTCGTCATTTCGTTTATCTGCTACTCCAATTTTCATATGAAATTTCAACCTCGAAGACTGCTTAATTCGACTCCCGAAACAGTGGCGAGACCGAAATCGCATCCCCCACTCCCTCAAAATCGAGCCTGCGCACTTTACTCTGCGCAGCTGACCTTGTAGCTAGCGATGTCGCGATAGGCGCAGCGCTTTCTCCCACCATACGCCGCGTCGAGCGACATGCGCGCCACGCAGTGGGGAGCATTCGGTTAAAGTCCGAGTTTCCTAATTCGCGATCCTACTGTATTATGCAAAATTTGTCAGAATTTCGTTATTTACTCACGCCCGTGACTATAATTTATTGCTAATTTATTATTAATTTATTATTAAGGAGGTACGACTAGTATGAAGAATCCAACTGACGGACTTGAAATTTTTATATGTTTTTGCCGAATACTTTATGCGCCTATTGCCAAAATTTGAGCTATATTGACCGTTTAGTTTATTCGTAATAAAATTGCAAAGTCGAGCAGTTTGAGTTACTAAAGCACGTCGTCTTATGGAGACGGTTAACCGGAAGTGCTGTGATCACGGTTTTGCTGCTCACGTATCCAACTACACCCGTTGAAAAACTGAAACTTGATAGATTAGATATAATAGATATTGTAAAAAATTGAAAAATTACTCTTCACCGTGTAGTTCTGGCACTACATCATAAAAAAGTTTCAATTTCCGGTTGTAAATGGTCAGAACGATCAAATAGCACCCACAGACTTAGCAACGTCGCGAGTAACAGCTGATGGGTTTCGGCAAACATAACCTAGCTTTGTTTTGATGTTAGCAACGAGGATAGAGTCATCTTCGTTGGTCACGTATACCAACTTATAGCATCGCCAATGCGACGTTGCCAAGTGTTTACTTCAAATTCCATCATGTTATTTATGGAGTTTTATTATTTATCACGTATCAATTATATGTATAATTATCATTCTGCCGATCGTATTAATTCCACTGAGGTAATTCAAGTCTATTTTAATAGGTTTTCGGCTGATTTTTTAAAATGTTTTTTAGTCCGTTTTTGTGGTAGACATGTCATTATTATTATGATGGAGACTACTATCGAGTCGTTGACAATCTAATTTTTCAGTTTTTATTAGTTCATGCGCAATAAATTAATCATTTACCACAAAATTTTTCACATTATAATCGATAATATGAATAATCAATGCAAATAAACATAAATCAGAACAGCTGTGGGTAAAATGAATTTAGACTTTTTTTTGACTCCAAAGAACTAGTCGTACCTCCTTAATTTATTATTCCACTGCACTCCATGTCCGAGTATTTCGGTGAAATTATTTTTAAAGCCTCTTTCATTTCATGATGGTGTTGATAATTTTTGTTGAACAGACACGCGTGTGTGTGGTTCCTTTTACCACATTTTCGAGGTTTTTCCGATCCATATACGTATAGAGAGTCGCAAGCCACGTTGTTTCGGCAACGATCTTTTATACTATTTATTTTGTGGCTTCGATGTGTCTCTTCCTTGATTGCTGTTCTTTCATGTCGTTGCATATACCACAATACATCTCCCGAGTCTATACTATATTTACAGCAGGGTGGATGCGTGTTTGTTTTTACATGTTTAGTGTGACATTTCGTATCTCGAACCGAGCGGCATATTATGGGCTTCTATTTTTATGAGCTTTCTCGGCTCTCTTCTCTTTCTCTCCCAAACCTGCGTATTTCACTAGAAAAATCCCGTGGAAAGTCATGAAAATACGAGAGCGCGTGCCTCCCGGCTGTTTCAGCTGTTATATCTGCGCACCCACATGTATACCGTCATCCAAAGGTCCCGAGGGCCCCGACCTCCCAGCTCTCCTCGGCTCTGTCTCTTTTTCGCTTTACAAGTGTCTATCCATAGGCATATACACGTATGAAGAATGGAGCGCAAGCACTCCCCCGCTCCCGCCCTTCATTCTTCGTTGAAACGTCGCTGCGACGAGACCCTTTTCTCTCATTATATACTCGAGTAGCCTTTCCCGTTGCCTTTTGTTAATGCAAACCAAATAAGAGCATTCCACTTGAATGTAACGGAGAGCAACGACGAGACTCGCGGGGCAGGGGAGTGGTAAATTGGTCGAATTTTGATTAGCTTGGAAAATCGAAGAAAAATCGGCAAATTCTTCGTTTCGTTGCTCCACAGCAATGAGAGCTTCGTGAGCTTTTACTTATCGCGATATGGCAACACGCGTGTATCTCTGGGGACTTCCGGCACGGGAATAGAATGAATTCATAGATGGGAAATCAAAACGATGATAGCTCTCAGTTTTTTTTACGAGCTCAATGAGCCAGATGTGAAATGCGCGTGAATCTTTTTTTTTTCTAATACAACGAAAAGTAATTTTGAAAAGAAGAACTTTTCTTTTTATTAAAATTTTTATTTATAACGTTTGATTCGAGATACAAGGGATTGGAGAAATTTACATTGAAGTAAACATTTATCGTTTGAAAATATAATTGCTTTTCTCAATTCCATTGTAAAATTAGAGAGAAGCAAAGTCACAGAGGGATGTTTTTTCCTTTAAACTGCTCAACATCGAAAATTCCTTATCTAAACTCGTACTGATTATCAATAAAAAAAATCTGCCTAATGCCTCGATCTCGAACCTTCAACTTTCCGGAAGTAAGCAAAATTCCACGTTTCCCCTTGTATTTATTATCGTATCAAAGGAAAAAAGAAAATCATTTCTGAAGTATAGTCAACGATTGAGTATGCATTTCTTTTTCTTCATTACGGTAAGAAAAAAACACCTCGTACTCTCGAAACTCCGGAACTTTTCGAAAGTTTCGCACGATCGAAAGTTTTCTTCGGGCCTTTTTCCTTTCGCTTCTTCTTCTCCGGACCAGAACGGTTGCGGATGGTACCGTTAATTTCACGATGGAATATGCGGATACCATGCCCGGCCGTATAACTGCAAAAGCAATTGGCTCTCTCCTCTCCCGCGGAAAGAAAAGTCGTTAGTGACCCGTTGGCTAACGGCCAGTAACCGATTCCAAGAATGTAACAGATTTGTCACGTTGCTCCGTCTCTCTCTCTCTCTCCTCTCTATAATTTTATACGCGGCTAACACGTGATGATATATCCCCCTCTCAAGGGGTTGAGAACGGATGTATTTGCGCGAGTCGGAGTGAGAAAGATGATAATCGCATTTACCTCCCTATTCGAAGTAAAACGTAAGTAGCCAACTGACACGGATCTTCAGTGTGCCAAGGCTCATTTCCTATAATCCTGTTTTCTCGCTTGTTCTCTCTCTCTCTCTCTCTCTCTCTCTCTCTCTCTCTGTATTTGTCGTTTGACCTTTCAACTGTTATATACACACACACACCCTGATCACGCTCCGATCGGTATACATCGAATGTTGGCAAGCAAACGAATAAGGGTTAACCCTCATATCACTTAACGTATTGAGTCATGTGTGGGTCGACTCTCTTTGTTCTCCGACAGTCGATATAAGGGAGGACAGGGCAAAGGGTAATTTTCAAGGACGAAACGAGTGAACTAGAGGATTGTGATCGTATGAAGTTTTTTTGTACAATGAAAGCGATATGGATGACGATAAGGGCTAGACGCCGACACACCCCAATGAGGTAATGGAGGTGTACCGGTAAAACGCCATAAGAACATAACTTGTATGATTATATAACAGCGTGTGATACCAGTCGATATGCTCGTAGCAGGATTACACCGAAAAGAAAAATTTCGGAGCCCCAATCCAGTAATATCGTTGAATACACGAGGAATCTATAATGGCTATAATATTGATTCGATGAATAAATGAAAAACAAACTTTTGGCATTCATATCCTCTCTTTGCCGCTATATCCTTGAGTGTTTTCTTGCGGTTCGAGCCATACTTTACGAAATGAATGACGAAGGAAATAAGTCTTCGATATATTTTTTCTAAAGCTCCGCAAGCCAGGTATAGCTTCGGTCCAATTGGACTAAAAGCTGTCATTAGCATATCTCCATCTTGCTCTTCCTCATTTATACTCGCGGTGGAGTCGTTTTATAAGAAGACTTTTGATCATTGCACTTGATCTAATACGCTGAGAAAACAGTTGGGTAGGTTGACTATATATAAAGTCAATAGCCGACTGTTCAATGATCTGTTGGTTGGGAAAGAAGCTTTTCTAATTTCCGCAACATATTATCGGTCCACTGATGGATCCATAATGCGTTAATGGATTCTATCATGGATTCGGACCCACATATTCGTTAATAACAGATCGTGGTCTTCAGAGCTCCATTTTCGCAATTACTTATGATCGAATAACTCGATCGTGCGGTCTTCGGAGCTCCATTTTCATAATTACTCGTCGTAAACACACAATGTTTCGCAGTTGCCGAAGAACGTACATTATTCATCCCCCCTCCCCCCCCCCCCCCCATTTTGTGTCTATCGACTACAATGACATACTATCGGTATACATACTCACGCCTTCGGTCAAATTTACGTGCCAGAAAGAGCCTATAAAAATGAAAATAAAACGTTTTAATACGAAAACGCCGTGCATCGTATATTTTTATCGTTTTCCCGGAGAGAGCTTTAAGCATCAACGGTTTCACGATGAGCCGCGCGCGAACTCTGCAGAGAATCGCATGGCGATGAGAGAGAATATATATAAAAGCTCTCTCGCGTAATTTAACGCCAATTATTATTATTGCTATTATTATCGTATACGAGCGTTGATGGAGTCTTTACAGCCCCATGCCTAGCCCTCTCTGCTCTTCGTTCGTTTATTATCTTTATCGTTGAAATGTATATTTTGAAAATTCACGAATGTTGAAACTCGACGAGAAATCGCGTGGAGAGAAGGTTCAATGAATGACTGGTTAGGAGCTCTAGCGCGAGCTCCGAGACGATAAGTCTCGAAGGGTTTTCGAATTTGCGAATTCGGACGGGATTTTTTTTTTCTCCCAAATGATACCTTGACGCAGCTAAAGCGCCCCACGCAGAGGCTCTGAAATCGGATTAGTATGAAACTTTTTTTTTTGTACAACAAATAAATGAATTTATACAATTTTAGAGATCAACGAACGGTAAATGCGAGGTCTACATATGTATTTTTCAAATACGAAACGATAAAAAAATTGTTAAATAGCATCGAGTTTATAAATTTATTAGCGCTACTCCACGTAACATTGTTACTTTACTTTTTGTACATTTTATCAGTTGGTACACTTCATCGTTAGAGTGATGACTCAATGGCCCAAAAAATGGGCTTATTGTAAATAGTCGAGACGCCTTATTCTCTCCCCCCTCCCCTCCCCCCACTTTGGTTTTTCAATTTCAAACGAACGAATGAAGAAATAAATTTTTAAATATATATCGAGAATATACTGTCGATTTGTATATCCATTTGTACATCTTGAGATTCGTCATTTCCAACCTTTATAACTGTATAGAAGCCTTTTGATCGATATAAATAAGATGAAGCCTTGAGCGCCCTGTGACGGTCGCTAGAGCTTCGTGCGCTCATCTCGAAGCACACGCCACACACACGCGTTTCCATATATATATATTACGTGTGCAGACGGCTTGGTTGTATGACAGTTTTGCATTGTAAAACGCCTCTCTCGCAGTAGAGAGACAGAGACCCACGCTAATTTCGTCGCGTTGCTATTATAAGAAGCGTCGTCGTTTATTTATAAACGCTTTGAATCTTCGCTTGTCCATTCGTCCCTCTCGCCCCTCGTCCAGCAGCCGTGTGTGGTGCAAGGCGACGAAGCGCATCTCTCTCTCTCTCTCTCTCTTTCTCTCTCTCTCTCTCTTATACCATTTCGGCGTCACTTTTCCGCTGTCATCTTCGAGCGAGATGCCAAAGATCTTTAATTCGTAGAAATTCGTCGAAAATTCTCGCGACGAGCCGTGCACAAAGTTTTCTCCGCGCGCGGGTGAAAAGCTTCGTTTGGGGAATACCTAACATGGATGACGTCAGAATTGTGGGAGAATATATATTATGTATGAGGGTGGATATATGTGTGTGTGTGTGTGTGTGTGTGTGTGTGTCTGGAAGCGTCTGTGGGGGTTGTTGAAGCGTGTGGTCTCCCGATGGATCGACAATTATCGTCTCCAGCAGCTCGTCTTGGATATGCAATCGTGTCCGACATCCTCATTATCATCTGTTCGCAGCATCTCTCTGCTATCTCATCCGCATAAACTGTATATTCATTACACACAGACTCACTGACGATATTCTATTTTGGGAGTCATCGCGACGACTCTGTTACAGCGATAAAATTGAACGTTTTTACTGTAAAATCATTTTTACAACTGTGCGTGTACAAATAGTTAAGAAAATTCGAAAATCTCAGCTGGAATTCTTGGTACGACGACTGTTACGATTTTTCAGAGTCCACCTCTAATCGACAGAGTCAACACGGAATTTTCGTGGTTAACAAAATTTTATTATAAAAATTGTTGATTTTTGCTTTAATTGAAGGGCTTTAAAGAAAATTGAAAAAACAAAATGCTTAGAAATCATCATCAGCTAATGACTGCAGGCGCATAAAATTTATCGCAGAATTTATAATATTTCTGTAACTCTCGAGTCTACGTCTCACGAACACGTTGATCATTGATATTTGGTATCCAGCATACTTGCCTCGATTTCTTATTTCCTTATTTTTCACGATTCGCTATAATCATCATATATAAATCCTCACTAATTTTCTTGAACTACCGTTTTTCCAACCATGAATAACTCCGTAACGGGTACATAGAAAAAATATATATATACATTGGCGTGACTTCTGCAGTCACTATTCGCGTGAATCACTGGGGAAATAAATTTTTACGCGGCTGCACTCAGTCTCATTGGTTCGTGAGACTGCGAGCGCAAAAAAAAAAAAAATATAAAAAAAAACGAGTAAGCCGTATTTTTCGAGACGGTGTACTACCTCTATTACCTTTTCCCCTGATATAATGTAGTCTACGCGATGGTGGAATTTCGTGAAATTTGCGCCGGTTGCTGCTCAACTTTTTATGCAGCATGAAAATTTGATGTCGCGAGTATATATTGCGTGTAACTGCTGTCGCGGGAGTAAGAAAAAAATTCAAGAAAATTGATAGTTACAGGCTGGAAGACGCCTTCCGGTTGTATTGAGTATTTATACATTGACATTTTGGGACTAATACGTATATATCAGAGCTGGACAGTACTTCAAGTACTCGGTAATTGAGATGTATACTGGAAGTGCAGTACTTGAAGTGGAAAGTACTCAGAAAGTATTTCAAGTATTTTACTTACATTTTCAAGTACTTTCTTGTACTTCAAGTACTTTTTCAAGTACCAAGCATGAAATACCTCAAGTACTTCGAATATTTAGTACTTTAAGTACTGAGCATACTTCAAGCACTTGGTACTTTAAGTATTTACGGTACTCGGTACTTAAAATACACGAGTACTTCAAGTACTTACAGTACTTTGTACTTTTTCACTTAAAGTACTTTCAAGTACTTTGCCCAGCTCCGGTATGTACATACATCTGTACTCATATAATATTAAGCCATGTACTACGTGCCACGATCCGGCGAGTCGTTTTAACGTTTCGCGTCACGTTTCCGGATGTCCGGCGTCTCTATCCAATTGGGAGGGTGTTTCGCAAGCTCACGGAGTGAGTTTCATCGCTCGTTCGCCCTCATAAATAGACTCGCCCCACGAGAGGAGTAGATACAGAGAGATAGAGAGAAAGAGAGAGAGAGAGAGAGAGAGAGAGAGAGGGGAATTTATTAGAGACCATTTATATGATTATCGAGAAAAAATAATAATAATGAAAAAGAGTCCGTTTCTTTTAAATTGGGACATTGAAAAACCATTGAAAATAATGTTATTTATCGAGAAAAAAAAACTGAAAATTACAAACTTTTTTATGGATATTCAGTACTTTTATGATAAATATTAAAAAAGCCGTTCGAACAATTCTTCACAGTGACGTTTTTTTTAAAACGAGAGTCGATCAATATCGATTTTTTAATTGAAATTTTTTCTGTCATTGGCTTGATACTTTCAAGCTGCATGCTCGGATAAACGATGAGCTTTTAGAATCATTTTTGAAGAAAGTGCTGTCGAAGAACTAAGTTTCTCGCACACGCGTATATGAGTCTGGAGAACTTTGCGCATCAGTTTTAACCTTCTATGCAGTTCCAATCACATGAAAAACTGTATCTTTGAGTGATCATCCCGGGGATGACTCATCATTCCGGAAATGACTCATTCTCGTATTGTTGCGTGAGCTTGATTGTTGTGTGAGTTATGTAATAATTCTATCGGAAACTTGGCTTTTTTTTTAGTACCAATCCACGTACTGGAACTTGACTCTGTTTGCTATCAGCACGCGCGGAAGTCAATCTGGTCTTCAAAAGTGGAAATATGTTCCCTGGGTTTGCGATAATTTGATAGCGTTTATACGCGTTTTTTATGAATGTAGACAAGCTTTTATGTTTCTTTTAAATGCCAGCTGCCGATATCAATCGTGATGTTTTATCCGTACGAAATTTCGAATCATCTTCGAAAAAGGTGCCGTTGAAGAACTAAATTTCTCGCACACGTATGAGTCTCGAAAACCCTTCACATCAGTTTTAACCTCTTCTACAGTTCCAATTATATGGAAAAAAAATATATCTCAGAGTAACTCATTCCTGGAATGACTCCTCCCAGAAGTGACTCATCCTTGTATTGTTGCGTGATCTTTGTATCAGTTGAGTTATGTCACGATTCTATCGGAAACGTGACCTGTTTGAGTGCCAATCCACTTACTGGAACTTGGCAGCGCTTGCTATATCAGAACGCGCGGAAGTCAATCTCTGGTCTCTCAAAGTGGAAATATGTGCCTTGGGTTTGCGATAAGTTGATAGTGTTTAATTACACGTGTTTTTGAATAATCAAACAATAATTTTAATATTTCGTACAAAACGGAAGGACATTGCAGCTCTCGTATAGAGTGGTGCATCGAATATTTAAAGAAACAAAAAGATTGTACAAAATTGAAACTTGCATATTTGCTCCCTCATAAGTTTTGAACAATTATAAAAAGCTTTCTCGGCGAGGAAGTCAAACTTGAAACAAAAAGCTATTCCCTCATATATACGCAGCTTTATAACTGATTCTCCGCCTATATTTATCGCATCAGTCCAACGTCATTGCAATCTCAAATGAATTTCAAGTATACAAATCTGCGAATCGCAAAAATACGAATTGATATAAAAAAATGTAGTAAAACGTAAAAAAAAATTAAATGAATCTCGAATTTACCGAAGTATCGAACTTTTCGTGGAGTTTCCTCATCGCAGAGATGCAATTCCACTCTGTCGATTCACGATCTCTCTGGTATACACGACACCAGAACACTTAACACATATATACTATACAGTCACAGCTAGAAAGTACTGAGATCTCTCTCTCTCTCTCTCTTTTTCTCTCTCTGCAAAGTATGTTTTCGTCGTATATACCTCACGCAAGCTAATTAGCCCGCTGGTCTAATTAGCGCTAATTAGGCTGACGGTAGCGCTTTGCGGGCGACACGCTATACTCTCGTTGGCATTTCCGTTCATCCATCGCCAGAGCTTTGCGAATTGTCCAGGCGTTTCAACATCCGCAAACAGTGCTGAGAAATTTTAGCAAGATCCAACAGCCGCGTGTGTGCTCTGCTGCACACGCGCGTTGTATATATGAGAGCTTTCGAATGAAAATAAAAAAAAGTCATTGAGAATGGTTTTATGGGAAAATAATTGCATACGATTAGCGCGAAAGAAAAATGAAAATAATAAAAAACTTATTTTTCAAGAATTAATGATTGTTCGTAACTTTCTTTTTTTTTAACCTACTATAGAGTCATGTATACTTGCACTACTTGCGAAAGTACTTACTCGAATTTTGAGCTTTTTTTCCTCTGGCTATTCAAAATTACCCAACGTAATTGTTTTTTTTTTTTTATAATCAAAGCGCATCGATCGTATTTTCGTTTTTGTTTTAAATTTCTTCGACGAATATATGACGATTTTACACATTGAATCCGCAATTACAGTGGTAAACTGTATGGAAATTTGCGTATCGTTATCTTCGTTCGATTGTATAATTTTTCACGGTTTTTACGAGAATTTTATTATCCCGAGCGAAAAAGTAAAACATTTTTCGTCGTTTTGGATTTCTTATCTTTGAGTTGGGTATAATATGATGTCCCCTTCAAGACAGGGACCGCAGCATATGGGCTAGTGAAACAGAACGGTTATGATATTGCCATGGATATTTTAGCGGACAGCGAGAGATTGGGGCAGCGGAGAGAATCCACCCTTCTCTCGTCTGTGTGTGCGGGTTTGGCGGCTTCGCGTGACCCGAATCGCGTGCAACCTTGAGAGGGGAGGGAAAAGTTTATCCTTGGATATGCAACATGCATCACACTGCACACGATATATTGTATCTCCATATGTACCGTGCATTAAAAAAAAAAAACATTTTTAAATGATTAAAAAAACAAATGGGTTGAAATTGACGTATGGAAAAACTGAAAATTTAGTTTAAAAAAAACGCCTCGTAAAAAGAACGTTTGATTATGAAACGTTCGGAAAATTATAACAAGGGCAACGGTTCGAATGAAAAAAAAATAGAAATGAAAAGTGCAAACTGCGCATTTAGTCGGCTGAATGCCCACATTGACGATTCTCATTGGTTCCAAGTCATTGAAATAGTCAAGTATATAAATGAAACGTTCGAGTGAATGTGTCGTTATTGTTCAATTTTGTACTTTTCCTCGATTAAAGCGGCGCAGTTGGTACATTTCAGTTGTATTTTTCCATCGATCATTAATTCGTCAAAAAGCTCTAGCCTGCCATAAATTATATGCATCCAGAGAATACTTCACAAAGGCATAATTTTCGTTAAGGTAAATGTACCGCGGTAGCCGCAAACGTCTCAGTCGTCGCACGCACCGCTACAAACAATTACATTTATTAAGCATTTCATGATTAATATTGAAATTCTAATAATTGCAAGGTGATCGACAATACTTACCTAACGTATAAGAAAAAAAAATTGACCCTAGCGTCTTACGCGGAATATAAATTATTTTCATCCGTTTATTCCGGCCCACGTGTTATACGGAGGTCGTATCAACGGATTTCTTATTCTTGCTTTTTGTCTTCAAAAATGGCGTCGCTTCGCGATTCAATTGGGGACCACATCCGAAGCCGATTAAAATTTAATCCCTGACTTTCCTGGCCAAATTGAAATTTTATATTTTGAATTAATCGGTATCCATTTTATCGTGATGCACCATTGAGTTCCAAAAGCTAATTCTATCGAGATTTGAGAATCGATGCTCGTTGACTCGGGCTTTTAGAATATCGTATCGCGCGGACACCGGGTTTTCTCGTGTCCGAACACTGGGACATGGCGATTAAGCGCTGTGCGAACAGCTGGTACATTCCAGCTTTCCACCTTTCTCGCGGTATAAGTAATAAATTACGCAATATTTTAATGAACACTGCATGTGTTTTAGAAACTCGAAATAACAATCTCCAAGGTGTTTGAAGTCATTGATAGAACGTATGAGGCTTTACGTCCTGAATTTGTATAGCAATCTGAATGGTCCTTTAGGTTTGCGGCCACTGGTACATTTACCTTATTTTCTCAAGAGCTCTCTCTCTCTCTCTCTCTCTCTCTCTTTTTCTCTCTCGCTCGAATTTCGTTGAGTGAAAAAAAATCGATTTTTTAAAAAAAGAAACACTTTCGGAAAGCCCAGAAAGAGCTTTTCGAGAAACAAGAGAGCTCTATGCCCCCGAATTAACTATAATTCGGCGTAGTTTGAACATATTCATTCTATGAATGCGCTAATGACATTTCAAACCGTAAAGCTCTTTCTTTAAAAAGAGTATTTTTTGAAAATGACATAACTCGAATATCCCGGCAATTGATATAGAGCAATGAACTTGAAATTTTCAATGCAAACGAAGAATACCGACTCCCAACATAAATTTTTCTGCAAAACAGCTGGAAATTACGTATCGAGCCAGTAGCTCGTTACGTTACTCTAAAATGGACAATCCCATACACATATTTTTTTTTCACGATTCTACAGAAAATATAAATATTTGAAACTTTTTTTTTGTTACCGTCAAAAGCTTCCTCAAAATCTCAGGTATACGATAGCGGATGGAAAAATTTATTTCTCTATTAATTCGTTAAAAATTTACAACGGATTTGAAAAAAAAAAATAAGAAAAAAGAACTTTAGGGGGTATTGCAGGGCTTATAGGAATTTCGTATTCAAATTTAGCTCTTTACGTCCGCATTTTTTTAACTTTTACATTATTCCTATCCCATAAATTTTTTTCCCCCATTCCCGTTCGTACGGTCTTATTGTCTTTCCCTTCTCCCCCCCCCCCCCCTTTTAAAATTCCACAATAATAATGTCCGTATTCACTTATGGGAGTGGAGCTGGGTAAAAGCTCGCAATTTTACGAGTCAGCGTGTCCTTGTAGCACTTTCAATGGCTCGCATATGGAATTAAAGACGTTACGCATATGTCACGTGCGTGTGGGATTTCGTGTTTACGATATTTGAGAAACTTGAAAAGAACCAAACATATTCCGGCGAAGCAGGGCTCCCATATGTTCTGAGAGATGTTCACACCGACGCGAGGGGGACGTATAGAAATTGTACGAAATTTAACAAGTAGCTGTTCGTTTGGAAGATTGCCAAGAGAAAGAGAGAGAGAGAGAGAGAGAGAGGGAAAGAGAGAGAAAGAGAAATCGATCGGTAGACGAGGGCACAGCGTATCGCATACACCCCCTCAAGTCTCAACCCCTCGTGTCTTGTTATTTATTTACAAGAGTACATACGTGTACCACGAGGGCTGCTCCCAAACACGAGCTCGCAGCCTGCTCATACATGTAACCATCTCCTGGCTGCCACGACTGTGCACGAGCTTCGATCCGCGAGTTTGCTGAATTACTTTATTCCTCAACAATGAACAGTCCATGCACGTAACAGCTGGCCCATATATTTCCCTTTCCACGCATTCGCATCTTATCATTTTTTTTTTTTTTTTTTTTTACAATAACTTCAGTCTCTCGTATCGTCGACAGCCCTGACGGAAGAATAAAATTTACATGTCCGAAGATATATAAATTTTTCACGATAGAAATATCATGCATGCGAGGTGCTTTAGAATTTTTTTCATCCCCGGATCGTGACGAGCCACGATAATTTTGGAAAAATGTTTTTTTTTTTGTTTCCGGCGATAAAAAAAAAAAAATCGGAAAATTTCAGATGAATCATTTTCATGAAAAAAATAATATTTCGAGTGATATATTTGTTTTTTTTTTGTTGTACTATTTCATCCACGGATTATCCGTACGATGTTGGAGACTCTCGACGACGAACGATTCGACGAATTTACGATGTTATTTTTAGAGAAATTTATTTTAAATTTAATTCATCAACTGACGCACGAATAAGTTATATGTATATATTGGTTCGATGGCATGAAAAAAAGCTCTTTCTGGCCTGCGGTGAACGTCGTATATAACCACTCGTCGGCGAACATAATAAAAGTCTGTCGTAAAATTCGAACTATCGATCCGTGCTTATAGAGGTCGTTAGATCTGCGGATGGGCCAACATTATATTTATATATATGTCTAAGCACTCTTTTGCAATACATACACAGGCTGGCGCCATCAACGAGCACATATTTTTTTTCTTCTTCTTTCTTTTCATGCGCCTCATCCCCTTCGTGCCAGATTAATCCGACGTGATCTCATCTAGGAGATTATTTTCTTTCAACGCCACTGTAAATATACTGATTATATATATATATAAATATATTTTATCAACTCTCTATGGAATCTTGATCGAAAAGTCTCTCTTTTCTCGTCAGTCTTTTTTTTTTTTTTTTATCAAGTAATACAGTGAGCTTTGAGACGAGCGAGATAAATGAAAAATCGATCGGCATACGCGTTCGATCTTTCAAAGATTTTCAATTATCATTTTCTAAAGAGTTTCACAATTATCCTCCTTCGACGAAATCTCTTCCCTAGAATAACTTGTTTTTTAATCGAATCATTTTTTAGATTTCCAATAATTATGAACTTAATAATGGTATTTGTGAAAATATACCGATAAATTTATATGCATTGTGTATAATATAAAAATAACATGGATATTTGGGTGTATCAAAAAAACAAATTTTTTTTAATTTATTCATGCTCCCATCCCTCAAAACTTGAGTTTTGATAGAAAAAAAAACATCCTCGCGAAGAGGAAGCTCTGTACCTTGAGTGGAAGCCGCGGCTCTCATTGGACCTTTCTAATTATAACAGCCAATTAACGTTCTATGACGAACTTTTTGGAAAGAAAAATTTGAGACCATGAGGATTGTATTTTTAATTAAGAAAAAAGAATTTCATTAAATGAATTTTTTTCTATTTCTAATTTCTAATTTTTTATAAAAAATTCTAAATAATTTTAAGTTGAACATTTTTTTTATCCTGACACCAATCGTGTTCAAAATAAAAATTTAGATCCATTGTATTCGTAACAATAATTTTTCGATTAAAAATTGTTTATAAATTGTCATAAGCAATTCGTATGTGGTGAATTTTTTTATTCGTGATAATTTTTTTTCTTTACTCAAATACGTACTCCATGATTCTTTATTCTCTTGCTGTAATAGGAAATCATTAGTCTCAGGGAAGATCGTATATAAGGAAATTTTGTCACTTTTAACAATTTTTCCGCTATGACTTTATGCAAACAAAACGAAAAATGTCATTTATTTTTTTATTTTTGGTAAAGATTGAGGCCAACGACGCCTTTTTACACGTTGCATGCGTCTTTCAGTGGAAATCAGCGACCAAAAGTGTATATACTTTTATATTGCGCTTGACCTCTATCCTTAGTTAATATAATGAATTAAATTCCGCACCCAAAGCTACTTCTTGTTCAGCAATATCGTTTACAACTTTTGAATCATTGAGGGTTCTTTTCATTTGATATAGATGGTCTCAAATTTTTCCTTCCAAAAAGTTCGTCATAAACGTTAATTGGATGTTATAATTAGAAACGTCCAATGACGAGGGGCAGCTACCACTTAAACTAAAGAGCTCCCTCTTCACGAGGATGTTTTTTTTCTATCGAAACTCGAATTTTGAGGGGTGGGAGCATGAAAAATCAAATTTTTTTTTTTTTGAAACACCCTAATGGGTTTACTCTTAGAATGAACATTTTCTTAGAATTAATTTCTTAGAATGAACATGCCGATGTCCATACGAGAGTAAAATATACCATGGGATATTTTTTACCGTACCTCGGTATATTTTGTTTCGTATGCTCATTATATGTGAGAAAAAGTATTCATTTTTATCCGCAAATAATGCCAAATTATGAAAAATCGCTTACTCAAAGTCAGAGATTCGTCAAATTTTTTTTTTTTTTCTAATTTATTTTCCAAATATGATCAGGAATCAACGTTCCAACATAATTTAATTATTGTTTTTCTTTTACGTTGCGATCGTTTGGGGGAAATTGAATCGTACGATTTTGACATCAAGTCACGAATATTTCAGTGCGCGTTATATGCATCTTTTTATGGCAGCTTATACCTTTACAAAGTCACATGAATCGGGCAAAATTTATGGTTCAAACGCTTTCACCTTACTGTCGTTTATTTATAATAACATACAGTGTGTACTCGTGCTGCAACAGAAGTGTTCTGGCCAAGAATAATGATCGTGGCACTTTGCTCGCTTTGTAGTCTCGCGTGAAACTATTCACATGAAACGAAAAAGAGAGAGAGAGTGAGAGAGTGAGAGAGAGAGAGAGAGAGAGAGAGAGAGAGAGAGAGAGAGAGAGAGAGAGAAAGAGAGAGAGAGAGAGAGAGAGGTAAAATATATCATTAATTTTGAATCGCTGCATTAAACGGGACGCATGTGCATTCTCGTAACTCGGTGCTTAAGCACGCGCTATCGCTAATCCCCTTCTTGCCAATGTCTGCTTCATCTTGGTCAATAATACATGTCGCGGAACCCGTGAATGGCTATTAAACGCGAGAGAATTATGGGATAAATGAAGATAGGATCGTGAGACGAGACATTTGGAGCATATTCGCTCGTTCGTCGTTCACCCTAGTTTGACGTCTGAATTCTTTGTGCCCCCCTCGGAGTTGAAAATGCGTACTAAAAATTTTTGCCGGTCAAGTTACCCGTTAGAAATTGTCTCGGTGAATTTAGAGTTGACCGAATATCCGAAGATACTTATAGCTGACTCAAAAATTGAGCGGCAGTTCTTGAAATTTTGATTTTTTGTTTTTTTTTCGTGCACGTGAATCCGCCAACTGCACTTGCAAAATTTTAAGATCATTTACTGCCAATTGAAAAAAAAAAATTCTCCATCGTTGTGAGGGCTCTCGAAAATATTATTTTCATCGAATTCAACTTTCGAACGTGAATTTGCATCTTTGATGACCTTTCAGGTTAATTTTTAGTTCGATTTTTGGTCATCGTGTTGGCTTGAATTATGCAAAATTCAATCTTTTCGACAAGGATTGAAAATTTTGCCGATTTGTTTCTGGCCATTGACCGAATATTTTATCATTATTTCGGTCCTTATTTGTTTTTCAAATTTTAATTTTCGTAGCCGAGTCTACATTGAGTCGAATTCGATATTAATTGATTTTCAAGTTGATTTAGAAATGCCGCTGTTTTTTAAATTGAAGTCTGCACATAACACCAAATATTTTACACCGAGAGGAAAATCTATGGTAGATTAAACATTCGGTGAATTATATTTTACAGTCAAAGTAACAATAATACTATTGAATGGAGCAAGAAAAATTAATTAATCCCAAAAAGGATTATAACATATATATCTGTCTGAATTACAATTTTTCTCGCAGCAGTGTATCTCGAAATAAAATCAACGCAAACTCGACTCTTGCTTGTGAATTTTATGACTTTTTTGTACGACCCATGTTCATTGAAAAAAAAAAAAGCTTTATACCAATCGGGTAAAGTTCAACGTCCGTTTACGCGAGAGCACGAAACTGTGCTATGCCGGAGAAAAGCTCACCTCATCCCAACGAGAAGTTGGAGGGGCAGAATTCCGTTTCACTCGGCGTTTCGTCGACCTGTCTGACCCGCATGCGCTGTTTCTACTTCCAACTATGTGCCCCAAGTCTTTTTTTCTTTTTTATTATCTCTCTCTCTTTCTCTCTCTCTCTCTCTCTCTCTCTCTCTCTTTATTATCTCTCTCTCTCTTTCTCTCTCTTTCTCTCTCTCTCTCTCTCTCTCTCTCTCTCTCTCTTTCATCTCTCTCTCTTTTACTGCAGCATTTATTTCGCACTCCACGTTCTCGTGTTTTCTTCTATATTTTAACTCCCGCTAGAGAGAGAGAGAGACAGAGACAGAGATACTCTTTTGATGATTATCCACTGGACCGGAGGACCCCGATGTTTATTTGACGAGAGCTCGGTGTGAAGCGTTCTCGCAGCCATTATACACACACACAGAGAAAGAGAGAAAGAGAGAGGAGAGAGAGAGAGAGAGAGACCAGTTCTCTCTCGGGTTGGAGAGGGGTGCAGGGTCAAGAGTTTATTTATTTTTTTATCTTTTTTAATTTCCATCATATATAGCGATGCATATATTTCACATCACGCATAGTCCGCGTCAATAATTCTCATGACCCAACTCTTTCCAGATGCATAAATCCCATTTTCCTTTCACATTTTTCGTATGCCCATGCATATATACCTTCGTTCGAAATGAAAATGAAAAGTAGGGCGTATTCGTTGTTTCTTTGTTTCGTTTTTTTTTTCGCCTGCACGTTACTTTCAACCGGGGGGTTTTTTTTTTTTCTATTATAATTGTATTTACGTCAACAATATACCAGTTTACAAATGAGTCAATGATGATGATTATTTGTGAGAGGAAGGTGATGAATATCCATATTGTACATATGTTGATGGTCGCTACTCGGGCAATACCGCGTATTGATCTGACGGACGCGCACGCATTCACGGACACGCTGTGATGAAATGCACGTATCTATCTCGTATATATAGGGTGTAAACAGCCCCTTTACAATGTGTGCCCACGGGGCTAGATAACTTCATCCCACAGCTCGTAATTTTTTTTTCAATAAAGCGTAGAATCCTTTATCGATATACCGCGGCTTACGCGATGATGATACATGTATACGGTGTCAATCAAATTGCTCGAGCAATCCTGAATACGGCGGCTATCAGCCATGTTGGATTATGACCTCGAAGATGGCGCCATAGGCAAAGCTAACGGTGCAAATGAGTAAATGAGCCTTTGTCAAGTTTAATTCGGGTGATGAGCCTCGATCAATTGATATCGTAGGATATACCAATGGAATTCTGCTTTGGTATCTGATTGTGGCTATACTCAAAGCCTGCTTTGGTTCAATGAATGGAATTACCATGGAAATAACCCCCAACGGATATTCGATCATAAATACTCCTATGGAGATGCACGAAAGACTAGACTTGTCTGTTCATTTCACGATCATATCGTCGTCTCGATCGTTCCTCGCGGAAAATGAATATTCAATTCCGGGGCGTGTTAAACAACCCATATATCCTTCCCGGGGGATTTCAACGTCCCTGATGAATATTTGTGCATAAAATTTTAACGATATACGTATGCCACTTGCATACCCGATGAATGACGTTTTCCTTTCTCGGCTTTTTGCTATAATCAGAACGGGAAAAGCCTCTGCTGCGAATGAGGAAAACAACTCTCGGATAACCAAACCGCGTGTTATGCACATACACGTAAGCAGATTCGTAAGCTCGCGGTCTTCGGGTATACTACTATGTATACGTATGTACCAAAGTATCTCGAAACCCACTTTGGCACGTTCCCAAGGACCTCATTTGCTCTATATCGAAGTACCGGCGCGATATCTGGCAGGACGACGTTTCGTCGTTGTCCTCTCTCTCTCCTCTCCTCTCTCTCTCTCTCTCTCTCTCTTTCTCATTCTCTCGCTCTGGTGGACACTCTCAACGAGCTAGCTCGTCGTGCCCTCGAAGCATTCCGGATTCGTGTCAAGGAACGATTAGGAGTCAGGCGCGCGACCACATTGAGCACAGCTAAGGGAAAAAAACGGTCCAAAACGCTTTGGCTCGTGCAAACCCTCTCTCTCTCTCTCTCTCTCTCTCTCTCTGCAAGTGATTCAAGTACTGAATTTCTAAAGTCAGAAGGGCCTTTCACGAGTATTTCAATAACGATATTCGATAAGGCTTTTTGCATTTTAACCAGCATTAGACGAGTATAGTACGAATTTCGCGTGTAGATCGATGGCTCAATGTTAAAAGGACGTATATCAAGCGCTTGCAAGGGTACACACGACGATATTTTGACTTTGAAACACATGGAAACCCAAGGAAACGATTTATCCTAACCTTCATGTATATCTATGTATGTATATTTTGTGTGCTGTATATCGCCATCTCTGTGTTCCGCGTCCTATCGCATCAGAGTCCCGGAAGGAATTATTTTGTCGCGCCAATTAACTTAACCGCACACTCTCCCGCAAAGGACGAGGGATAATGAGCGGTTTTGAATAATTGACCTGGAGATTGCAGGTTTCGTATATAATAAATGCTTTACGGTAACGTGGCTCGTGCAATATCGTCGATCATAAAACGTATATGCTTGTTTTACGTATCGGAACATGCGATCGGATTGATCCATTATATGTCCATTAAAGCCCGCAATGAACTATTCCGACAGGTGGCGTTGATCATTGTTTTTTAGTTTTATGTATCCTCGTATTTTGCAAATCGGTTTATTGGTTAGGAAACGATATATTGAGGTTGTGTTTTGGAGATTAAACTTTCAAGCTTTTTCTCGATTTTTTTCGAAACTCGCAGAATGACTGCAATCGATCGTTAATTCGTAATATCGTATTGAATCAATTGGCAATCGATCGAAATTAATATTACGTTCGAAGCTCGATGTAATGAGAGAAAAAGAATGATACTTTTGGTTTTTCGTGTCCCAATATTAGAATACGAGTCCTTGCTCCAGAGTGGCGAAAAAAAAATATCCATGAATGTCATTTTTGAAAATAAAATTTTTCAATGTGGAGAAAATTGAAAAAATTTTGCATCCACGCGAATGAATATTCCGCTCACTATAGTCGGAATTAATATTTGAGTGGGCTCGAAATTTTTCTCAACTATGCAAAAAATTGTGTGTTTGCAAAATTAAAAAAAACAAAAAACTTGTCTAAATTTCGTTACAAAAGTTTTTTTTTGTCTCTTCTCTGCCCTGTTCCAGGTGGTGCTGGTCTTCATCCTTAGTATAGCATCGCTTATAATATACTTCATCGACGCCTCCAAGTAAGGGATCTAAAACATTTGTACGGTATTTTTCATATTGATTTCCTCGATAATTTCGATTTTTCAATGACATCTCCCCGCGTATATATACTTTATACGCGATATTATAAAATATTGAGCGAGAAGAAGAGAGAAAAAATCGAAATTTCGTCGAACTTTATATGCGATATGCCCGACATGTTTGCGAGAATTGACAGAGTGTCCGTGATTTCGTGTTTCGTTATGTTGCAGCGACGAGGTTGAGCGTTGCCAGAAATGGAGCAACAACATTACACAGCAGATAGACTTAGCTTTCAATATATTTTTTATGGTCTACTTTTTTATACGCGTGAGTACGAAAAATTTCAATTATTACCTCAGTTTATTTAATGCGAATAGAAAGAAAAAAAAAAAAACATATTCATATTCGATGATAACAAAGCCGATGATAGTGCTTGTAGCTGTGCAATAAATTTTTTCCATCTTTTGAGTATCTTTTTCGTTTTGAAAGAATTGTTTTTTTTTTTTTTTTTTGCTTTTTTTTTCTCTCGTCCTTCTTCGCCCATCAGTTTATCGCCGCCAGTGACAAGCTGTGGTTCATGCTGGAGATGTATTCGTTCGTCGATTACTTTACGATACCACCGTCTTTCGTCTCGATCTATCTCGATCGAACGTGGATCGGTCTGAGATTCCTTCGTGCCCTACGACTGATGACGGTGCCCGACATCCTCCAGTACCTCAACATTCTAAAGACATCGAGCTCCATTCGTCTCGCCCAACTCGTCTCCATATTCATCTCCGTCTGGCTCACCGCTGCTGGCATCATTCATCTGGTGAGATATAACGAACAACAATAAATAAATAAATAAAAATTACTCGAATTCCCCCCCTCAATCAGTATCAATAATTGAAGGAGGTTGTTAAATCTGTTGAAACATCAATCCCTTCGTTGGCATTGATGGAACAGTGTGCACATCTTTTTTTATTGTGTTTTCCTCAAAAATCCAGCTATACTCGGGGAGTTTTTGGGCTCGCTGAGTCCGAATTTGAAATGAAAATTGGAAAATAAAAAAATAGGTGTCAGAATGGCGGACTTGAAGCTAAAAAAAATACGGTTTGCTTGAAGATTCCTCCATGAATCGTTAAAAATATTATCCGTTATGACGTACTTCCGGCTATTCTCGAGATATGTCGAAAAATGTTCAACTTGAATTTTCAAAAATTTTGAAAACTTGAGTACCGGGTCCATTCTACGTGACCGAGAGCATCCCCCTTTAGGAAACCCCCGAAAAATCATATCAGTTTTTGCGTATCTTCAACCGTTCTCGAGATATGTCGAAAAATGTTTTGAATTTTCAAAAATTTTGTAATTTCAAGTACCGAGTCCGTTTTACGTGCTCGAGAACCTCCCCCCTTTAGAAAACCCCAAAAATCATGTCAGTTTTTGCGTATCTTCAACCGTTCTCGAGATATGTCGAATTTTGAAAATTTGAAAAATCGTACTACCGTATTGGTTTACGTTGCTTGAGGATGCAATGTAAAAAAATTATTCAGCAGCATTTTGGTCCGTCACATTGGGATCTGTCGTTTTGAATTTCAAAATTTTGACATCAAATTTGGATTCCGCGACTCAAAAAACCCCGAATACATATTTTAGACTAAATTGTCGAAAAAAAAAAAAAAAAAAAAAACACATTTTTGCGTACAATTTTATCACTTTTAGTCAAATTCGTTGCATCAGCGAAGGGATTGAGTGAGTTTTCAGAATGTTATTACGAGCCTGATAATTGACAATTGCACTTGCAGTCCTCCGTAGAATAATATCTGAGATCCCAAATGAAATTTTAGCATCAACGAAACTTTTGAGTCTTCTTTCAAATGCGGTGGACTTCGGAGGGAATTTTAAATTCCTAAATTTTTGCCTCACTGTAGTCTCATTGTCTTTGCAATGACACATTTATCATTCAATATCTCAAAATTATTATCAATAAAACGAAGGAATAACGGTTTAAACAACAATAATGATGTTTAAATAACAATAATGCGTGAAAATATGCAAAAAAATTGCCTTTATTCTAAAATTTTATCGTCCCAAAAAAATTATCAATAAAATTTGGTAAATTTTTTCTTCTCTCTCTCTTTCTCTCTCTCTATCTCTCTCTCTGCACAGCTCGAAAACTCAGGGGACCCTTTTGAGTTTACGAATCCGCAGCCACTATCTTATTGGACATGCGTTTACTTCCTGATCGTGACTATGTCGACGGTAGGATACGGCGATGTTTTCTGCCAGACGGTTCTTGGCCGCACATTCCTAGTATTTTTTCTACTCGTCGGTTTGGTAAGCTCACCAAATTATTATTACGTTTTAACACACTAGTTACGTAAGAATTGATGAAAAAAAAAAAAAAAATGACAATAATAATGACCAACCAGAGAGGAAAATTTGATGAAAAAGATGATGATGATGATGATGATGAAAAAAATAATAATAACGGTGATAATAAGTGAAAGGAAAGGAGAAAAGAAAAACGCATATATATATACTTCTATATGTTTTTCTATTACATATATCTATTACCTACCTCGCTATCTATCCATCTTTCTCTCTCGCTCACTCTCTCTCTTTCTTTCTCTCTCTCTCTCTCTCTTTCTATCTCTCTCTTTCTCTCATTCTCTCACAACATCTATTTCATGTAATTTAAATGAACTCCACGTGTCACGAGCAACCCCATACAGGTGCCAACGACCGTTGAGCGTCAAACTCGTGGAAAGCTTCGAGTAACTTGAAAAAAAAAAAAAAAATTTTTTAATTTTTCTTAAATTTGGAAATTTTTTTTCCATATTTTGTTTTTTTTCCGAATTGTTTATTCGAGAGAAGCTTTCCATCGAAGATTTTCCGGGCTTGCGAAACGAACTTTTCTCTTTCTTCTTTTATTTTATTTTTTTTATTTTATTTTTCTTTCATCGTTTTCTCACGTTGCGAGCTTTTCGAATTAAAAGAAGAAAAAAAAGAACTCGCGTCTATCTTGGGCCAAATTGTTTCCCGTGGACACACGAAGTATTTACGGTTTTTTTTTTTTCGGGGGCGAAAGAGCACCTCGAATTATGCTTTTGGCTTTTGGCTATTTATATATATGTACATGCATAAAGCGATTAAAAATGTGCTCTCTTGTTTCTCGCGTTCGTTTCGCATGCCCTTGCCTAGCCGTGTGCGCGCCCTCCTCGTACTTTGCCAGTTTGAAAAAAAAAAAAAAAAAAAACAAAAACCATTTTTGTTCTTCTCCAAAAAAAAAATGAAAGAATACCGACCACTTTTGGTAGAAATACAGGAATTGGAAAAAAAAAAAATATATATATCGTTTGCCCCGGGTAAATTCGCGATTATATTTGGTTGGAAAAGAAAAAAAACTTATAATTTTCACTTGAAAAAGGAAAATTATTATTTTTTTTTTTTTGGTGAAAAGTAAATATTTTTTCCCACGCATGACATCGCAGATATTGGTCGAAATGGCAGTAGATTTATTTTTTTCAGTGTAGTATACATGGATATGCGAAAAAGTAGGATTTTCGTCTTTTTTTTTTTTTTTTTTTTCTTTCCCTCTTTTTAGAAACCATTTCGAGTATTTGAAAAGTGTAGAATGTACTTTTAGTGCATTAATTTTCAAAAATCTTGACATGAATTCATTGAGTATCTCGATAGGATAAAAAAAAAAAATTTTGCATTAATTTACTTTTGTAGATTAAGAAATCGAAATATTTTGAAAAAAATCCCTCAAGTTATAAAAAGAAAAAAAATAAAGAGAATTGATTAATTCAATTGTCAGCGAAGATTGCCCTCGGGGATATAAACGAAGAGGGAAATATTTTTCAAAGATATTTCGAGTTTAAAATTTTGGAGTAAAATTTAACAAATTTTAATTAATATTAAAAAAAAAAAAAAATTCTATTAAATCGCTTCAATATTTCTCTGTATCACTGCTGAAGTGATCGATCAATGAAAAGTCTATCGAATAATCCAGCTATCGATAATAACAAATAAAACAAAAACAAAAAAGATCTTACGAGAATGCGCGATTTCTCTTATTCACGAAAATTCGAGATGTCGAAATATTTGCCAGGTTGAAAATTTCAGGGAAACGAGATCTTCTGATTTTTTCTTTCAGATTAAATTGTACACCGGTATTTCTCAAATCCAAAACTCGAGTCAATTTCACGTTAAAAAAAAAAAAATCTCACGACCTACGATCACTAATTTTGGTACTCCGAAATTTCCAAAATTTCATATCTCGTTGTCCATTGGTGCCGCGAGTGCTTCTCCCAAAGGACTTTTTTGACCCCAAAAATGACCCAAAGTCGAATTCAAAAAAAAAAAAAAAAAAAGGTATCGTCGATTATCGAAATTTGCGTAATTTGCCATTTAAATACTCGAAACAGTTTCGAAAAAAAAAAATATTCTTACGTTTTTACAACAAACAAGCAAAGAAAAAAAAAATGCCATTCAGACCAAGAGTTCTGTGACGACGAACGAATAAAAAAATTTTCGAAATTAAAAAAAAAAGAGCTAAATTCTTTCAAAACTGGCAAATTACGAACTATTGTGTCTCGGTTGAAGAAAAAAAATCGTGGAATGACCTGTGATGAGGACGAAATTTCGTCCAACGACCCCCTCGAATCATCGAAATCACACAATGGAGAGAAAATTTTTGTTTTTTCTTTTTTTTTTTTCCCTCTCCCAAGAGACACGCGAAGCAATCACAGGTCATTCGAAGCAAATTGTATCTCGAAACGAATGCTTTGTTCGAATGGTGTATACATGCATGGTGTATATGCACGATTGCCAACTCAACGATAACGAAATTTCCCATAAATATCTATACTTACAAATATCTCGATCAATAATTTATATAAATAAATAAATGAAATAATTAATCAGTGATCAATCACATTAACGAGTATAAAACTAGCCAGCTCCAAAAAATTTTACTTTTTCTTATATTTTTTTGCCCCCCCCCACTATTGCACAAAACTCGATGCCTCGAAAAAAAAAAAAGAAAAATAAAAGAAAAGCAAAAGGAATTCCGATCGAATTGTCAAACACCGGTGTCACCGTTCGAACGACAGTATTTCCTTTCCGTCCCCCTCCATCCCCCCCCCCCCCCCCAACGTTTGTCGACCAATTTTTTTTTCCATTTTTGTTTCGCAGCAAAAAAAAAAATTCTCAAAAATTATTCTCCGAGCTTTTCTATAAAATTTATTTATTTTTTTGCTTTTTTTTTTTTCGTGGCGAAAAAATTGCCTCGTTGACAAACCTTGGGTGGACAGGGGCAAAAAAAATATAGCGCAGCATCGAGAGATTGCAGCTCTCTTCGTAATAATAAATATAAATACTCGATTTATCGTTTTTTTCATATAAATACGTATGAATCACACGAAGCAAAAAAAAAAAAGGGTTCCTTAACGATTTCGCTCGTCCAAGGGCCCTTTTAGATATATAATATATATATATCCCATACAAACATCATTCACGATGAAATGTCGTCCATCTTTTTTTTTTTTTACTTTTTTTGTCACCCAAAAAAATGATAATATTATTTCTTTTCAATCATCTTCCAAATCTACAACTTGGTAAATCATCGAGCCCCACCATACCTATAGTTCTCGTATTTTTTTTATTAATTTTTTTTAACAATTGACCCTGTCTATTGTCCAATACGATCAATCTCTTACTTATGGACCAACCGGTTAATCGAACATGACCTGCACCTCGAGCAGAGCAAGGCAGCACGTTTGGTGAACGTTTTTTTACACAAACAAAAAAAAAAAAAAAAAAAAAAAAACGAAAACAAAAAATCACGAAGCAACGAGAAAATAAGAAAAATAATACAAAAACACGAGAAATATTTTACGGACGTGTAGAGGAAATAACTGAAAACGAGAAAAAAAAAAAAAATGAATGAAAATAAAAAAAAGGACGATAACCTCTGTTCCCCTTCCGCAAAGTCTCGCTGACAATCGTCGTCGAATGATCGAAGAAAAAAAAAAAAATAAAAATAAAAAAATTGAGATTCTCGATCATCCCCCGACGCTTTGAATTCCATTCCACGGATTAGGTCTCTGTGAATTATGCTTACGAAATTATGCTTGAGAAAAAGAAGCAAGGAAAATAATTTTGTTGGATACAAAAAAAAAAAAAAAAGCAAAAACAAAGCCAATCAGCTTGAGTCATTTACCTCTCATTTATATCTAGCATTGAAACAATTTATCAAATTCCAACTTTGCTAATTTGCCCTCTCTTCCCTCCCCTTTACTTTACCTTCGCTAATTGTCTCTTTCTCTCTCTCTCTCTCTCTCTCTCTCTCTCTCTCTCTCTCTCTCTCTCTCTCTCTCTCTCTCTCTCTCGCTGTCTCTCTATTTCTCTCGCTCCATTTTCTCATCTCTTTCTCACTATCCATCTCTCTGTTCTCTTTATTCTCTATAAAAAAAATATATATATATATTTAATATATTCTTTCGCGTCAGATTAAATAATTCGCTCCGATGATCTTTTTTTTTTTTAATAAATAAAGAAAATGAAAAATACGTATATTTATGAAAATAAATAGAAAAAATTTATACGTAAAAAAAAAAAAAGAAAAGAAAACAAATAGAGTACATATCGAGGTAATAATTTGTTTGGAGAGCCCCGAATTTCTCATGAGAAAAATAATATGACCAATTAGCGTCACTTATAAATTTATAAAATAGCTAGGTCTGCCTGTAAGTTTATGCGGCCGTGGCCGGGACTCGCTTGGCACTTCCTACCTACACGCTAGAACGATAAACCTGCATTAAAATCTGACGTCGTTTGGCTCGGGTAGCGAAAGAAAAAAAAAGAAAGAAAAAAATAAAAATAAAAATAAGTCAGATCAGTGAGCCTCTTTGAATTTCCGAAATAATAATAATAATAATAATAATAATAATAATAACAACAAAAAAGAGAAGAAAAGAAAAGACAACTCGCTTTGCTTTGGAAAAAAAAAACAATAATTTATTTATTCATTTATTTTTCATAATTAATTAAAAATTAATTATGAAAAATTAACGATCCGGAGCAGCTGTATTTTTACTTTTCCCCTGTCGATGTAATGCACAAAAAAAAAAAAAAAAAGTAATCATCCACATTTTGGTGTACATAATTTACAAGTCCAGTCACTGATCATACTCCGAGAGGCCACTTGGATAATATAATGAAATGATGAATAAATATTGGCACAAGAAAAAAAAAAAAAACTAGTACGGGCATTTTGAATTTTTTCAAATATTCCCACCGAGAGCAGAAAAATGTTAAACAAAAAAACAACAACAAATTTAAACAGAATGTTAAGAATAACAGTAATAATAATACGAGCAGTAAGCAAAAAAAAAATTACGTAACAATGGCAGTGAGTATCTTCAAATGTTTTTAGTACAAGCAGAGCAGTGTGAACGAAAATCTTGAACTCTAATAATAATAATAATAATAATAATAATAATAATAATAATAATAATAATAATAATGGTAGTACTGCGATTTTTTTTCGACTTTTCAGAAATTTCCAGAACAACCAGAGTAATGTTGAAGAATAAAAACAAAACAAAAACTTTCGAAAATAAATAAATAATGATAAGAGTAGCGATTAGTCCCTTTTTAATATTTCTTGTATTTCCAATATATATATATATATATATATATATATATTATATATATATACGAGTAGTGCGTAGCTTTGAAGGAAAATTACGAATTTTTTTTGTTATTTTCTCTCGTCATAATTATAACGATAAGCCCTTTCGAAATTTTTTTTCATCCCATCTTCAATGCATACACAAGTAGAAGTAGAATTGAGAAAATTTATAAAAATTAAAACATCGAAGAAATAAAAATGATATAAAATTTTTTATAATTATAATGGTAGTTCGAATTTGCATTTCACGTAAAATCCGAGTAATTGTTATAGTCGTAGCTAATTGTTTGCTAGTGGTAGTTTAGCTCCGAGACTGAAAGAGAAGAAGAAGAAGAAGAAAAAAATAACATATTTTTACGTATATATTTACAAATATAAATATATATATATGTGCGTCGAGTATCAGGATTGTTGGAGTTTTTTGGGATCGTGGGATACATAGAGAAGATATAACGCATCGATAATGCCAAACGACGAGAGGTAACGTCACTTGCAATTTTTGGCTCGAATCCAGCCACGAGCCGAGGCTGAGAGAAATGCCAGAGAGCATAATCACACCGACCAGGTGGCCGATAAAAAAAAAGTGGAGCTTGGCTGTGCTCTCGCGAGGGCAGGGAAAAGGAGGGGAAACAAAAAAAAAATATATTTTAAAGAAAGTATAAACTGTGAAATACGTGGCTCGTGTGAAAGACCCAAAAGCCAGATAAAAAAAAAACGAGCTTCCCTCGGTTTGCCCATTTGTGGGGCATTATTAGACCGGTTAAGAAAAAAAAAAAAAAACTCTGGCATCTTTTTTAGATTGTCTTGGCAATCGAGATTACCTCGTGACAAAACGAGATACTCGTCGAGAAAGGCAGCAAAACTGGAGGGAAAAAAAAAAAATATTTACCATCCTCTCTCATTTCTGATGACAAAAGATTTTTAGCCAAATACATATATTTCTCACTGGTATGAAGTTTTACGTTTCATCGAACTTGAGTACAATGCTAATATGGCCTAATTGAAATTTTTTTACATCGTGCAGAGTGGCAATATTATTATTTTATTTATTAATCCATGAAATTTTACACGTGACTTTGAGGGCCAACGAAAAAAAATGGAGAATTAACGAAAGCTTTTATTTTTACACGTCAGGATACACAGAGTACTTTTGTCAAGTTTTTTTTTTTCTTTTTTAACCAGATTTCTCGGGTTTTGTACCAGAAAAAAAAAAAAAATAGCAAAAGCAAATAGTAATTTGAGCGAAGAATAATAGTTACGTTTTCGGTTGCCCTTTCTCATTATCTACGGTGAAAAAATTTACTCCATTTTTTTTTGGAGCAGCCTAAAGTCAATTTTTTCAAATCGTTTTTGTTTATTTCGTGAAAAATAAAAATTCAATAAATTTTTCGTGCTTTTCTCATTATCTCGAATGGAAAAATTTACTCCAATTTTTTTTTGGAGCAGCCTAAAGTAAATTTTTTCGATTTTTTTTGTTTCTTTCTTTAAAAAAAAATTCAGTAAAGTTTCGGTACTTTTCTCATTATATCGAATGAAAAAATTTACTCCAATTTTTTTTTGGAGCAGCCTAAAGTCAATTTTTTCGATTTTTTTTGTTTCTGTATTTTAAAAAAAATTCAGTAAAGTTTCGGTACTTTTCTCATTATCTCGAATGCAAAAATTTACTCCAATTTTTTTTTTGGAGCAGCCTAAAGTCAATTTTTTCTAATTTTTTTTCTTTCTTTGTAAAAAAAAAAGTCAGTAACGTTTCAGTGCTTTTCTCATTATCTCGAATGAAAAAATTTACTCCAATTTTTTTGGAGCAGCCTAAAGTCAATTTTTTCGATTTTTTTTGTTTCTTTATTTAAAAAAAAAATTCAGTAAAGTTTCGGTACTTTTCTCATTACCTTGAATGGACAAATTTACTCCAATTTTTTTTTTGCAGTCAATCTTTTTAGATTTATTTTTTCTTCAAAAAGTAAATATAAAAATTTATATATATATATATATATTTCAAACCAGAAACTCATTGATAATTTGTTCAGCAGTTGATCTGAAATTTTTTTGAAAAATTATATTACGGGGAAACTTCTGCCATTCGAAGAATCAACGCCCTTTGGATTTTTCTCTTCATAATTATTTCATAATTATTTCATAATTCCAACGCGGCTTCCTGCATGATAAAATTAAAAAAAATTCTGCTTTACTCACAGAATCTGAGAGAAAAAAAAAATTTTAAATATACTTTTTTCTCCCCAAAATTGGCTCTTCTCTGGACATTTGTTTTTTCGTCAAAGTGTAAAAATATCACGATAACCAAGGCAATCAGGAAACAAACTTTTTTTTTTTTTAATAGCCCCAGGGAGCGTAAGGAAAATGAAGTGAAAAAAAAATCCGATCGAGTCCCGACACCGACCTACGATTCAAAAGAAATATATATCTATATATATATCTATATATTTTGGTATATATTCTTATATATTCTTATAATTGAAAAAAAAGAAAAAAAAATCTTTATTTTTCGATCTTTTTTTTCAATGGGGGTAAAAAGGCCGAGAGTATACATGTGCAGTCTTGAAAAATAGAAAGAATAATTGTAGGGCAAAAAAAAAAGGGAATTAAGAAAGAAAAAAAAATCATAATTATTGATCGTTGCAATTATAAAATTATAGATCAGGTACCCAACGATTTTAGGACAATCTACAAACTTCCTGGAGCGATAAATTTTTTTAAATTTATTTTTGCCATTTCTCTGTACTATTTTTCATCTTCATTCATTCCTCTTTCTTCTTCTTCTTCTTCTTCTTCTCTTTTTTCTTCTTCTTCTATTTTGCCACTCGAACATTTACATCGATGAAACCGATGAACTTTAATAAATCCTACGATCTATCTGAACCGTCAAATGTGCTGTATTACCCCTTTTGTCAATGGGCATCGTGTGTGTGTGTTGCACCGTTTGCACGTCGCCACGGCGTTACTGCTGAATTCTTCGAAATTTAGGTCTCGTACTCAAAAAAAAAAAAAAAAAAACAACCCCTCTACTCGTTCCCCAAGCTAAAAAGCATAGGTCGAACCGTGAATTATTTTTTAACTTGTCAAATACAAATTTTCCGACGAATCCCCCAAAAAATTTGTTTCGTTTGAAATGTTTTTTTTTTTACGATCGCGTAGAAAAAGAAAAAAAAAATGTTTCGATCGATGCACAAAAAAAATTATCAAAATAGTGCTGTATTTTGAAATATTTATTGAATTTACAAAAAAAAACAAATGAATCTCCAAAAATTTTGTCGATTCAGATTTGAATGCTCACTTTCACGATCCTTGTTCGCAAATTTGGAAAAAAAAAAAAAATGGAAAAAAAAGAATTGGAGCTTGCTCAAAATAAAAATTTTCTCATCCAGAAAAATCTTTGCTCGAAAAAGATCTTCAAGTTTTTCGTAAATAAAATAAATTACGTATTAAAAATAAAAATTCAAATTAATTATATAATATTAAGAACCTGAAATTTCAATATTATGCAGTTGCTATCCCTCTCTCTCGCTCTCTCTTTCTCTTTCTCTCATCCTCTCTCTCTCTCTCTCTCTCTCTCTTTCTCGGAAATCGATCCTTCGTATAATTCGACATTGGATGACTGATGAAAATTATTTGTCCATTTTTTTTGCTTCCCCAAAATCTCGCAAGAAAAAAAAAAAAGAAATTCTAAAACTGGCCAAAGAGAGAGCTTTAAAGTCTCCATGTGCTGGGCTTGATATTGATCGTTCGTCCTGGTCCGTATGTCTGTCTGTGTCCTGCGTATGCTCAAACGCTGCTGAAGTCACTGCCAAACTTCGTACTACTCTGTGAGGGGAGAAAAATAAAGTACTTTTAGGAATATTAAAAAAAAAAAAAACATCTCGTCGCTTATGCAACATACAATACATATTTATACATGTATATATGTACATATGTATATATGAGTAAAAAACATGAATTATCGGCCAAGTTTGGGCTTCACTATCGGGGATTTTTTTTGTAAGTTACACAGCTTGGTGTCTGTATTGAAAAATACGTGCCATAATTTTTTCAGATTTTTTTACTCCATTTTTTGTAAGTTGTAGCATTGGATATCCAATTCTTTCATTTAAAACCTTTTTGTTTTTTTTTTAAATTTAATTTTGGCGGCTTGAATTAAAAAAAAAACCAATTCTATATTTTTTTTTGTAAAAAAATCTCAACTTTCAAAAAAAAAAAAAATATAGCCTAATTAATATACGTGTAGAAGACTCTCAAAATCAAGACTATAATCTGAAAAGTCATTTTTTCGCCATTGCCCAAAGTTCAAAAAAAATTTTCACATTTTTTTCAAAAAGCTGATAAAATTTCACATGATATATGTCATTTTTAAGGTCGGATCTCTTAAAACACTCCTGGAATTAATAAAAATGTAAAAAAAAAACATACATCTCTTTTATTCTAACAATTTTAATATTTTTTTTTTGAGTGGCTATTGAAACGAAGAATAGACAATTGTTGTGTACTGGTGTAAATACTGGGGTTATTGTTTTTATTATTCTGCCATTACAACATAAAATCGTTCCACTTGAAGTACATGTGCTAGAGAAAACGTTTCTGAGTTCGACACAGGTTTGTGAATAACCGTTCCCAAATTATTTGGTACAGGCGAAATCGAATGCAACGATTGAGTAACTTTGACAGTCTTTGAACGCAAACATCGTTGTTCAATTTCAGTCTTTGAATTCAGATACTCAATATTTTCCAAAAATTCAAAAGTTACATTTCGTATTAAAATTGCTGCAATAAATGAGATTTATAATGTTCCTTTTTTTTTACATTTTTATTAATCCCAGGAGTATTTTCAGAGATCGAAACTTAAAAATGATCAATATTACGTAAAATTTTCTCAGCTTTCTGAAAAAAATATGGAAATTTTTTTTGAACTTTGGGCAATGGCGAAAAAATGACTTTTCAGATTGTAATCTTCATTTTGATAGTCTTCTGCACGTATATTAATTAGGATATATTTTTTTTTCCAGAAAGCTAAGATTTTTTTACAAAAAAAAAATATAGAATTGGTCTTTTTTTCAAATTTAAACCACCAAAATTAAAAAAAAAAAAACAAAAAGTTTCAAATGCAAGAATTCGATGCCCAATTATAGCTAAAAAAAATGACGGAAAAAATCTGAAAAAATTATCGCGCGTTTTTTTTCAACACAGACACCAAGCTGTGTAACTTACAAAAAGATTCCCGATAGTGAAGCCCAAACATGGCCGATAATTCATGTTTTTACTCATATATATACACCTTGCATTAATCGTATCTATTTGTCGATAGAATTGCATAATTTTCATACCCTTTAATATAAGTATGTATAATATAATATCCCCCACTTGCCTCTTCTACTTACTATACTGTGATATCTCGCTGCCTCAATCTTTGCCGCATAAGAAGCTTGCCGAAATAGAGTAAAAAAAAAGAACTCGTCACTCGCGTTCTTCGTCCAGTCTCGCTGATCTACGTCTCGAGAAATATAAAAAAATACACGCGTAATATTTTTTTTTTTTCGGAGTAATAAAAAAAAAAAATTGACAAACAATCGTCGCAGTTGATCCGACGATGATAACAGGAAACAAGTGTCACGCTCCCGTCTCTCGAAAGTGATTTTTACGTGTCTGACATTTTTTTTTATTTCACGAATAAAAAAAATAATTCAGGGAATCTTGGAAAATTTTTTTTTTTTTTTTTTATAACGTGATTTTCACACTCTCGGAGCTGCATCGTTAAATGTTCTTTTCAACGAGATTTTGAAATTTTTTTTTCCAATTTTTCCGGCATACTTTTGATTTTTTTTTTTCGTCCGAGCGAATAAAAATCGAATTTGGAAATGACGAAATGTGGAATTTCTTTTTTTTTCCTGCAAAATGTCATAGAAGTGTCCGAGAAATCATCGTTTTGGCTGTTAATTTTACGTTTTTTTTTTCTTTTACAAATTTTTCATAAACGTTTTCCTGAGAAATCGCAAATTTGGCGAGGAAAATAAAAACTCGTACGAGCACGTGTAGTCGTAGATCAATTGATTTTTCAGTCGGAGTACAATATCCGGAGTATCATCGTAGATGAAATGAACTCACAAATTTTAATTTCACTGCAATTATCGTGACACTCATCTCACACGGTAGATCCGTCGTTTTCCTTCATCGCGAAATCAAATGAACAAATTTGACTGAAAAAAATAAACAAAAATTCGAAAAACAAAAAAAAAAAACATATCTAGTATCGACGATATTTTAAAAAAAACGAGGCACAGTCGACCGTCGAGTCTACAATTATTTTTTTTCACGATTTTTTAAATAAAATTTCGATGCGAATTAACAATGTTGAAAAAAAAAACAAATTCCTCGACAAATCTTCATATTTTTCGGCAAAAAAAAATTCCTTCTCGCTCGAACGATTGTTTTTCAAGATTGTAAATTTCCAGAGAACTATTTTTTTTTTCCGAATAAAAAGTTGCTCGACAATTAGGCACGAAATATTTAGGTTTTTTTTTTTTCTCGATTACAGGCGAATAATTTCTCTCCCTCTCTCTATCTCTCTCTCTCTCTCTTCTCTCTCTTCTCTCTCTCTCTCTGCTCGCTTCTCGTGTGTACTTCTCTCGGCATATTGCTTTCCGACCGGAAATGAGCAAAATCAAATTTTTCGAATTGAATTTGAAAAAAAAAAAAATTGAATTTTTATCATTCGATGACTGTCTTTTTTTTTTTACCAAAAACGTTACCCTCACAAATTACAATCGAAAGAAATTTTGACCACCGACGAGAATAATTAAAAAAATTTTGCAAATTTATAAAAATTCATGCAGACTTTTTTTTTTTTTCGAAAAATTCGATTTTGCCCATTTTCTCACTTCTCGCTTGTACTTCGAAAAAAAAAACTTACAATTTCTATTGATTGTCTAACTTTCCGCGCCGATTTTGAATCGCTCGGGCTGCTTGAACGAAAAGAGCGAAAAAGAGAGAAAAAAAATTTTATTTATCAAAATTCCTGCCACGATCTCGCGATTATTATTTTTCTTATTCTCACTCGCTTTTATGGCTTATAAAGTGGCATAAAATTAAAAAAAAAAAAAAAATAATAAAAATAACAATAATTTAAAAAAATTGTCACTCGCTTCGTTGACGATTGAAAAATTTGCAAAGTATTGGTCGTCCGCGTCGACTGTGAATTATCGAAAGATCAATTTCGATATAGCTCATCGCAAGTGTACGTGACACAATTTTGGCACGATCGAGAGAGAAAGAGAGAGAGAGAGAGAGAGAGAGAGAGAGAGAGAGAGAGAGAGAGAGAGAGAGAGAAATCGACAATGACAATGACAAATCGCGCGTTTGCATCCGATCGACCTCGGAAAAATCATCGAGTCGAGGTTGATCGTTTTAGAAATTAATTACCGAGCCAGCCGCGCCACCCTCGTGAACCTCCAAATGCAATTTCTCTTTTACGTTTTTTTTTTTTTTTTGCCACATTTATCGACGAGCCCAACCCGCGGCGACGACGATACTTTGCAAATAAATAAAAAAATAAAAAAAAAATCAATAGCCTCCACGATCTTATTAAAATAAATAAAAACAAAAAAGAATATGAAGGTACGTGACTTCGTTAAATTCGTCTTAAAAAAACAAATCCTATATTCAATGATTTCGCTATAGCTCCAAGTGTCTCTTGTCGCAACTGCCTTCTCGCGGATCTCTCAAGCTTAGTCTCCTTTTTTTTACGAAAATTTATCCCAGAGCTGCAAAAAAATGTAAAAAATAAACTAAAACAGTAGCCATAAAATTGAAAAAAAAAAAAAAAAAAACAAATTATAATCAGCTAAAACGAATGCTTGGTAAATCTTACAGAAATCAAATTAGCACACTCGGACAATTTGTCCTCCACATTGTTCATTTTTATTTGCAGGCGATATTTGCCAGTAGCATACCCGAGATAATAGAGCTCGTAGGCAGTAGGTCCAAGTACAGCGGGGAATACAAGCGAGAACACGGAAAGAGGTATAATGAACAATAAACAAAAAATAAAAAAATAACAAACGAACAAATATTACGATCAATGTGTCTTTCTGTCGATAAAATTTTATTCTCACACACCACACACACACACACATACACATATACACATATTTACATATTTACACGAACATGACACTGCGAGTAAATAAAACACGTATTTTCATTTATTTATAAATATAAATTTATAAATATATTTATTTATATTTATAAATATAAATTTATAAATTTATAAATATATTTATTTATATCTATAAATATAAATTTATAAATTTATAAATATATTTATTTATATTTATAAATATAAATTTATAAATATAGTTATTTATAGATATAAATAAAAAAAACGTACTGGAGAATATTTTTTTCTGCAAAGAAACTTTACATAGGTATATTGTGTGTAATTTTTCGGGGGGTTTTTTTTTTATCCCGAAGAAAGTTGGGATAAAAAAATATTTAGCTTTCTTACAAAAAAAAAAAAAAAAAAGAAAAAAAACGCTGACGAAAGTCGTGTAGTTATTTTATATATATTTTCGACGATGATAAGGGACTCGAACGTGACCTCGATCTGAATAATTTCGAGCTTTATTTACATATACAGATATATTTGTTTTTTTTTTTCATTCTTTTTTGCAAAGTGCAATGAAAAATGCTTATTGAATAATTGACTCAGCGATAACTCGAACCTTGAGTGGGACCATCCAGTCCCTCCGGTGAATGGTCCGGAGACAAAATTAGGGAACAACGACATTTTTTTTTTGTTTCGATTCGTGGCAGATGCACGAAGATAAGTGTCTCGTTGTATTTTCGATGAATTTCGACTGGATATCTTCGATATAGTATATGTCTATGTATATTATTATACATATATATAATATATAATATATATATATATATATATATATATATATATATATATATATAGTATATATATTCTATATATATATTATATAAATATATATAATATATAAATATATATATAATATATATATATAGTATATATATATCGTATTAGGTATGACAGTGATAAGAGAGTCCTTCGAGATCGTTCCAGACAATGAGAACACGATCTGCTTCCGTGAACTTTATCCATTTACCATTATTTATAAATATGCATATATCAGGCTGGTTCTTATTTGCCCGATT